>OZ012741.1:168667217-169177217 GCA_963859935.3 Lathyrus sativus
CTCCTTTCTCTCGCCCCCGTGCGATTGAGACCCCTTGTTCTCTCGCCCCCATGCGATTGAGACTCCCCTTTCTCTCGCCCCCGTGCGATCGAGACCGTTTTTCGTAGTTGGCTGAACTATGTTCTGCTCTGATCTCTCATATCTGTTGAGAGTACGTAGGCATAGGATTGCGATAATCCTAGCGAGCACTTTTCCCTTTTTCCTGTAGTTGGCTGAACTACGGCTGCTCTGATCTCTCATATCTGTTGAGAGTACGTAGGCATAGGATTGCGATAATCCTAGCGAGCACTTTTCCTTTTTCTCACCCTTTAGGTTCCCCGTACCTTTTAACCAAGACATGTTACGTCCATTCTACCACAAATAGGTAACGCCTAAGTCTCCAATGGTCGAGCAACAATACACCTAACTGCTAGAATGCGTGCACTAGTATTGTCTATCTTTTCTCTCGCTCCCCGTGTGATCGAGAACACCCCGTTTACCCGTAGTTAGCCTGAACTACGTTCTGCTCTGATTTCTTATACCAGATGAGAATACGTAGGTGTTGCACCCCAAAATTTGCCTAACCTTTTCTTACTTGGTTTATGTTTCATTGTATTGGCATATCATTGGTCTAACATTGGCATAACATAGCATTATTCATTTGTGCAGGGGATCAAGTGTGGGTTATATCATCTAGAGGACTTATTCAAGCTTGAGAAGTCACCCAAATCATCAGGAAGAGGGTTGTGTTCTTGAGAAGTTCAGTTGCTTGTATGTGGTTAATCTCCTAACCCGAGGACCAATTGAAGATCATCAGTGGGTTGTGAAGCCTTGATCATGGAGAGAGTATGTAGATAGAGCTCATAGAGTGCCTTGAAGATCATGGTAGAGAGCCACAATTGAGGGTGTTGCAATTAGGGTTTTCATCTGAGTAACCCTAAGTCAACTGTGCAGTTAAAGAGGATGAAATCCCAATTCTAAGTCTTTGTAATCATGGAGATTTGTGTTGAGATATATGAGGTGATATTCCAAGATCAATCCAAGAAAAGTTCAAAGTGTGAGGAGTTGCTAAACTAGGGTTCTCAGGGTAAAATCCCCTATTTAGTGCCTAACTTCAAGACCACTTATCTCAAGATGCAAGTTTCATATCCACTTTTGGCCAACATGAAACTTGTATAGAATGCTCTTAGCTTTAATTTGAGTACTAAAAGTCCTCCATTGGATTTATAGAACTCAAGTTATGATCCAGACAAGTTACAGGTCATCTGAGGAATGTGAAATTTGTCTGTGAAAGTTCACCAACTTCCATGGAACTTTTGACCTAGAAGGGTGTTTCTCCTAAACTTTTGGCCAACATGAAAGTTGTAGGTCTTGATCTTAGCTTTCCAAATTGTATTAGAAGTATTCCATCTGATTTGTAGAACTCAAGTTATGAGGTTTACAAGTTAGGGGTATTTCGGGAAAGTAAGATTATAGGTCATTTGGCATTATAGGTCATTTTCACCATCTTGCAAGCTTCAAATGAAGTTTTATTCAACACAAAACTTGCTCAAAATGATGTTTTTAGGTCAACCATGTCCTCTTGATGCATTGATTTGGTTTAGGGTGAGACTTGGTTTGAGAAATTTGGCAAAAGGGGGAATTTAAAGACATTTAAGTGAAAAATTCAAGATTAATTCATGTGTGTTCAAACAAGGCTAAGTGAGTACTCATTTTAATCATAAAAATCATTCTAACCACTTTGGCATTATTAGATTTTTCATTTGAGGCATATTTCATAGCTTTTCAACTTGTTACTTCACAAATAAGTAACACATCAAACCATAGTCATAAGGTGCAAACAAGCTTTCCAATTGATCTCTACACTTTCTACAGTTAATAAGCAAGGGAATTGAAGCTTCTTGGAGAATTTTTGAGTGTCAATTCGTGTTCAGCATGTTGGAAATTTTCAAGGAAAAGTGAAATTGGGATTTCTGAATTTGGGCCTTCAATGGACCTCTAAAGCCCACAAACATATTCTATATAAGTTCTATGATTGATTCAGAGCAATTTTGGTGTTCATTTCGTGCCATAGCCAGAGATTGCAAGTTGAGTTTTTAAGCTCCAAGTGAAGAATCGAGTTTCATTTCCAAAGTAATTCAAAGCTACAAACATCTTCAACATACTTCCTTGAGTGGATCTGCATAGTTTGAAGACAAGGATCGTGCTCTAACTGCTCCAATTTGAAGCTCCAACACAGGTATGTAACTTTCAAAATTGTTGTAGATTCGTGTGGATCTAGCATATTTTAGCATGTGGTTAGGCTTTAGGAAGGTTATTAGATGGATTCTGGATCAATATTTGAAGGATTAGAGACAAATTAAGATGATGTGTAATTTCTGTTTGGAGTTGGATTGGCCTGATCTTAAGGATTCAACACGATCTAGATAGTTCATAATGATCTAGGAAGCATGAGGAGTAGATCTGTGGTTTTAGATTGAGGTTTGGTGATGATCAGATTTATGGAGCATTTTCTGTTTGTGTTTGAATTTCAAAGTCTATGAGGAATTAGAGGAAATGGATAGCATATTTGGAATCTACGTGGAATTTGGAGTGGAACTGTGTAAAGTTTGTTGAGGTTCCATGACCTGCGTATGATGTCTCGTCGGAGAAGACGACCGGTGTCTTTCTCCGGCCACCGTGGCAACTTTCCCTCCATTGCTAGTTCAAATGGAGAAGATGAGTTTACCACCCTTGGATCTGCCTGGAATGTTGACAAAGTCTCCCAATCCTATGGCCACGTTTTAACCTCAGAAGTTGACTTGAACCAAATGAAACGCCGCGCTTCATTTATGAGGTGGAAGCGCATGAGCCTTCAGATGCTTTGACAAAGTCACTTGATCCAACCACTCTGATTTAATCTTGCATTTTTATTTTTGTTTAATTCATTTTCTTTTATTTTAATTGTTTGTTTCATTTTAAATTCATTGAAAATCCAATATTGATCAGAAAAATACCATAAAAATATGAGCATGTTCCTGATTTTATTTTTGATTTTATGATGCTTCAACATTTCATTTTCACGCAATTTTCCATTTAATTTGTTTTTTGCATATTTATTAATTCCTTTAATTTGGTTTATTTCTTCATTGTTTTGCTGAATTTTGTATGGTTGTTTGGTTTTGAATTTGGGGCTGATTTTTGGCTAGCTGGTAGGTTAGAGATGCATGATCTCCTAGGATTTAATTTAGAATTTTTAGACAACATTAGGTGCTGTTTTGGATTAGGATCATTAGACCTTCCATTTTAGGGTTTTCATTTGATACCTTGTGATTTAGGATTTTTTTAGGTGACCTTCCCATTTGATTTGATCCCTGACCTTTCTACTATAGGTCCTTAACCTTCTTAGCTTACCCTAGAAAATCTTATAGGATTTTAGAAGTAGTTTTGGTATTTTAATTTGATTTAGTACTTAGGCTAGTTTTAAGTTGCTTTCAACATAACACTTGCTTTAGAATGACCCCAATGGTGGCCTTTAGTGCATAATAGGTTTGATAATCTTATTTGATGGTGTTGTAGACATGTATAAGCTTCTGTTTCCTTGATGGTGGTGCTTGATTTGGTGTTTAGACCTCCCTTTAGAAGCTTTCTAGTAGCTTGTTCAATTAGGGTTTAGGAAGAGCTTAGTTTGACTTCTCTTTCTTCAAATAAACATGGATTGCTTTGATTGCTTTCCATTCTCATCCTATGATTCAAGGTCCCCATGTGAAAGCCTCATCTTTCCTTTGGAAGGATTTGTGGCATTTTACAAGAGGTAGAACCTTTGAGGATGCCTTTCTCAGATGACTGGTTGAGTGTCAGGAGGGATTCCTTTGGTTTCCATCCTGCTTCCCATCATCAATCAATAATCTTGGTGTTAATTCTCTTCCCTTGTGTTGGAGCTTGTTGAAGTATGAAGATGAAGACTTCTCTTGAAGATGGCTTGGGCTTGAAGTTGTTTGCAGACTGTTTGTTTGCTTTGTTGTTTATCTGCTTTGTTGTTGAGCTGTTTGTCTGCTGTTTTATCTGCTGTATTTTCTGGTTGCTTTGTTGTTGCTTGTGTGACTGTTTGGTGCATTTCATTAGTCTAGGTTCTCATATAGTGATTTAGGCTTAAGAGCATCCTAAAGGTTGAGAATAGCTCCTTTTGCTTGTCTGCATTTAGAGGTTGAGTCTGTCTCCCTCTGCTTGACTGTTATTGACTGGCTTTGCTTGCTGGTTTAAGGTTGAGTCTGTCTCCCTTGCCTGTGCTTTGTGTGTTGCCTTTGGGCTTGCTTGCTCTATAAGTTGAGCTTGGCTCCTTCTGCTTGTTTGTTGCATTACATGCATTTTACTTACAGTTGTTTCTTTACAGTTATGTCTTTTGCTGTTGTTTTCCTTTGCCATGTTCCCCTAGGAACTCTGACTTCTCTTGTTCAAGAGAAGTTATGACAGACATTAGGGTTCTAACCATGCATGATAACATTAGGTAGTTCCATCCTAACCTCAACCACAGGATCAATTTTGCATGACAACTTTAGGATCAAATCAGTTCCCCTTTAGTGCGTCTTTTCTCTTCTCATCTTCAAACAAAATCAAAATACAGTAATAAAGGTTAATTGACATCGTACGTTATGAGCCTTAAGCTACTTGAGAAAGGGATGTTGGAGAGTTTCTTTCCAACAGTCTGAATGTTTAGTATGGCACCCTTTGGGTGACATGCGACGCATTCACTCTCAGGTCATAGTCTCTAGTGCAATATCAGTTGCAAACATCCATAAAAGATACTTCTCTAAAAAACAGAAAACAAAGATCAAATTCTTTTTGTCCTCTTGGACCTTTAATCCTTGGAACCATTTTCAGAAGGAGAGTTTTGTTAACTCCCGGTTCTACCGCAAACGGTAAACGCCTAAGTCTCTATCGAGCTAGCTGCATACACCAAACTGCTGGAACCGTTTGTTAACCCTACTCGGATAAAAAAGACAAACATGTGCCTCTCATTGTCCCAAACTACGTTGGCTCTGATCTTTCACGCCGTGTGAAAGTACGTAGGCACGAGATGCGATATCTCGGCGAGCAACCTTCCCCGTAACCCGTAGTTAGGAAAACTACATTGACTCTGATTTCTCGTTCCAGACGGGAATACGTAGGCATAAAATGCGACGCTTTGCTGAGTCATTTTCTTTTCTTTTCAGACTAGACCTTTAGTGTAGATAGATGTAATCAACCTGTCAGATAAACACAACAAGCATGGATCCCATCGAGTACGATGGACGTGAGGGGTGCTAATACCTTCCCCTTGCATAACCGACTCCCAAACACAGACATTGGTTGCGATGACCTTGTCTTATACCTTTTCGTCAGGTTTTTCCGATCGTTTCCTTTCCCTTTCTATGGGATAAATAATGAAAGGTAGCGACTCTTCTGTTTTTTCGGCACCTTATTTTTGCAGTAGCGACAGTAGGCACAAGACGATGATGTCTTGGCGAGCAATCCCCCCCGTGTTTACTGAACTACATTGACTCTGACTTTCCCATTGCACGAGGGAATACGTAGGCATGGGACATCGATACACTATCAAGTCAGTTCTTTCCGTTTAGCAATAGCAGTCGTAGATAGCTTATTTTTCACCCATAGACTAGACAACAAGCGTGGATCCCGTTGAGTACAACGGACGTGAGGGGTGCTCATACCTTCCCCTCGCGTAACCGACTCCCGAACCCAAGATTTGTTTATGATGACTTGTCTTTTTCCTTTTCGTAGGTTTTCTCTGATCGCTTCCTTTCCCTCTCTTTGGGATAAATAACGAACGGTGGAGACTCTTTTGTCTTTCGCCGGCCCCTCTTCACAGCGATGCGACAGCTGGAAACTCTGCTGGGGACTTTTCCCATCCCATATGCGAGTCAACCCTAGCGTTTGTTTTCTTGTCTTTAGGTGTGTATATTTGTGTGTTGTATTTGTATATTGTTGTATTTACATTTTCTGCACTTTATTATCTGTTGTTGTGTTGTTGGGTGGGTTTGATTCCATTGTGTGATAAGCCAAAACCCAGGCTTGAGAATAACCATTGTCACACCCTAATTTTTGACCGTAAGATCCCACCTCTTTTCGCGCATTTTCTATTGTTATATGACTTTATTTTAATATTTACATTTTTTGCAACTAACCAACTGGTGCAGATGCAGTAATCCATAAGTGGACCAACAGTCATTCTCACAAATCCAAAGAGGGTCAGTTAGGCTTGATGCGGTTTAAATCAGAGGTTCTGTCTGTATCTCCCAAAAGTTTCAGCGCATATTCATGAAGAAAAGTTAGATTTAAGAGACAAGAGTCTTTGTTTTATTAAAGAATTTAATTCCCCTTTACCGGTGCCCCGAGCAATGATGATTTAAGGATTTGACTTAAAGTTAGGTGTTAAGGTCCAAAAAGCTTATAGGTTCATGATCCGAATGGAGGAAGGTCATTTTGAATATCTAGAAGTCATCATCAAGGCTAAATGTTACAAATACAACATTATGGTTGGCGTAATTACTTAGAAGAAGCCTAAAGTTTATTCAAAGTGTTCCAAGTCTGAAGTTTGTTAATCTCTTTTCTAAAGCAAGATTCCTCACGAAGGTCTACGGCTAAGAGGTTTTACCATGCCTTCATTTTATAAGTCTTACAATGATACATTGGATCCAATGCTGTTTTTAATCCGTTATTTCATAAAGAGGCTTCAAAGTACAACGCCCAAGATTTCAAATGTGACAAATAGATAACACGACCCAAACGCAAGCCATTGCATTTAATTGTAAGGTCTTGCCAAGTTACAACACACAAAGTTCTATTTCTTACTAGATTACAAGAGCATCTTTTACATCATAATATGACTGCCTAAAAAACAACAAGAATAGCTACTGGCACTAATTAACGCAACTTTTTCTGAGGCTTGACGACAAGAGGAAGGTATTTGAGGCTGAAGTGTTGTGCTTTTGAAAAGTCATCAAGTAGCTACGGTACTGAAACGTTAAACATCCGGAGTTGCACCGTCCTCACCATTTTTGGTCCACATCCTGCAATTGTCCATTGCACCAGCTGAACAATTTTAGAGGTATAAGCTTGCAAATTGAGAAATACAACTCCTGACTTCCACACTTAAGAGAAAGATGAAGAAGGGATATCAGCGACGACACTGCAACTCACGTTGATTAATAGCGAGCAACACTGTTCAGCATATGCTAAGTTATCAGAAACAAGAACCGCAGGATAGAACTTGACAGTGCCACTATCCGGTACCGTCCCAACCTGTTGTACGAACTTCTTCGTGCCACCGTTCATCCGGAATTAAACCTGCGTCAAACAAATTAAGCAAGAGCATCAGACCATCAAGCTACAAACGGGACGCACATGTATCAGAATACCATTTCAAAAAAACTCCTCTTCTGCAACTTGACCTGGATAAGTTTTATACAACAACCAGCATCATTAAATAGAAAGCATGAGCAACCAACAGTTATAGCAACAACGGAGTTTTAATTCCTCACCGGCAAGAGGAAATTCCTTCATAGAACTCCAAGGACCCTCCCTTTCAAATCCTGATACAAGACCTGTTAGCTTTACTTTACAAAGGGAGGCTATCCAAATAAACTAAACACGAAGACAACATAACGGCCAACTACATTGCTCATGGTTCTTGCTCTTTGCTGAATATAGTTGTTCAGCAAAATACATCCACGATGCTTCATGATACCTTTGTCGCTACCGCGAAAATGAGGTGCCGACAAAATAGAAGAGTCGCCACCTTTCGTTATTTATCCCTCAGAGCGGGAAAGGAAACGATCGGAAAAACCTGAAGAAAAGGTATAAGACAAGGTCATCGCAACCTTTGTCTAGGTTCGGGAGTCGGTTACGCAAGGGGAAGGTATTAGCACCCCTCACATCCATCGTACTCGATGGAATCCACGCTTGCGGTGTTTATCTGACGGGTTGGTTTTACTATCTACCTATCAAGGCCTGGTTTGAAAAGAAAAGAAAATGACTCGGCAAAGCGTCACACTTTATGCCTACGTATTCTCATCAGAGAATGAGAAATCAGAGTCAACGTAGTTCGGCTAACTACGGGTTACGGGGAAGGTGGCTCGCCAATACGTCAGTATTGTGCCTACGTACTCTCAACAGGCTTGAGAGATCAGAGCTTACGTAGTTTGGGATAATACGGATTACGGGGATTCAGATTCATCTGTTTTTTTTCGAGTAGGGTTAACAAACAGTTCCAGCAGTTTGGTGTACGCAGCTCGACCCTTGGAGACTTATGCGTTACCGTTTGCGGTAGAACTGGGAGTTAACGACGCTCTTTTCTTCAAAAAAGTTTTCCTTTGACTTATGGGCCCACAGGGCAAAAAAGTTTGAAGTTTGTTTTCTGTCTTTTACGAAAGAACTTGTTTTTTATGGATGTTTGCAACCAATATCGCACTAGAGACTATGACCTGAGAGTGAATGCGTCGCATGTCACCCAAAGGGTGCCATACTAAACATCCCAAGCTGTCGAAAAGAACTCTCCGACAACCCTTTCTCAGATAGCTTAAGGCTCGTAACGTACGGCATCAGTTAACCTTTATTACTGTACTTTAATTTGTTTTGAGATGAGAAGAGAGAACAAGCTCAACTAAGGGGAGACTATCAAGTCCTAACAATTGTCATGCCAATGATTCATCCTATGGTTGAGGTTTGAAACAGGGAACTCCTAGAAGTTATCATGCATAGGTTTCAACCTAAAGTTCTAATCATCACTTCCTTAGCAAAGGAAGTGAGATTCCTAGGGGATCATGTCAATGATAAACAGAAACAGATAAAGCATCAGCTTAAACAGTAAACGACTGTAAAATGCATGCAATGCAAGTGAGGGAGGAAATGTGTGTGGGGCATCAGCCTCCACAAGCTCATCTCAACCTCAAGCCAGATATGAATAATTGCAATCATACATAAATAAAATAGAATGCCATCAAGCAACTCACAAACCACACAGGCAAGAGAGCAGGGCTCTACCGAATACCCGCAAGCAAAGCCATATAGTAAAAGTACAAGCAGAGGGAGCAACTCAACCTCTAGTGCAATCATGCTCCTAGCTTAAATTAATTTAAACATGAACTTATTCTAATGCATCAAGCAAATCAAACAAGTAACATCAATACAGTTGCACAGCAAGCAAACAGACAGAAAAGAAAGCAAATCAACCACTCCCACAGCTCCACAGCAAAGCTCCTCTGACAACAGCTCAGTCTTCAGTCTGCAACTGCTCTTCAAAGCTATTCCCTTCAATAGCAAATGTCAACTTGCTTTTTCAATCTTTCAATGCATCAAACACACAAGTATCAACTTGTTCTTCACCTTCTTCAAGCTTCAACTCTTCATTTGATCTCAACTGGATTTTCCTCACAAGTGTCAACTTGTTCTTCTTGGTCTTCAAGCTTCAGCTCCAATGGCAGTCTTCAAACACATGGAAGTAGCAACTTCTGGCATCTTCAATCTTCTAGCAAGGAGTTTCATCCTCTAGCAAGGGAGAAAGATTCATCTGAAAAGAGCAAGGTTTGGATTATAGACAGCAGAATGAAGACCAAAGGTCACCACTAAGCACTCCATCATCAAAGAAAGGAACCCTCAAAAGTTCTACCAACTTGTGAAGAGCCACACATCCTACCAAATGAGGGATGAGGCCTTTACAAGGGGACCTTACATCATAGGGAGGAATGGAAGTGATCAACACCTTCCATGTTTATGAAAGAAGAGAATTTATCTAGAAGCTCTACCTACAAACCCTAATCTTAACACCTAAGCAACACTCAAACCAAAAGAAGGGAAATCTTCACATCCAAGCTTCTTCAAGCATTCCACAGTAGCCCAAGCTTGTCTTCAACACTAGCCAAGATCAAGAGAGGCAAAACCCTAATCTAAGGGAACTAAAGAAGTCATTCTAGTTGAGTTAGCAAGTTAGGATCACCTAAAACTTAGTACTGAAGTTAATCCTAACTAAAATACTAAAACCAATTGTAAAATCCTACAAAAATAACTATGGGGACCTAATTCAATCACGAATCTACCATATAAAATCCAGGGGTTGAATCATCCATAAAGTCCTAGAAATAAAACCTAAATCATAAGGTAATAAGCTTAAACCCTAAAACTAGAGCACCTAAAGTTTCAACTTAAAACTACCACCTAATTCCATCACAAAAATGTGAGAAAATTGCTAGCCTAACAGGCATATCTATGCTAGCTACACCCAAAAATCAAGTCAAGAATCATCACCAAATGATCAAACAAAATTCAACAAAACAAGGTATCAACCATGGCCATTTTAATATCAATTAATATTCAAAAATGCAAATAAAATCACAAATGCATGAATTCCTAATATTTTTTATCTATAAAATTCTAGATTCAATCATGAATCAGGAGAAAAAAGTTTGGAATTAATTGAGTTAATTTCCTATTTTTTGTGAATTAATTTCTAAACCACATGAAATGCACAAAATAAAGAACATAAAAAGAAATTAATCAAACTGGCGTGGCAAATAGCAACTTTGATCAGTTTAGTTCAAGAATTGGGCCAAAAGGGGGGTGTGAAGAGCAGTCTGTGTACTAGGCCCATGCTCCCATGAATTCACTAGCTCAACTCAATTCAGGAAAATTCAAAGAAAAGTGCACATGCCTGGTATCGAACCAACGCTCTTTTGGGTGTATGTATCTCATCATAAGGTCTGAATTTCAATAAGTGAAACGCTGCGTTGAGGGGGAGGGGTACGTGGCGCCACACACGCGCTTGGATCACTAGACCAAGTCAAAATTTCCACACAGATGAAAGGTGAAGATTTCATCTTCTTCATTTGAACCTCTGCACATTCGCGCGCAGCCATGGCCACCGCCGGTGACATTTCCGGTCACCCTACCCAACCCTAACTTCGTATACAGCCAACCATTCTCCACGATTCTTGAATGGATCTTGCTCAAAATTTCACCAGCAATTCAACCATACCAATTATTCATCCTCAAAACGCATGAATCGTGAAATATCAACTTCAACCGAAAATGGTATCCAACCTAAATCGTCTCTAATCACGCAATTGATCATCCTAAATACATCTATATCAATAGGGGAACCTAACCACATGCCAATTTCTAAGCATCTCCCTATAGTTTAAGCATAAATTCAATGTGTACCAACCTGGTTTCAGACGCGTAACAGAAAGTGTTCTTGATCACTTCAATCTCCAAAACAATGCAGACACACTCCAAATTCACTCCTGAAGCCTTTGCACACCTTGATTTAGCTTGATTCTTCCTTGAACTCAAAAACCGATTTCAACTTGCAATGGTGAAACTTCAATCTCACTATCTGCTTCCAGCACCAATTTCCTCCAAAAAAATGCACTGAACTCACTCAATGACTTATATAGAAATGAATGGCAAGGTCTAGAACTTTCTGGAATCATCCAAATGAGATTTTGGATTTTCAATTTCTCCTCCAAAAATCATTCATGGCATATGCGATATCTCCTCTGTTTTGGCCTCAGCGAGCTTGCTTTGCACTCCTCATGAGCTAAGGAATTGGATGGTGGTGATTGTTTCCTTGTTTGCATCCAATGGTGTGAGATGGATATGTTACTTCATCATGAAGAAATGAAATGGAAGGGCATTAATTTGACCTCAAATCAAAATTCTAACATTTCCATTGTTTCTAAAATCATTTTTCCAATCAATTTGACCTATAACTTTGCTCCATTTGGTCACAAAATGAATTATTTGAATTTTTGGTCATTTAATCCTTTTAATTCTTCCTTTTTTCAAAATTTCTTGAACCAAATCTCTCCTTGAGCCATTTCAATGCCTCCTTGATGCATGGTTAAGGTTAAAACCCCATTTTTAGCAACTTTCTAGTTGAACAAAATTTCATTTGAGACCTCTAAGTTGGTGAAAATAGCCTATGATCACAAATGACCTATAATCACCAAATGTCCAAAATACCCTTGACTTGTCCAAACCTTAAGTTGAGTTCTACAAATACTATCAAGGACTTCTAGTACTCTCTAGAAAGCTAAGAGAATAAGGAACAACATTCATGTTGACCAAAAGTTCATAGGAATCATCACTCTAGGGCAAAAGTGTCATGCAGGTTGGGTAACTTTCAAGCTCCAAATTCACATGCCTCAGATGACTTGTAACTTGTCTGGCTCATAACTTGAGTTCTATAAACCCTATCAAGGACTTATAGCACTCAAATTAAAGCTAATATCATGCTCTACAACAATCATGTTGGGGGAAAGATGAGATAACAATCTCATCTTGACCTACATTGCCTTGAAGATGGGGGCCAAACTAGGGGATTTTACACTATCAAGCCTTAGAAACCCTAGCCTGAAACCTCTCAAACTCTTCAATCATGATGAGTTAACCTTGGAATCATCCTTATAACATCTCAATGTATCAATCCATGATCACATGGATCTTGAATTGGGTCTCAACTTCCTTCAAATCCTCAGTTGACTTAGGGTTGACCCAGTCAAACCCTAATTGCACCCATCATGGCTGAGGTTTCTTAATCTTGCACAATGACCTGTCTAGGCCTCACAGTGATCTTCAAACATTCTCCTAAGCCCTCTCAAGACCTCAAGTCCCTCCTCATGGCCTCAGAATCATCTGATGGCTCTCCACAACTCTCAAGCTAGGAGACCTACACACTTGGCTTCAACCACTATCTCTGAGGATCTTTCAACTTCTCTGACAAGGATATCAACCCTTGAACACCTGAATAAGCCTCCCAGCTGGCTTTATAGTCTTGTGTAGCTTAGGATTGGTAATCATACCTCTTGATCTCCTGCATACATGTCAATGAAATGCAAATGATAATGCTAATGTGAATGAAATGAAACATAAGCTAGGTAAAGAAATGTTGGGCAAATTTTGGGGTGCAACAGCTGCCCCTATTCAAACGGCTTGGACCTGACTGGGTGAGAAGCGAACGACTCTCACACAATCGAGGTGAAAGACAGTTGAATACCAACAAACTCGGAAATTTGCCACCTGCACAAGTACACGGTATTCTGATGGGAACAAATCTTCGGAAACTGAAATAATAGCTGCGCGGCAACTAGCTGGGGAATTGGTCACACGGTGATTGGTGAAGGGCCTAATCTCAAATCTCCGTCAGGATGATCATCTAATTTTACGGTAGACCTTCATCCTCAAGTCATCAAGGGGTCACCGGTTACTTGGTAACCGGTGATGAATGGTTGATTATGCCGTCAGGCATTCTGTGTCATAGTAGAAGAATTCCTCGAGACTCATCAGGTCATTAGGAGATTTTTAACAATCAAGTTAATTATGCCGCCAGGCATTCCAAGAAACTTTCGGGCGTCAGCCGGACCTCGTCAGTAAGTCGGGAATAGAATTCTTGGTCAATCATGAACCAAATAAGGATATACAATCTTTTACCATCACGCACTCTGCATCAGCTGAGAGAACTGCTTCGTCAATACAGTTGGACTTCATTAGTAAGTCTAGGGTTTCGGCACCGCTACCAGACTTCAATCATCAAGTCTTCAAGGAAATTTCAACTTCTTTGTTTAAAACCTGCTGGGGATGACACATCTCTGCTGGGGATTCTAGAGAACTGTCAAGTAACTCTGCTTCGGGGATCCAGAAATCATTTCGGGTGAATCAACTCTGCTGAGGACTTCAAGAATCATCTTGGTCAAACAACTCTGCTAGAGACTTCAGGAATCATCTTGAACCTATAACTCTGCTGGAGATTTCAGGAATCATCCTGAGCAAATACCCTACCAGGGAACACCTGCAAAACAAGAACGGTAACGACCTAGCTCATGTTTCATATGCATGTGTTTGACAATGGCGCAATGCTCCACACGGTGAAAATGCTACGCGTTTAGGTTAAATGCTATGCAATCATGCAAAGTGCTACGACCCCATCAGCAAAATAAATGCTGAAGGGAGAATCCTCCTGTCAGGGAGAAAGAACCACTCTGGTGGAGAGGAGGAATCATCCTGCCGAGGAGAAGAAGCCACACCAATCTCAATTGGACTCCGCCTGGGGAAATGATCTTCAGTCGACTGCTGCAGGGGAATAAAGCTCTTCGAGAACTTGGACTCGCTCAACCGGGTATTCAAACCACAAACTGCTGAGGAAACGATATTAGTCGCAGAAATAAACTGCACAGCCTTCGCGACAAAACTTTCTGGGAGATAACGACTCTGATGGGAAAAAACAGTCTCAGCTATTCAACACTCTACTGGGGAAAACCAATCATGGTCCAAACGGCTTCCAAGGACTCGACTCTCTTGGGGAACTGCAAACTCGGCTGGGGAGACGACGATCCTTCAGGATACATCTGATCAATGCTTCTGGTCCAGTATTCATACTCTGCGGGGAGAGGCTGCTGCACTTGCTGGAGAAGAAGGAATCATCCTGCTTGGGGACGCGTACGGCGTACTGCCTGGAACGTGCCATACTTGCAACAACACAAACAAACAGACAAGATACCCTTCTCAAAGGGACCTATCAAAGTTATCATCTTGTGACAATATTCAAGTAATTCATTGTTTCAAAAATCAGTGGCCTAGGCCAGTAAGTTTATGTATGCGCATTTTATCAAAAACATTGGCATTCATTTTCGCAAACAAAACAGATAAATGCTTAACCAAGCGAACAAAATTGCTGAATAGTATATATTTCATTGATGCCGAACCCTTGAATGGGTGAAAATGTTTTACAACAGATGCAAGCTCCTGGAATGAGGAAGCTGCGCAAACATAAAAACATAAACATACATCAGTATATACACAAATGTCGGCAATGTGGCGTAGACGAACACCATGAGTTGATCCCTCTATGACCCACTCGACTTCGATACTTCTCCGACGCTTCAGCTTCAGAAGAGATTGATTCAAATAAACGGCCTTCAGGTCTTCCAAACCACTAAACAAATACAGTCCACACGCGGAACACAGTCATTTGCTTTTTTCAAATCCCTAACTTTTGCCTGAATCGCCCTTTCGGGTTTTCGATTCACCGGGATACCCTTTTTTGCCAAAGCCGCCCTTCCAGGTTTTTGAATTTGCGGGTGTACATTCTTTTCTTTTATATCCCTAATTTTTGCCCGAACCTTTTTCCTTTTTTATGGTTCGCCGGGACGCCCCATTTTTGCCTGGATATTCTTTTTCTTTCCAGCGGGTCATTTTTTTAAGCAAAGTATTTTTTAACTGCGTCCGCATTTACCGGGGATGCAAAATCTTCGCCATCCATCGTGGATAACAACAAGGCTCCTCCCGAGAAGACCTTGCTGATGACGTACGGACCTTCGTAATTGGGAGTCCACTTGCCCCAGTGATCGGAGTGTGGAGGAAGAATCTTCTTCAGGACGAGATCACCCGTCTGAAAGCTTCTAGGACGCACCTTCTTATCATAGGCTTTCTTCATTCGGCTTTGGTACAGACAACCATATGCAATCGATGCTAACCTCTTCTCGTCCATCAGGCTGAGTTGGTTTAGTCGGTTCTTCATCCATTCTGCCTCATCGAGTTTCACATCAACCAAAACTCGTAGAGAAGGAATCTCAACTTCTAGTGGTAGGACAGCCTCCATACCGTACACTAGTGAGAAAGGAGTTGCCCCGGTTGATGTACGTACCGTTGTACGATAACCGTGTAATGCAAATGGCAGCATCTCGTGCCAGTCCTTATAGGTCACAACCATCTTTTGCACAATCTTTTTAATGTTTTTATTGGTCGCTTCAATGGTGCCATTCATCTTCGGCCGGTAAGGAGATGAGTTGTGGTGTTCAATCTTGAAACTCTGGCACAACTCCTTCATCATCTTATTATTCAAATTCGAACCATTATCAGTAATGATCCGCTCGGGAATTCCGTAACGACAGATGATGTCCCTCTTAATGAATTTAGCCACCACCTGTTTGGTCACGTTAGCATACGAGGCTGCCTCCACCCACTTGGTGAGGTAGTCGATGGCTACTAGAATGAAGCGATGACCATTAGATGCGGTGGGCTCGATCTTGCCTATCATGTCGATGCCCCACATGGAGAACGGCCACGGGGAGGACATGACATTCAAAGGGCATGGCGACACTTGAATCTTATCAGCATAAATCTGGCATTTATGGCATCTCTTCGCGAATTTAAAGCAATCCGACTCCATCGTCAGCCAGTAGTATCCTGCTCTCAGGATCTTTCTCGTCATAGCGTGCCCGCCGGCGTGCGTACCAAATGTGCCTTCATGGACTTCTTCCATGAGCATACTCGCTTCTTTCTCATCTACACATCTGAGTAGCACAAGATCGTGGTTTCTCTTGTACAAAACTTCGTCAGGATTGAGGTAGAAATTTCCAGATAGCCTCCTCAGAGTCTTCTTATCCTGGGTTGACGCTCCCGCAGGATACTCCTTAGTCATAAGGAAAGTCTGGATATCATGGAACCATGGCTTGCCATCGGAGGCTTCCTCGATCGCAAAGACGAATGCAGGTCTATCAAGACGAGAAAGGACAATCCTTGGAGCTTCATTCCAAAAATTGACTTTATACATCGAAGCCAACGTGGCTAAGGCATCAGCCATCTGATTTTCAGCTTTGGGCACATGATGGAGTTCTACTCGATCAAAGAACGGAAGCAGCCTTCTGGCATAATTCATGTACAACACCAAATTTGATTGACGAGTCTCCCACTCCCCTTTAATCTGGTTAATCACAAGTGCCGAGTCACCATATACATCTAGGTTCTTGATTCTCAAATCAATTGCTTCTTCTAGACCCATGATGCATGCTTCGTACTCCGCCTCGTTATTGGTGACCGGAAACGTCAGCCTCGCGGTAAACGGGATGTGGGATCCATGGGGAGTCGTGATGATTTCCCCAATGCCACTTCCATAAGAGTTAACCGCCCCGTCAAATATCAACTTCCACTGGGATTTCTTGTCTGGACCCTCGTCGGGCAACGGTTCATCGCAATTTTTCACCTTGAGAAACATGATATCCTCATCAGGGAACTCAAATTTCATCGGCTGATAATCCTCGATCGGCTGTTCGGCAAGGTATTCAGACAGTACACTTCCCTTGATGGCCTTTTGGGAAACGTACTGAATGTCATATTCCGTCAACACCATTTGCCATCTGGCAATCCTGCCCGAAAGCGCTTGCTTCTCGAAGACATACTTGATCGGATCCATTTCGAAATTAGCATGGTTGTATGATTGAGCATGTACTATCGTAAATGTTTGGCAGCCCAGGCTAGTGCGCAACATGTCTTCTCCAGCATCGAGTAACGAGATTCATAATCTGTGAACTTTTTACTCAAATAGTAAATGGCATGCTCCTTTCTGCCTGTCTCGTCGTGCTGACCGAGAACACACCCCATACTATTCTCAAGAACTGTCAAGTACATGATTAAAGGTCGTCCGGCCACTGGGGGTATCAATATCGGAGGTTCCTGTAGATACTGCTTTATCTTATCGAATGCCTTCTGGAAATCCTCGTTCCAGATAATCGCCTGATCTTTCTTTAGCAGTTTGAACATCGGTTCACACGTGGCCGTGAGCTGAGAAATAAACCTTGCAATGTAGTTTATTCTGCCCAGGAAACCACGAACTTCTTTTTCTGTTTTTGGTGCTGGCATCTCTTGTATTGATTTTATCTTCGCAGGATCAACTTCAATGCCTCTTCCACTCACGATAAACCCCAGTAGCTTTCCAGACCGTACTCTGAAAGTACACTTGTTAGGATTCAGCCTCAACCTGAACATCCTAAGCCTCTCAAAAAGCTTCAGCAAATTGACCAGATGTCCCTCCTCCGTTTGGGACTTCGCGATCATGTCATCAACATAGACTTCAATCTCATGATGAATCATATCATGAAATAAAGTAACCATTGCTCGCTGGTAAGTAGCCCCTGCGTTCTTTAGACCGAAAGGCATTACCTTGTAGCAAAATGTTCCCCAAGGCATAATAAACGTAGTTTTCTCCATGTCCTCCGGCGCAATCTTGATCTGATTGTAGCCGGAGAAGCCATCCATGAACGAAAATACGGAGAACTGGGCTGTATTGTCAACCAACACATCGATATGAGGGAGCGGGAAATCATCTTTAGGGCTCGCCCTATTCAAATCCCGATAATCAACGCACATTCGCACCTTACCGTCTTTCTTCGGTACAGGCACTATGTTGGCGACCCATGGAGGGTAAGTAGTGACCGCTAAGAAGCCAGCATCAAGCTGTTTCTGCACTTCTTCTTTGATCTTAACGGCCATATCTGGTAGCATCCTCCTAATCTTCTGCTTAACGGGAGGACAATCTTCTCGCAGCGGCAAGTGATGGACCACGATGTCAGTATCAAGTCCGGGCATATCTTCGTATGACCAAGCAAAGATGTCACTATACTCTCTCAGCATCTCGACCAATCTCTGCTTGACATCACTCTGCAATGCGGCCCTTATCCTGACATTCCTGACTAGTTCTTCAGAACCCAGATTCACAATCTCAATCTCTTCCTCGTGAGGCAGAATAACTTTCTCTTCTTGTTTCAACAAGCGAGCCAACTCTTCGGAAGGTCTTCGTCTTCATCAATCTCTTCTTCGGCTTGATAGATCGGGCAATCGAAGTCGAAGTGAGTCGTAGAAGGTCCAGCGTCGATGTCATCTGCTATGTGGATCCTGCAATAACAAGGGTTAAGCTTAAAACAAGGATATGCAGGTTAGCACAAATCCTATTCCCATTTTATTGTTTTTCAAAACAAATATAAAGCCAGAATAACAGAGATCACAACATTTGAATGCGAAGAAAAACTCCTTTTGATTTATTGGTAAAATGCATGTACATAATCAAACAAGGCCCTGACAATAAAACCATTATGCCCCGGGTAGGACATAGGGTTGTACAATAATTGGAGAAAGTAAATCATTACTCTTTGCCTGTCACTTGGATGATATCCCTGATGGACCAGTTGTCGAGGCTCTGGCCTGGTTTGCTTGGCTGAATCCAAGAATCCAGGTCGCAATCGCTGTCTTCGCCGTCTTCAGACACTGCGTTGACATTTTCAAATATCACCCCACCACTTGTAAACTGGATAGGCCCTTTACCTCACGATGCACTGTGAGAAGATGAGGCTTCAGCCGTAGGAGAGTATCCTAACCCAAACTTGTCCTGCTTGTTAGGTATTTCTAGAACCTGCCCCCAGCCTGGGGTAGATCCGGCTTGAACAACAGCCCGGGCCTCCTTGAAGGAAGAAAGAGTCATCTCTGTTTTTTCAGTCATTACTGGAGCCACTTCCTTGACCTTAACAGCTTCGAACGCCTGACATAGGGTTTCGTGGATTTCTCCATCCATCTCAACATACTTGAAGGACGACAAATGGCTCACCATTATGTCTTCCTCGCCACAAACAGTTACGATGCTGCCTCCGACAGCATACTTGAGCTTCTGGTGCAACGTGGAGGTCACGGCGCCAGCAGAATGGATCCATGGTTGGCCTAAGAGACAGCTGTAGGCAGGCGTGATGTCCATAATGTAGAAGACTGCGTCGAAAGTTTCCAGCCCAACTTGGATTGGCAGAGTTACTTCTCCAAAGACATGACGCTTGGTTCCATCGAAAGCCTTCACAACCAGATCACTGGGTGTGCAAATCAATCCTTGAGTATCTAACTTCATCAATGCTTTCTTCGGAAGAACATTGAGTGACGACCCCGTGTCCACCAACACATGAGACATAATCGTTCCCCTACACTCTATCGAGACGTGCAGGGCGCTGTTGTGGTTTCTTCCCTTCGGCGTCAGCTCCAGGTCAGTGAACCCTAACCCGTTTTCAGCATTCACGTGGGCTACGACCCCTTCTAACTGGTTGACCAATATTTCCTGCGGTACATACGTGGCATTCAAGACCTTTAACAGCACGTTGTGATGTGACTCTGAACACATCAACAAATTCAGGATGGAAATTTTCGAGGGTGTTTGATGAAGATGGTCAATGATCTTGTAGTCACTCTTCTTGATCAACCTCATGAACTCTTCAGCGTCCTTTACAAGTAAGTCCTTCTCTACTCCCCGAGGGGTTTCCTCAACGACTTTACTCTTTCCCTTATCGGTTTTCTCAGCTTTGTCTGCTTTGTCAATCACAATCTCAGGTGGATCAAATACTCTTCCGCTGCGCATGATTCCACCAGTGCCCACTAGGTTATCCACAGACTGCCCAGATGGTTCCAGTTCCAACTTCTGTCCGTTACAGTAGACGTCTGCCCCATAGTGCCATGGGACATCATTGGTGCTTTCAAAAGGTATCGGTCCAGCCTTTGTGATGGTAATCGTGGGCGGTCTGGGTGCAGAAATGGTGATCGTCCGGCGAGGGATGGTGATGGTGGCAACCTCATCATCCTGCCTCAGCATTACCTCTCCAGATCCACATTCGGCCCTTCGGCTAAACTGCAAGATTCCTTCGGTCATCAGACTCTGAATACCCACTATCAACTGTTCACATCCATCGGGACGAGTCGCACAACCCATACACAACTCTCCACAGCCTGGAAAGAAACCTCTCTTCATTAGCTTGGCTTTAACGAAGCTAAGCGGTGTCTTCAGATCGTTGACGGCAGTCAACAAATCTAAGTTCTCGTCTTCAATAATGGCATTCACCCCACCTCCCCTATGATTCGGCATAGGGTTCTTTGTGACATTCGGCACATTATATGATAAATTGATGATCTTAGCATCCACCATATCCTGCACCTTGTGCTTGAAGGCTTTGCAGTTTTCTATCGTGTGGTCGGGTGCCCCCGAGTGAAACTCACAAGTTGCATTCGCATCATAACCTGGCGGAGGTGCCCCTGTCAAGGGAGCCAAGGTTCTCTTCTGGACTAGCTGTAACTGAAGCAGAGTTTGTAACAGCTGAGCATAAGACATGGGCGGTGTCTCAAGGTGACGCCTTGATAGAGGTGCCCTGCTTCGATACTTTCTGTACCCTTGCTGATTTAGTTGCTGCTGTTGCAGCTGCTGCTGTGGCTGGGGTTGTTGAACAGCAGGGATGGTTATGCTAGCCACCTGCTGGCGCTGCCCCTTACCTTTCCTTCGAGCGTTAGACACGACGCTCGTCTCTCCTTCACGCCTTTTGTTACCATATGATTTCTTTCCTCCTCCAGCTGAGGATAGATCAACACCTTGAATTTTCCCTAATTTGATCCCATTTTCAACGTGCTCGCCAGTAATGATGAGATCAGAGAAACTTCCAGACATGCCACTGACTAGTTTCTCGTAATAGACCCCCGGGAGAGTGGCTACAAACATCTCAACAAGCTCTCGTTCAACCATCGGCGGTTGAACTCTGGCTGCTAATTCACGCCGCCTCTGGGCGTATTCTTTGAACCCTTCGTTGTTCCTCTGTGACAAGTTCTGTAGTTGAACCCGGTTCGGAGCCAAGTCACTGTTATACTGATAATGGTGCACAAAGGCCTCAGCGAGTTTCTTCCACGTGCGCACACTGGTGGATTCCAAACTCATGAACCATTCCAAGGATGGCCCGGACAAGCTATCCTGAAAGAAGTGCATCAGCAACTTCTCGTCTTCAGAGTGAGCGGACATCTTTCGATAGTATGACCTTAAATGGACACGAGGGCAAGTGGTGCCCTTATACTTCTCAAAGTCGGGTACCTTGAATTTAGGAGGCACCTTGAAATCAGCAATCAATCCCAGTTTAGACATGTTGACACCCATAGTGTTCAGGTTCCCGAAATTCCTCATTTTATCCTCGAGTGCCTTAAACCTCAGACGTGCTTCAGCAGTCATTTCTCCTTCAGCACTCCTCTGTGAGAACAAATCTTCTTGGCAATCTTCTAGCCATGGCTGAGTGCCATTACCAGCAGCAAATCCAGTAGCATTAGGCCCATACAGATTTCCAACACCTGCGTTGCCGTTGCCCAGTCTAGTATTGCCGTTAGCCTCAAATTTTCCATTGCCGACGCCAGTCGTATTACCATTGAGCCCGATGTTAGTGATCACATTGTCGTTACCACTTCCATTCCCCCCGGTCACAGGGATGCCATTCTGAGGAGTTTCAACAGGTGGAGGGGTTGGAACGCTCCCACCATGAAGTACACTGTTGCTGTCAACCCTGGCGATCAGTGGCTGGACCAAGGTTCTGAGCTGGTCTTGGCCGTTGGCAACCACCTGCATGAGTTCCATGAAGCGGTCCATCCTCTCTCGGAGTTCATGGACGTCAGTCTGCACTTGTTCCATTGCTCTAGCTTGATTTGCTCTGGTCGGATAGCGGTGGATTGTCCTTCGATCAATCCTGGAACAACCTGTATACACAAAGGGTTAGAAAAAACAACAAAGTGCTCGTTATGCAAATGCTTCATGAAAATGCAAACGTGTGTCTGTGCGTTAGGGAGATTTCTCCCCCGATCCTAGTGCCTGAGTGCCGGTGCTGATAACAAGAAGTTCGAGTCCAGTCCTGAAAATAACATCTCATATATATAAAGAAAGCCCATCGAGGCAGTACACAACGTCACTGAGTACAAGCAGAATCAATAGCATGACCTTGACCAACAAGCCTGGTGATGGTCAGCATACAACAATGATCAAAACAACAGGGTTACAAATATAGTCAAGTATGGCCACGGGCGCGAAACTCTTCTAACAAACCCTTCGTTCCCGGATGATCAGGCCGAGTGAGCAACCCTTCGACGAGTAACTCCCTTTGCCTAATAGTGTATTGGAGACCTTCAACTGAGTCTTCCCACGCTCCTTCGTCGAAACAATCTTCTAACTTCCGCTTTTTGGACTCAAACGTCAGTTTGTGCTCCTTCAGGTTAGCAAGAGCCTTGTTGAGCAGGCCTTCGGCGACATATCTGCGCATGGTTTCTTCATCAAACCTCTTCTCACTAGCCTTCACCTGGGCTTTCAGCTTAGTGATCTGATGTTTCAGCTTATCCTCCCGTCCCTTGCCGTTGGCTAGGGTGGCCTTCCAATGCTGATTAAACTTGGATATTCTTCGGTACGCTTCATCCAAGTGCTGCTTCTTAGTGGCCAGCACGTCATTGACAGCTTTGAAGTCCCGACCCAAGTGCTCACGCTCAGCCATCTGCTTAGTCAAATCTGTCCCTAACTGGTTCACCAGCTCTGTTTGCCTCTTGAAGGAATGGACGACTTCGCTTCTCTCGCTTCTGAGTTGAGCCAATTCTTTCTCCAGTTCTTCATTTGCCTTCTTCAGCTCATCTCTCTCAGCTAACACCTGATTATGTTATTGAATAGGCATGGTGGTAGGCTCTTCAATCACTAGAGGGCTTTCTGGCTGGGCAGGTGGAAACGGCATCCCTATAATATCTGCTCTGGCTCTGATCCAGGTCACATACGGAGCGTAGGCTTGGCTATTACTTTTCCCCAGCAACGGCTTTCCCCGCTTACAGATACCATTCCAAGCGTACTGAAGCTTAGATAACATATCCCCCTCTAGAAGACCAGTGAGGTACAGAGATTCCTGCACCTCTTCATCCTTCGGCGGAGCTCTCAAAGCATACGCAAACTGTCGGACCAACAGAGATGGATTATAGTTGATACAACCCTTCCTGCCTATCAAAGGCACATTCGGAAACCCGCTGCAACTGAAGATAATCTCAGTACCCAACCTATCTCTATCAAACCAGGCAATATCCTTCGCTGATAGACTCATCAAACGCTCAAACCACTCAGCTGTGGCTGCAGACGAAGCAAAGAGACCCTTCTTGGGTAGGTGACTATCAAGCCATCTATAGAGCAGGGGCACACAGCACGAGACGTTCTTACCCTTTCTGTTCTCGTTTTTGTAATGGATGAAATGGTAGACATCTCCTATCAAGGTAGGGATTGGATTCCCTGATGCAAAGATGTGGAAGGCGTCCAAGTCTACAAAGTCGGGCATATTGGGGAACAGAATGATGTCATATATGCAAAGAGCAAGAATAGCGTTGAACACGATCCAACAACCGTCTTTGGCACACTGCTGGGCCTTTCCCACTAAGAACTGCAAGGAGAAACCGGGAACCCTGTTCCAACTAGACAAGACCAACTCGGAGGCATCCAGATGAAGTGAAAGAGCTAGACTAGCCAGATTAGGCTCAACATCCATATGAACAAAGGGCATCTGACTCTTGATAGGCACACCTAACAAATCAGCATACTCCTCTAGTGTGGGTGCGAGAATAAAGTCTGGGAAAGTAAAGCATCTCAACGGAGGATCGTAGAACTGCAGCAAGGCGTGCAACCCATTCAACTCAAACACAGAAGGTTTACGAACCAAGCTGAGCAGTTTCCCATAAGACTTTCTGAATTCACCTCTCACAGAATCATCTGCCAAAGCAGTCAAACTAGTCAGCTGAAAAACATCAGGAGTGGGGAGCTTGTAGGCCACGGTCTTCCTCAGAGAACCCATACTAGCACGATAGTCGGCAAGAAAACCTGAACCGGGGGAAACGGTACCTGCAACACAGACACACGTTAATGAAATGCAGGTGAGTATGCAAAACAATGCAAAATGCAATCATGCAGCAGGAGATCACAACGACTGTGCTGTTAAAGAGATGAAGGTTCTGTATCAACAAAACCACAATACTGCTCTGTCAAGAACAACACTATCTCTGATGAGGGGAAACCCTGATATCGGACCATAAATCTTCTCTATCAAGAACAAACACATATCTGATGATAAGGACCTCTGATACAGGACCATAAATCTGCTCTGTCGAGAACAAACACATATATGATGATAAGGACCTCTGATACAGGACCATAAATCTGCTCTGTCGAGAACAAACACATATCTGATGATAAGGACCTCTGATACAAGACCATAAATCTTCTCTATCGAGAACAAACACATATCTGATAATAAGGACCTTTGATACAGGACCATAAATCTGCTCTGTTAAGAACAAACACGCATCTGACGATGAGAACCTCTGATACCAACAAAACTGACTTACTATCAAGAAAACCAGGTAGTCTGAAGGTTAAGGTTTCCTGCAACAAACCCGACCCTGCTCACAGGTATGGACCTAAACTGACACAAGTTCGGCATCCTATGCGGTCATCAGCGTCACAGAAATTCAAGAGAGACGATACGATACCCAGAAGGTGTGGCATCATCATCTCTTGAAGCGGCCTCACTTAGCTGAATCCCAAATGATCGGTCCCCAGAGTCGACAATCCTCCAAACCAACAATCCCTCAGGACCAAAGGGCCGGAAAAGAAGTCAACTGGGAGAACCTCGTCTGAGCGTGGATTTCATGAGACACTAGTGCCTGCAAAGCAAGCACGCGCCCACTAATTTCCACAACTAATGCTAGGTACACTCAAGCCTGGGTCTGGCTTCTCACTCATCAGAATGCCCCTCCCACAACAGCACAGATAATCATATCATACTAAAAATAAAGTGCGGGAAATAAAATGCGATAAATAAACACAACCCAACAAGTAATCATACAAGCGCTAGGATTGAATCTCGCAGGGGACGTTGGATCCCCGAACTGACTCGCAAAAGGGATGTTGGATCCCCACGAAACTATCAAGTCCCCAGCAGAGTCGCCAGTTGTCGCTACCGCGAAAATGAGGTGCCGACAAAACAGAAGAGTCGCCACCTTTCGTTATTTATCCCTCAGAGCGGGAAAGGAAACGATCGGAAAAACCTGACGAAAAGGGTAAGACGAGGTCATCGCAACCGTCGTCTGGGTTCGGGAGTCGGTTACGCAAGGGGAAGGTATTAGCACCCCTCACGTCCATCATACTCGATGGCATCCACGCTTGCGGTGTTTATCTGACGGGTTGGTTTTACTATCTACCTATCAAGGCCTGGTTTGAAAAGAAAAGAAAATGACTCGGCAAAGCGTCACACTTTATGCCTACCTATTCTCATCAGAGAATGAGAAATCAGAGTCAACGTAGTTCGGCTAACTACGGGTTACGGGAAAGGTGGCTCGCCAATACGTCAGTATTGTGCCTACGTACTCTCAACAGGCTTGAGAGATCAGAGCTTACGTAGTTCGGGATAATAAGGATTACGGGGATTCAGATTCATCTGTTTTTTTTTCGAGTAGGGTTAACAAACAGTTCCAGCAGTTTGGTGTACGCAGCTCGACCCTTGGAGACTTATGCGTTACCGTTTGCGGTAGAACTGGGAGTTAACGACGCTCTTTTCTTCAGAAAAGTTTTCCTTTGACTTATGGGCCCACAGGGCAAAAAGGTTTGAAGTTTTTTTTCTGTCTTTTACGAAAGAACTTGTTTTTTATGGATGTTTGCAACCAATATCGCACTAGAGACTATGACCTGAGAGTGAATGCGTCGCATGTCACCCAAAGGGTGCCATACTAAACATCCCAAGCTGTCGAAAAGAACTCTCCGACAACCCTTTCTCAGATAGCTTAAGGCTCGTAACGTACGACATCAGTTAACCTTTATTACTGTACTTTAATTTGTTTTGAGATGAGAAGAGAGAACAAGCTCAACTAAGGGGAGACTATCAAGTCCTAACAATTGTCATGCCAAGGATTCATCCTATGGTTGAGGTTTGAAACAGGGAACTCCTAGAAGTTATCATGCATAGGTTTCAACCTAAAGTTCTAATCATCACTTCCTTAGCAAAGGAAGTGAGATTCCTAGGGGATCATGTCAATGATAAACAGAAACAGATAAAGCATCAGCTTAAACAGTAAACGACTGTAAAATGCATGCAATGCAAGTGAGGGAGGAAATGTGTGTGGGGCATCAGCCTCCACAAGCTCATCTCAACCTCAAGCCAGATATGAATAACTGCAATCATACAGAAATAAAATAGAATGCCATCAAGCAACTCACAAACCACACAGGCAAGAGAGCAGGGCTCTACCGAATACCCGCAAGCAAAGCCATATAGTAAAAGTACAAGCAGAGGGAGCAACTCAACCTCTAGTGCAATCATGCTCCTAGCTTAAATTAATTTAAACATGAACTTATTCTAATGCATCAAGCAAATCAAACAAGTAACATCAATACAGTTGCACAGCAAGCAAACAGACAGAAAAGAAAGCAAATCAACCACTCCCACAGCTCCACAGCAAAGCTCCTCTGACAACAGCTCAGTCTTCAGTCTGCAACTGCTCTTCAAAGCTATTCCCTTCAATAGCAAATGTCAACTTGCTTTTTCAATCTTTCAATGCATCAAACACACAAGTATCAACTTGTTCTTCACCTTCTTCAAGCTTCAGCTCTTCATTTGATCTCAACTGGATTTTCCTCACAAGTGTCAACTTGTTCTTCTTGGTCTTCAAGCTTCAGCTCCAATGGCAGTCTTCAAACACATGGAAGTAGCAACTTCTGGCATCTTCAATCTTCTAGCAAGGAGTTTCATCCTCTAGCAAGGGAGAAAGATTCATCTGAAAAGAGCAAGGTTTGGATTATAGACAGCAGAATGAAGACCAAAGGTCACCACTAAGCACTCCATCATCAAAGAAAGGAACCCTCAAAAGTTCTACCAACTTGTGAAGAGCCACACATCCTACCAAATGAGGGATGAGGCCTTTACAAGGGGACCTTACATCATAGGGAGGAATGGAAGTGATCAACACCTTCCATGTTTATGAAAGAAGAGAATCTATCTAGAAGCTCTACCTACAAACCCTAATCTTAACACCTAAGCAACACTCAAACCAAAAGAAGGGAAATCTTCACATCCAATCTTCTTCAAGCACTCCACAGTAGCCCAAGCTTGTCTTCATTACTAGCCAAGATCAAGAGAGGCAAAACCCTAATCTAAGGGAACTAAAGAAGTCATTCTAGTTGAGTTAGCAAGTTAGGATCACCTAAAACTTAGTACTGAAGTTAATCCTAACTAAAATACTAAAACCAATTGTAAAATCCTACAAAAATAACTATGGGGACCTAATTCAATCACGAATCTACCATACAAAATCCAGGGGTTGAATCATCCACAAAGTCCTAGAAATAAAACCTAAATCATAAGGTACTAAGCTTAAACCCTAAAACTAGAGCACCTAAAGTTTAAACTTAAAACTACCACCTAATTCCATCACAAAAATGTGAGAAAATTGCTAGCCAAACAAGCATACCTATGCCAGCTACACCCAAAAAATCAAGTCCAGAATCATCACCAAATGATCAAACAAAATTCAACAAAACAAGGTATCAACCATGGCCATTTTAATATCAATTAATATTCAAAAATGAAAAAAAAATCACAAATGCATGAATTCCTAATATTATTGATCTATAAAATTCTAGATTCAATCATGAATTAGGGGAAAAAAGTTTGGAATTAATTAAATTAATTTCCTATTTTTTGTGAATTAATTTCTAAACCACATGAAATGCACAAAATAAAGAACATAAAAAGAAATTAATCAAACTGGCGTGGCAAATAGCAACTTTGATCAGTTTAATTCAAGAATTGGGCCAAAAGGGGGGTGTGAAGAGCAGTCTGTGTACTAGGCCCATGCTCCCATGAATTCACTAGCTCAACTCAATTCAGGAAAATTCAAAGAAAAGTGCACATGCCTGGTATCGAACCAACGCTCTTTTGGGTGTATGTATCTCATCATAAGGTCTGAATTTCAATAAGTGAAATGCTGCATTGAGGGGGGAGGGGGTACATGGCGCCACACACGCGCTTGGATCACTAGACCAAGTCAAAATTTCCACACAGATGAAAGGTGAAGATTTCATCTTCTTCATTTGAACCTCTGCACATTCGCGCGCAGCCATGGCCTCCGCCGGTGACATTTCCGGTCACCCTGCCCAACCCTAACTTCGTCTACAGCCAACCATTCGCCAAGATTCTTGAATGGATCTTGCTCAAAATTTCACCAGCAATTCAACCATACCAATTATTCATCCTCAAAACGCATGAATCGTGAAATATCAACTTCAACCGAAAATGGTATCCAACCTAAATCGTCTCTGATCACACAATTGATCATCCTAAATCCATCTATATCAATAGGGGAACCTAACCACATGCCAATTTCTAAGCATCTCCCTATAGTTTAAGCACAAATTCAATGTGTACCAACCTGGTTTCAGACGCGTAACAGAAAGTGTTCTTGATCACTTCAACCTCCAAAACAATGCAGACACACTCCAAATTCACTCCTGAAGCCTTTGCACACCTTGATTTAGCTTGATTCTTCCTTGAACTCAAAAACCGATTTCAACTTGCAATGGTGAAACTTCAATCTCACTATCTGCTTCCAGCACCAATTTCCTCCAAAAAAATGCACTGAACTCACTCAATGACTTATATAGAAATGAATGGCAAGGTCTAGAACTTTCTGGAATCATCCAAATGAGATTTTGGATTTTCAATTTCTCCTCCAAAAATCATTCATGGCATATGCAATATCTCCTCTGTTTTGGCCTCAGCGAGCTTGCTTTGCACTCCTCATGAGCTAAGGAATTGGATGGTGGTGATTGTTTCCTTGTTTGCATCCAATGGTGTGAGATGGATATGTTACTTCATCATGAAGAAATGAAATGGAAGTGCATGAATTTGACCTCAAATCAAAATTCTAACATTTCCATTGTTTCTAAAATCATTTTTCCAATCAATTTGATCTATAACTTTGCTCCATTTGGTCACAAAATGAATTATTTGAATTTTTGGTCATTTAATCCTTTTAATTCTTCCTTTTTTCAAAATTTCTTGAACCAAATCTCTCCTTGAGCCATTTAAATGCCTCCTTGATGCATGGTCAAGGTTAAAACCCCATTTTGAGCAACTTTCTAGTTGAACAAAATTTCATTTGAGACCTCTAAGTTGGTGAAAATAGCCTATGATCACAAATGACCTATAATCACCAAATGTCCAAAATACCCTTGACTTGTCCAAGCCATAAGTTGAGTTCTACAAATCCTATCAAGGACTTCTAGTACTCTCTAGAAATATAAGAGAATAAGGAACAACATTCATGTTGACCAAAAGTTCATAGGAATCATCATTCTAGGGCAAAAGTGTCATGCAGGTTGGGTAACTTTCAAGCTCCAAATTCACATGCCTCAGATGACTTGTAACTTGTCTGGCTCATAACTTGAGTTCTATAAACCCTATCAAGGACTTCTAGCACTCAAATTAAATCTAAGATCATACTCTAAAACAATCATGTTGGGGGAAAGATGAGATAACAATCTCATCTTGACCTACATTGCCTTGAAGATGGGGGCCAAACTAGGGGATTTTACACTATCAAGCCTTAGAAACCCTAGTCTGAAACCTCTCAAACTCTTCAATAATGATGAGTTAACCTTGGAATCATCCTTATAACATCTCAATGTATCAACCCATGATCACATGGCTCTTGAATTGGGTCTCAACTTCCTTCAAATCCTCAGTTGACTTAGGGTTGACCCAATCAAACCCTAATTGCACCCATCATGGTTGAGGTTTCTTAATCTTGCACAATGACCTATCTAGGCCTCATAGTGATCTTCAAACCTTCTCCTAAGCCCTATCAAGACCTCAAGTCCCTCCTCATGGCCTCAGAATCATCTGATGGCTCTCCAAAACTCTCAAGTTAGGAGACCTACACACTTGGCTTCAACCACTATCTCTGAGGATCTTTCAACTTCTCTGACAAGGATATCAACCCTTGAACACCTGAATAAGCCTCCCAGCTGGCTTCATAGTCTTGTGTAGCTTAGGATTGGTAATCATACCTCTTGATCTCCTGCATACATGTCAATGAAATGCAAATGATAATGCTAATGTGAATGAAATGAAACATAAGCTAGGTAAAGAAATGTTGGGAAAATTCTAGGGTGCAACAACCTTATCGCCTGAAAACAATCGGAGCATTAGTCACTAGAAACATTATAGATACGTAATGATTCCACAGCAGACCATCACACTGCAAAATCAACTTCTGCCAAATTGTGTAAAAAAACAGGAAGAATGACTTACTGACTGATCCACGAGTTCACTTAGTTTGACATTCCCCACGACCGGAAAGAAACCATCTGCATACCTGCAAGAACCTGTTGTTTATTGCAAAGAATCCCTTTCAGCTTCTACAAACAGCTGCTGCAGCTAACCTTGCTCAAGCCATTTTATCAGAAGAATATAACAGCCTATTCGAATAAGTAATGAACAAGACGAACCAATAGAAGGGTCGGATGTAGATACAGACGGTGATGTTGCTAGTGAAACCAACAGCGGGGCTGGAAACCCTGCAGTCAAAATGGACATGATGATAAGAACCTAATTTTTTTTTATATATCCAAATTTAAAACCTTCAAAGGTAAGTGCTTACCTCGCAGTTGACTGAAGGCAGTCAACAATTTCACTTGAAGCCTCATTGCCTCAGTCAGAAGATATCCGAAGCTGTGAAGCTTTTTGGAAAGCTGGAATAGCAGTGTTCATACAGAACGTCCAACAGAGGCATCTCCTACCAGCCTGTAACCTGCATAATCAGCACAGTATCATCAAATATGCTCAAGACCAATTCAAGGAGCAAAGCAGTGTGCTGTCCTTTTATTTTTACCAGGTGAGATTAACCAATCTCATGTTAGATGTTCACACCCAGGATGTACAGGTCGATACAGGAACCTACGTGACTCCTAAATCCACAAGTAGTAAGCCTTAAAACTCCTTGCTCCTCATCGCGTCCATGCTCCAACTTTCAGCATCCCTTTTCTGCAAATAAAACCATTTCGTTCATGATTAAAGAGAACAAAAGAAGGGAGTTCTAGGATACCCTTAGCACCAATGAAGACGATCTCGATTCAAGTCATGATCATTCCCGCAGGGCATGTCGAAGAAGGGTTCTACCGTTTGTCATAACCTGTCCATGAATGTAGCAACAAGAGAAAGACGTATTACAATGACGAAGATTATCCAAGGCAAAACCAGGATTACAACCAAGTTCAGTCATGGAATCCTTTTGGCCTACCCGTTCATCTGAAACACCGGCAAAGGAGTCGAAGGTACCGTAATCAAACAAAGCAGTAGAATTAGAAGGCACCAACTTCAGCAGCCATTCATCTGAAACACAATTCTGGCAAGCCTCTCGATCACTCTTTCTTCAAGTATCTCCAAAACCTCAGCCGGTACGAATAACTTTGAGCCATCAAAAGAGAAGAGTATTAGCGAATGTGATAGTAACATATCCAGACGAAAGCAACTCCAAGCCGTGTCAAGTCCTCCATAGCAGCATACAAAACAAACGAAGAGGAATGTCAGAACAGTGTGGCCAAACGCATCTACCTAGCAAAAGGTTAGCTTCAGAGCAAGAAACAAGTGCAAGTCCTCAAGGGACATTACCTCACTCACCCTAATCTTCAAGTCCGGTGAATTCTCCATGAACCAAACTCTGGGCTGCTAGTTTCCCTTTGGCCCAAATCATCTGTTATTCACACCTGCCAAATCACAATTCAGAGTTAGTAATCGTGTAAGGAATATGCTTTTTTTTTCTGAAAAAGATCCAATCCCAACAGCTATCAGATTCTTCAGCATGAATCAAGAGACCCTTCAAATCAAATCATACAGAAAGTGATTCTCATCAACAACATTAACTCAATCAAATGGAAAAGGAAATATTTCAAATATTGACCAAATAGGAATAGAAGGTCTTAATACAAGCAATCAAAGATTCAATCAGAGCTTTAAAGACGGGAAAGCCTAAAGTCGCCTATAAAAAGAGGGATTTGGATCGAAGAACCCACTTTTTGGATGAAATTCGAAACTCAGCAAAAATCACGAAAACCCTAAGTAGATCGAATTGAAAGGAGAGGAGGAACTTATCTTTCCGCTGAAACCTTCGAAGGTCGACGCCTCCAAAGCCCATCGCGAGACCGCGGAGGAAACCACTCACGTTGCACATCCCACCGCCGCCACCAACCTTCGGTAAATTTTTTCATACCTATTAATGTTGTTGAATGATTAACGTTTCGATTGATTATTTCAGGTACAGTGATAGACGTAATGATGAAGGAAGAGGGGGAGATTGAAACTCGAATTGAACGGGAGAGGCGATCGAGTGATTTGCGTTGGGGATTAGGGTTTCTATTCGCTGTCATTTGTTTTCTTTTTGTGTTTCATTCGTTCTGCAGTTGTTGTATCAATATGAGCTATGTATGCGCACGACCATGGTAGTACCATGGTCCATCACCACAATCACCGCACGATCACGATCTGACGAATCTCATCATGCAATCCATCGTGCACGCTCCCACCTCCCAACACCGATTCGATTCACACGTCCACTTTCACACACTTAGTGCTTTCATGCGTGTGTATGGCTTTATTTTTCGCAATTTATCTTCCGCAATTTAACATTATCGTAATTTATATTATCACATTGCATAGGTCCAAAGGAAGAATCTGCGCATGATCTAAACAATTGTGCGTATACATCATTTGCATCATATTCCCCACGATCCTTGATCCCATCCAAGTCAATCTTTAAGATAGATCCTACCCCATAGGAAGGACCTTTGTTTTTATTTTACAACATAGAAACAAACAAATAACTCAATTCAAACAATTCAAACATTAGAGAAGTAGATATTAATCATCTTAAGCGAGATAGAATCTCCACCCCACAACAAATACAATCTCTTACACTTGTGGCGGTTAAATTTCCCTTAAAATGAAAACTCATCTTTTCTCCTAAAATCAATCAACCGACTACCCTAAACCCGTAGGACCTTTGACCACAGTCAAAGAACTCCTCAAACCCTTTAGGGGAACTACAGATACTCTGATTCCACTCCCGTAAGGATATGTAGGCATAAGATGCAATATCTTATCGAGTATACTTAGAAATAAACCCCTAGGTCTTTCAACCCTTAAGCAGATAAACCTTAGCAAGTAAATAAACATAAAAGAAGAGGTTCCTGTAGAGTACTACAGAAACTTAGGATGCTAGCACCTTCCCTAAGTTTAACCAACCCCAGAATCTATAACTCTCTAGCTTGCATTTGCATTGCATTGTGAGAATTTCGATCTTTATCCCTTCCTTTGGACAAATCAAAGTTCGGTTGCAAAATGAATTTAAGATTCAAGTTCATCAATAGCTTGGCATCCAAATTTCACCGCGACAGAAATGGAGACTTCACTGGGGACACCTCAGTGGGTTTCCCTATCTTGTTTTATTTACTTGTTTATTGTTTTATATTTGCTTATTTGCTTACTTGTTTATCTATTCTTTATTGCTTTTTGGGTTGCTACCTTTGAGTGGTGAGACAAAGTCCTACACCCGGACTTGAGTGAATTTAAGATAGGATAGTGATATGTTCGACGAGGCTTATAGGGGGTGGAATCCCGACCAAGCTGACTTGAAAATCACGCTCAATTGAGGCCCTCTCAAAAGTTGTATTGTTGAACCAGTCCTTAATCGTGAAAACATGCACTATATTCGATGTTGGAGCCTATGATATTGAGGACCGTAGTTACCTTAACCCCACTTTGGCCTTTATTAGGATGTAGTGCGGGGCTATGAGGGGGTACCCCCCGAAATAGTGCTACGTGATGCTACACTCAAAAGAGGTTCTCTTGAGAATATTATTAACCACCGAGTACTTAGGAAGTTGATAATATCCGAAAGATGAGCTAATGACTTTGGGAACCTTATTAGAACCTTGTTCTGTAGGTACAATCAACCTTTAGTCCATGTCCTTTGGGAATGGGTATACCCTTTAGCTCCATGCTCGTTGCAAACCTAGGGTCCCTTTTGTTTGTTTACCTTTGTGCATCTATGTGCTTACTTGTGTTTGTTGCATTCATAAAACATCATACCGCATTGGACTTCATGGGATTCACCTTTGTTTATGAACATTGTAGGGCACTATGGATCCCAACTGAAGACAAACTTTGAAATAAACTTTTAAAAGTCCTAAATTGGATGACCTAAAGAAGTTGGTAACCTTGATTGAAGACCAAGAGAAGTTCAAGAGCAAATATGGGAAGCTGATATCTTTATTGAGTCGCCAAGTAGACGAAGGACTTCTTTCCACTCTATTGCAGTTTTATGATCCGCTATATCAATGTTTTACATTCTCAGACTTTCAACTATTACCTACATTGGAAGAGTACTCCTTTTTGGTTGGTCTACCTATCCTAGAAGAATATCCCTTCCCTTTCTTGGAGAAGGACCCTCAGGAAAGAGATATTGCTAAGGCTCTTTATCTAAAGGTATCCGATGTCAAGGGAAACTTAATTAGTAAAGGTGGTATTTTCGGTTTGACTACGAAGTTCTTAATCAGTAAAGCTATGTTTTATGCCGATTATACGAACAAGACTCCATTCGAAGCAATCTTCACCTTACTTATTTATGGAGTGTTCATGTTCCCAAGTTTTGAAGGGTTCGTCGACCTTAATGCGATTAAGATCTTTTTGAAGAATAATCCAGTACCAACTCTTTTGGGTAATGCCTATCGCTCTGTGCATCTCCGAAATTTCTATGGAGGAGGAATAATCACCTGTTGTGTGCCCTTACTCTACAAGTGGTTTATTTCGCACTTGCCTAGGTCTAGTTCTTTTTGGAATCTCGATAGAGGGCTTTGGTCTCCGAGTTATGGTGTTGACCCACTCAGACATTGTTTGGTACAACCGAGTGTATGATAGGACTTTAATTATTGATGGTTGTGGTGATTTTGCTAATGTGTTGTTACTCAATTTTAATGGAGGGATTGGTTACAATCCGGTTTTAGCTCGTCGACAGTTGGGATATCCACTGAAGGAACCGCCTAAGAGTGTTCAAGTGGAGAGCATTTTCTTTAAGGATGACAAGGAACTCCGAGACAAGGTTTTGGCTGCATGGGATCATTTGCATAAGCAAGGGAAGAAAAGCCTTGGGAAGCTTAATTGTGTGTCCTTGGAGCCCTACCTTCAGTGGGTCAGAGAGAGAGAAATCAAATTGAAGATGCCCTATTCTCGTCAAGATCCTATTACTCCGAGAAGAGAGCCCACTTATGTCTTTATGTCCAAAGCTGAGAAGTTATAGGTCTCTTTGAGGAAGTCGCAGCATGAGTCAGAGTCATAGAAGAACAAGTATTAAGAAGTGGTTGCAAAGAATGGTGAACTTCAGAAACAGAAGGATGAACTTCAGAAGCAACTACAGTTGAAGGATGAAGAAATACTTCCTTGCAAGAAGAGGAAAGCCATGGAGGATTTATTTTTCTCCGACCCACAATGTACTATTTGGAAGCTGATTGTGGACAACCGTATCCGGGAGAAGACCCAGTTGGAAGAGGAGCTCAAGCAGCGGAATTCAGAACTTCCTTAGGGCTTTCATTAGCTTTTATTTAGCTATTTATTTGGGACTTTTAAAAGCAATTATTTGTAATCTGTTTCAAAATTAATAAAACGTTTTCCTTTTACCGCGATGTTTATAAATAGTTAGGATCCCATGAAGTCCTACTCATCTTGCATTGCATTCTTTTCTTTATTCACTTCAAGAAACTCAATTTTATTTCACAGGTATTGTAACCATGGACTTCAAGAGAGAAGCATTGGAGTACACTTTTCAAAGTCCTAACATTGAAAGCTTAAGAGAGCTAGCAGATCTCATCGAGATCCGTCACGCTTTCGCAACAGAATATGGAGAAGTCTTCCATTTTCTCGAGCTCAAGATGAAAGAAGGGTTGTTGGAGACTCTTGTTCAGTTTTATGACCCGTTGTACCATTGTTTCACTTTTCCGGATTACCAGTTGATGCCAATCCTGGAAGAGTATTCTGATTTCTTGAAGATACATGTGATGGCCCGACCTATATTCACCGTCCAGGAAGACATACCCAGCCACCTAGAAATTGCAAATGCTACTCATCTCAGCCTAGCAGATGTCCAAGCACACTTAATCACCAAGGAAGGAGTCCTTGAATTCCCAACTGATTTCTTGATCGAAAAAGTCCGTCACCGTGCTGAAAGAAAAGAGGTCTCTATCTTGGAAGCTACCTTTGCTTTGTTGGTCTATGGGATTTTCTGGTTCCAAAAGATTGATGATTGCAATTAAATTGTTCATACTCAAGAATCCGGTTCCCACCTTGATAGCTGACACATACCATTCAATCCACTCGAAGAATGCCGAAAGGGAAGGACATATTGTTTGTTGTACCGCCTTGTTGTATTCATGGTTTATTGCTTGCCTAACTCGACATCCGTCTATTTGGGATGAGGTAGAAACACCCCATTGGTCCGAGATAGTTATGACCCTTACTCACTCAGATATTGTATGGTATGACCCTACTTATGGAGGTGTATGTATGATTCCCAGCATCGGGGGATTCACCAACATACCGCTCATTGGGAGAGAAGGATGTATAATTACAATCCCGCTTTGGCCCGCAAACAATTTGGGCATCCCATGATCGAAATACCTGACCAAGCTCTGTTGGAAAGGATCTTCCTCAAGGAAGGAGAAGATCCAGATTTGAAGACCGTCATAATTTACGCATGGAGATACGTCAATAAGGAAGGGATGACTGCTTTAGGATACCCCAACTGTGCTGTCTCTGAAGAGTATCTATATTAGGTGCGAGAAAGGGCTCTCGACCTCAAGATGCCTTTCCCATTTCCTGAACCTATGGTGCTGACTTTTCATGATCTCAATTGGTTTGATGTGAGTGAAGTAGATCAGTTGAAAACCGCCTTGGATGAGGCTCAGAAACTGAAGGCCGCTTGGAGGAACAAGTTTTTCACCCTCAAAGTAGAGAAAGAGAGGTCCCAGAAGCTGCCAGAGATAGAATTTGCAAAGAAGAGGAAGGCGCGAGAGGATTTTTTTCCTCTCACACCTCTTACGGAACTGTCACCAGCTACTGTGGCTTGGAAAGAATGTGTCGATCGACTCATCAGTGAGAAGGCCGAATTTCAAGAACGCGTCAGCCAGTTAGAAGAAGAACTTCGTGCACAGAAGGAGCATAGGGAGTAGATCTCTGAGTTCTCTTTTGCTTTTGGTTCAATGTAATAAACTCTTAAAAGAGTACTTTTCTTTGTAATGCCTCTCTAATATCAAAATATAAGTTTTTTTTTCCTTTCCAACGTTACAATACCGAAAAATGATTTGAGTTTCTTGAAGTTTCATACTCATTTGCATTTTTGTATAAGCATAGCATTGTTTGCATTCCAGGGTCTCACTCTTGCTTCATCTCCACAGACAAGCTGAATCACCGATACGGTACTCGCGCCAATCAACACCAAAAGATGGACAGGCTTGAACAAGAGAACAAGGTGCTCTGTGATGAAGTTGCAATTCTGAAAGAAAGTTTGGAGAGGTTGAATGGTCTAGTGGAGGCTCTGTCCAATCAAGCCGCACTCAACAACCAAGATGTTCAAAGGACTGTGATCTCTGAAGTGACACCAACACCAATCCCAGTGGTGTCTTCTGTTGCCGAAGTAACCTATAGCATGCCTCCAGGTTTCCCGTGGGGGATGCCTCCTCATTTCACTCCCGCTGGCTACCGTCCTCCTGTGCCTGAGATCCCTGCTGTGACCACTGTCTAAGCTACTCCTGCAGTTACTGCCATAATGACTACTGCACCTTCACATGTGAACGATGTTCCGTATATTCTAGATGAGCCAATTTTACACGGGTCACCGACCGAAACTGTGGGTTTGGAAGAAAGGATGGATGGATTTCAAGACCAATTTTCTGAGATGCAAAAGGAGTTGAAGGCCCTTCGTTGGAAGGATTTGTTTGGAAAGAGCGCTTCTGAGCTGTGCTTGGTTCCAAATGTCAAGGTTCCACCGAAATTCAAGGTCCCTGATTTCGAGAAGTACAAAGGAAATACTTGTCCTCAGAGTCATCTCATCATGTATGCTAGGAAGATGTCTGCACAAACTGACAATGATCAACTGCTCATTCACTATTTCTAAGATAGTCTGATAGGCGCTGCACTCAAGTGGTACATGGGGTTGGATAGTACGAAGGTTTGGACTTTCAATGATCTAGGGGGAGCCTTTGTCAAGCAGTATAAGTATAATGTGGATATGGCTCCCGACCAAGATCAATTGAGAGCTATGACGCAAAAAGATAACGAGAATTTTAAGGAATATGCCCAACGTTGGCGCGAGTTGGCCGCGCAAGTCACACCACCGTTAGAAGGAAAAGAGATGACCAAGATTTTTTTGAAGACCCTTGGTCCTTTATTTTATGAGAAAATGGTAGCAAGTGCACCCAGTGACTTTACTGAAATGGTTAATATGGGAATGCGTTTAGAAGAAGGTGTACGTGAAGGAAGATTGGCTAAAGAGGAGAATGCTCCTAATAATACTAAGAAGTATGAGAGTGGTTTTGTGAAGAAAAAAGAGAAGGGTGTAAACGCCATTCAAAAGGGACAATTTAGAAAAAGGTATTCGCCATCACACCAAGTTGCAGCAGTATCACCAGTGTTTAATGCTCCAACTTATCAATTACAGTCTCCGCAACCGAGTCAGCAGCCCCAGTCCCCCAATGCTCAACAGCCACAGCCTCAACAAAATCCGCAGTATCCTCAGCAGAATCGGCCATTCAACAATCAGGGTCGTGTGTATAGAAAGATAAACTTTGAGCCCATTCCTATGAAATATGCTGATTTGTTTCCAGCTTTGATCCAGAAGGGTCATATTCAGACAAAAGCTCCACCTATGGTTCCCACAAATCCTCCTCCTTCTTATAGAGCTGACAAGTTTTGTCCTTACCATCAGGGTGCTCCAGGACACGATATTGAGAGTTGTTTTGGTATGAAAACAGATGTCCAGAGGCTCATTAAGTGCGGAATTTTGTCCTTCAAGGATTCTGACCCTAATCTGCAGGTTAATCCGTTACCTCCACATGGTTCACCCTCCGTCAACATGATTCAAGACTATTTGGCAGATGATGATTAGGAAGTTTCAGATGAAAGGGCCGAAGAAGTTTGTGTTATAGTGCCTCACTTTAAGGAAGTGGAGCGTATCAAAATCATTTATAATCGCAGAAAGCCGGTTGTTACTCCTTTGGTAATCAACGTGCCTGGACCCGTCCCTTACACTTCTAGTAAGGCTATCCCATACAGATACAATGCCATAATGTTGGAAAATGGAAAGGAAGTACCTTTGCCCACTATACCTTCAGTAGTTAACATTGAGATTTCAGCAGAGTAACAAGGAGCGATCGAGTTTACCCGACTGTACCACCAAAAGAAAAGGAGGTCTCATTTGAACAACCAGGCTCAAAAGATCCAATTGTGAGGCAATCTGGTGGATCCAATTTGTCCAATTCAGATGAATGTCTAAAAGTGATCAAGAGAAGTGAATATAAGGTTGCGGATCAGCTTTTGCAAACCCCGTCGAAGATTTTTGTGTTGCAATTGTTGATGAGTTCTAAGGCTCATAGAGAAGCACTCCAGAAGATTTTAGAGCAGGCACATGTTGAACAAGATGTAACTATGGAATAGTTTGACAACATCATTGGTAGTATTACTTCATGTGACAATCTGGGTTTCAATGAAGACGATCTCCCAGAGGAAGGGAAGAAATATAACATGGCTCTACATATTTCTATGAACTGCAGAAATGATTCTCTGTCCAGTATGTTAGTGGATACTGGATCTTCTCTAAATGTGATGCCTAGAACTACTCTATCTAAGCTATCCTATCAGGGACCGCCGATGAGGCCAAGTCATGTTATCGTCAAAGCTTTTGATGGGTCTAGGAAGACAGTAATTAGCGAGGTGGATTTGCCAATGACTATTGGATTACAGACTTTTATGATCGCGTTCCAAGTCATGGACATTCGTGCCGCCTATAGCTGTTTGTTAGGGAGGCCATGGATACATGAAGCTGGGGCAGTTACTTCCACCCTGCATCAGAAGTTGAAATATGTTTTTGAAGGGAAAACGGTCACAGTTTGTGGGGAACGAGCCTTAGTGGTGAGTCATTTGTCATCTTTTTCGTATGTTAAAGCTGGGAAGAAGTTGGTACGCAATTTCAAGCTTTGTCTATTGTGGGCGAGGGTGTCCAGAAATCTCAGGCATCCATGTCATCATTTAAAGACGCACAGCGTGTAGTAAACGGCGGTCCTCGTACAATTTGGGGCAAGGTGTTGTCTTTACCGGAGAACAGAAACAAGGAAGGTCTTGGTTTCACCAGCAGTTCTGCTCAACAAACTACTAAGAATCAAGGGTTTCCGCTGACTAATGAAGTGTTCCGTAGTTGAGGGGTCGCCCATCATCCTCAAGTTAATGTTGTGTTAGAGGATGAGCATGAAGGTTACATATCATATGGTTCTGCAAGGTCCTCCATTCCTTATGAAGATTATGAGCCCTATATGGAAGATCCGAGTTATGTTTCAGATGAGTTTGACTACAGCTTTGGAGTCTACACTGTGACCGAGGAAGATTCAGATGGGGATGTTCCAGACTTTGTAACCCCAGGAGTTTTGGTTAAGAACTGGAGTGTGGTTGAGGCCCCTGCTGCCGTTCATATATCAAAGTAAAGCATTTATTTTAAAATTTCTCGCTCTGCCCAAGGCGAAACTGCATTGTTAGGGCTTACTTTTAAATAATTCCCTTTGCTCTGCCCAAGTCAAAGGTGACTTTGTTGGGCGTGTCTTTTTGGTTTTGCTATCATCAATAAATCACTTTCATTTTCATTTGTGTGTTATTTTTCTTATATTTATTTACAATGTTGGAAAATAATAAGTAGCATCTCGCGTACACACACTTTCCACTTTACGAAAACATATTAAAATCATATCACTTGCGCAGATTGCTACATAAATTACATCCTGGGAATAATTATCCACTGCCTTCTCCGAATTTTGAGTTTCTCGTGTATGAAGCTGAAGACAAAGAAGATGATATTCCAGAAGAGATTTCCAGACTGCTTGAGAAAGAAGAGAAAGCTATCCAACCTCATCAAGAGCCGGTGGAAGTAATCAATTTGGGAACAGAGGAAATCCATAGGGAAGTGAAAATTAGAGCTTTGCTCAAGCCTGAGGTGAAGAAACAGTTGATCGTTTTGCTTGGAGAGTTTGTTGATGTGTTTGCTTGGTCATATCATGATATGCCTGGATTAGACACTGCTATAGTTGAACGTCGTCTACCTTTGAAGCCAGAATGCCCGCCAGTAAAGCAGAAGCTCAGAAGAACTCGACCCGACATGGCTCTAAAGATTAAGGAGGAGGTATAGAAACAAATTGATGCAGGTTTCCTTGTCACTGCCGAATATCCACTCTGGTTGGCTAATATTGTGCCCGTTTTGAAGAAGGACGGTAAGGTTCGCATGTGTGCAAATTACAGGGATCTGAACAAGGCCAGCCCAAAAGATGACTTTCTGTTACCTCACATTGACATTTTGGTTGACAGTACCGCAAGATATGAGGTTTTCTCCTTTATGGATGGTTTTTCAGGTTACAATCAGATTAGAATGGCTCCTGAGGACAGAGAGAAGACGTCATTCATCACGCCCTGGGGCACCTTTTGCTACAGAGTTATGCCATTTGGATTGAAGAATGCAGTGGAAACATATCAGAGAGCTATGACTACTTTGTTCCATGATATGATGCACAAGGAGATTGAGGTTTATGTGGATGATATGATAGCCAAGTCGAAGACTGAGGATGATCATGTTAAACACCTGTCTAAGCTGTTTGGTCGTTTGAGGGAATACAAGCTCCATCTGAACCCCGACAAATGTACATTTGGAGTACGATCAGGGAAACTATTGGGTTTTATTGTCAGTCAAAGAGGGATTGAACTGGACCCCGACAAGGTGAAAGCTATCCGGGAAATGCCAGCTCCTACCACCGAGAAACAAGTCAGAGGATTTTTGGGACGTTTGAATTGCATCTCTAGGTTTATATCCAACATGACTGCTACATGTACACCTATTTTCAAGCTTCTGAGGAAAGAACAAGGGTATGTTTGGACTGAAGATTGTCAAAAGGCTTTTGATAGTATCAAAGAGTATTGAACCACCTATCCTGATATCGCCAATTGAAGGCCGACCTTTGATTGTGTACTCGGTCAACGAGATGAAACAGGAAAGCAAGATCATGTCACTTATTACCTGAGCAAGAAATTTACCGATTGTGAAACGAGATACACTATGTTAGAAAAGACTTGTTGTGCTTTGGCGTGGGCCGCCAAACGCTTGCGCCAGTATATGTTGAATCACACCACTTGGTTACTTTAGAAGATGGATCCTATCAAGTATATTTTTGAGAAGCCCTCTTTGACTGGGAGAACTCCTAGATGGCAGATGTTGTTATCTGAATATGATATTGAGTACCATACTCAGAAAGCTGTTAGAGGAAGTGTTATGGCTGATCATTTGGCTCACCAGCCTATTTTGGATTATCAACCTTCAAACGATGATTTTCCCGACGAGGATGTTATGTTTTTAAAGATGAAAGATTGTGAAGAACCCTTGCATGGTGAAGGACCAGAACCAGGATCTCAATGGGGTTTAGTTTTTGATGGAGCTGTCAACGCTCATGGAAAAGGGATAGGTGCTGTTATTGTGACTCCTCAAGGGTCCCACATCCTGTTTACTTCCAGATTAACATTCAAGTGTACTAATAATGAAGCTGAGTATGAAGCGTGCATTATGGGTCTTGAGGAAGAAATAGATTTAAGAATTAAGAATTTGGATGTGTTTGGTGATTCTGCAGTGGTAATCTATCAGATCACAGGAGAATGGGTAACTCGACATGATAATTTGGTCCCATACAGAGATTATGCTAGAAGACTGTTACCATTCTTTGACAAAGTCGACTTTCATTATATCCCTCACGATGAAAACAGAATGGCAGATGCATTGGCAACTTTGGCCTCTATGATTGTGGTGAACTTTTGGAATGATTGTCCTCGGATTGAAGTAAAACGTCTTGATAGACCCGCCTACATCTTTGCCATCGAGGAAGTTGAAGATGGCAAACCCTGGTACCACGACATTGAAGTATTCCTTAGAACTTAAGAATATCCTTTGGGAGCTTTCAACAAGGATAAGAAAACTTTGAGAAGGTTGGCTGGGAGTTTCCTTTTGAGTAATAATGTTTTATACAAACAGAATTTTGACATGGTCTTGCTGAGATGTGTTGATAAGCAAGAAGCAGATATGTTGATGATGGAAATTCACGAAGAATCCTTTGGTACCCATATAAATGGACATACTATGGCTAAGAAACTCTTAAGAGCTGGTTATTATTGGATTACAATGGAATCAGATTGTTACAAGTTTGCTAGAAAATGCCACATGTGTCAAATTTACGTAGATAAGATTCATGTGCCTCCAACTTTGCTGAATGTTATCTCATCCCCGTGGCCGTTCTCTATGTGGGGAATTGATATGATTGGTATGATAGAGATGAAAGCATCTAATGGACACTGATTCATCTTAGTAGCCATTGATTATTTTACCAAGTGGGTCAAGGCAGCTTCTTACGCTAATGTAACTCGACATGTGGTTGTTAAATTTATCAAGAATCAGCTTATCTGCCGATATGGTGTGCCAAACAAAATTATTACAGATAATGGTTCCAATTTGAATAACAAAATGATGAAAGAATTATGCGAAGAATTTAAGATAGAGCATCATAATTCTTCTCCTTACAGACCAAAGATGAATGGGGCTGTTGAAGCCGCCAACAAGAATATCAAAAAGATCATTTAGAAAATGGTCATTACTTATAAGGACTGGCATGAAATGCTCCCGTTCGCCTTACATGGGTATCGTACGACGGTGCGCACATCAACTGGGGCAACTCCGTTTTCACTGGTCTACGGTATGGAAGCAGTATTCCCGATAGAAGTCGAGATTCCTTCTATGAGGATTTTGATGGACGCGAAGTTACCAGAAGCTGAATGGTGCCAGAACAGATACAATTAGTTGAACTTAATCGAAGAAAAGAGGATGACGGTGCTATGCCATGGACAGTTGTATCAGCAAAAGATGAAGAAGGCATTTGACAAGAAAGTACGCCCCAGCGTATTCAAGGAAGGCGACCTCGTGCTCAAGAAGATTCAGTCTTTCCTCACTGACGTTAGAGGAAAGTGGGCCCTGAACTATGATGGATCGTACGTGGTAAGAAAGGTTTTGTCAGGAGGAGCTTTGATGTTAGCAACAATGGACGGAGAAGAAATCACTCGCCCTGTGAATACGGACGCTGTCAAAAAGTATTTCGTTTAGAAAAGCAGAAATATAAAACGTGAAAAAGAAAAGAAAAGAAGCAAAAAACGCCCCAGCTGGGCTCGAACAAGGGACATGGGCGTGATATGGCAAGGCATTAACCTCTGGGGTGGCGATACATTCGTGTATTAATGCCACCGCATTAATACAAATACTAAAGGGCGCGTGTGACTGGGCAGAAAACAAGGCAAGCTATCCAAATGTGTTTTGATTGTAACTCACTCAAATCTCAACCAAATTCAGTGGAATAAAAGCCTATCCTTCTTGAAATTCCCTGAGGAACACGATGGTGCTAACCATTCATTCAAATAATGCACTCAAATTAAGATTCAAACACTCACGCCATATGAATTTTGGAAATGCATCTTGAGTTAATGAAACTGAGACAGGCATAATTAAAGACCAAGGATGGTTTGAGCAAGTCTCAAATATAATGTTGGATGAGTTCCAACAGGACGTCCGGTCAAAGGATCTTAGAACAAGGAAATGGTATGTGAGTTGTAAATAAGAACATGAGTTAGAAAGGTGCTCAAAAGAAGAAAAGCTGAGATGTAACAAACTGTTTGATTCAACAACATCAAGGTTTTTCCATTATGAAACTCAGTCAAGCAGATATTTAAATAGTCAAGGTTTGCTAGCAAAGTTTCAAACATGAAACTGGTGGATTAATGAGCTAACAAGCCTAGACAATGATGTTATAACCAACAAATTAAAGTTCAAAACAACACACATGATGGATCTTTCTAACAACAAAACTCATACAGAAGTCAAATCAACTCCCACAACCTGTTCTCATCTGGGCTGTCTAGACATCTGGTCCTCATGGGTTGGCAACCTTGAGATACATAACCGATCCAGCATGTGTAGAGAACTAAAGATAACAATTTCATCCACAAATCTCATGACAGTGGCAGTTGGTCATTAATGCCCACAATCAAACACTAGTTCCTCAAATTATTTACTAACTTATCAGAATAAACACAAACAAGTTTTTAATATGGAAACCAAATTCTGACAGCAGTGATCACAAACTTAAAATGACAATGCTAAGAATTAATGCACCACATGTTTCAACAACACTAGGTGAACTATGTCAACAAAAGCAACAAGCAACCCTCAAAGCATTTTTTTAACATAAATGCCTATGCTGATCATCAATAATTCATTGTGAGTCTCCTTAACATAGTGGCCAACAACGGTCCCTAAATTCCATGGCAGTTACCAACACATCAACTTGTTACACAAACATGCCATGAGTTCAAATAATCTATAACAGAACAAATGGAATTCAAATTAGAAATCTAGGTTGACAAACCTCTAAACAAACCTAGATAGCAAGTTAAACACTAAGGCCACTATGGTAATACACTGGAATTTTCAATCAGTTAGTGAATCCTCAACAGGCTTCTTGAACTCCCATGGCTACAGACCTGGATATACCATATCTTATATGAATCAAACCAAGTGAAACCCACTGCTTATCACAAGAAATCCAAACTGCAACAGCTATGAAATAACCAGTTTTTCTCTAGTTAACAATCATGAATATAACTCAACATACCACACCTCAACTCTAGATTAAACATCCTAAAGTTCACAACCTAACCTCAAAACCTCAAAGGAATCTACTCAAGACTGAATAGGACCAAACACTGACATTAAAATGCCTATGATATCAATACAAATAGTTAACAACCCTGAATATCTCACCATGGACTGATGAATCCAAATTCATAAATTCTGTCAGCAGCCCCTAGACAGTCCATAATGCCATCTCCAAAGACAGACCCGAATTCACACTACCTGAGCTAAACAGATCTAATATGAACAAAGCCTGAAGCTTGCTAATAAATAACAGCATGACAAAGTTTGAAGCAACTAAACTAGATCCCTCATGCCAACAGATTCTAAAAAAAAAACAAAATGGTAGTTCATAACATGACAATGTTAAAAAACAAAGATTCAATCAAAGGATCAACACCATACCTTCATAAAAGTGAGAAACCACAACATGCTATCCTAATGGAATTCTAACAGAAGATGCCAAGGTATTGACAAACACAGATCTCAACACAACTTTGGACAACAGGCATAGCAAGAGTACAATAGGTCCACCAATCTGTCTTAAATAAATCTAACAGTAGCAGCTCTCAACAATCAAAAACCAAACCACATATTGAAATGGTAGCCACTACTCTAAAAGTAATCACAAGCCCTCACTTGGTATTCCAAATATGTTATGAACTTAGACAACTCTACAACAACAACCAAAACCTGATGGGACCAAACTGGTCAAAACCCTCCAACTTGCCTAGCTAGTAGGCACAACACCAATACAAAAGGTCCACCAATTGACATAATCCTATCCTAACACCAAACAGTTCTAAGGGAAACATCCCTTTCTTCACTACATCAGCAGAAGCCAATTTACACCAGCATAGACACTAATGGCCAACAACAATAAGGGCTCAGTACCAACCACACTAAAAACTCATTCAAAACAGTCAGCCAACTCAAAATGCCTCTCATGACAGTTCCAAAATTGATAATCCAACCTTGCCTCACAACCAACTCCTAGCTAAAACGGACAAAAACAAAAGCATCAAAACAAAGTACCAATTGATAGCAACAAAATCTAAGCAGAAATTCACAGACCAAGCTAACCTAAATTGGACAACTAAATGTCATGAAATCAACCTGTTATGAATTCCAAGCCTCAACAGCCTCTACATAAAAAACACATCAGTAGGGAGAGCTCAATCAGTCTCTAATCCAAATTCAACCCTGCTACCCTTAATGTCCAACAGCATACCAAGAGCTCCACTTAAATCATATTTAAAACCAGTCAACAGCTACCCAAAACAGAACTGCCTTTAAGGATCCAAACAGATGTGAGGTACTCAACAACAACAACAACAAAAAACACAACCTAACAAAGCTCCAAAAGTATGACAGTCAAAAAGCATTGGTATTCCAACCAAATATCCATTGATGAATTACAATCATAGCCCCCAACAGTAGGTTGAAAATAAAATCAAGGCAAACTACACAAGTGTGCTCTTGTTAACAGAAGCTGTCACACACGTGAATTACACAGCAACAACAGGTTTCAACACATGACATATCCAACACATGTAATAACACATTTGTGATTGTAATGACAAACACAAATCAACTCAAGACAGAACTTCACCCATGATTCGCAATACATGAATAACACATGTTAAAGGCACATTCATGGCACAATCATGATCAAAATAGTTGACAAACATAAGACATGGACATGCTGGCAACAGACTTCAAACAAAATCCAAGAATATAAACAAACTCAAACATGTTTAATGATATTGATGCATATGAAACAGAGAGTTTAGAAATAACTTACCTCTTGAAGACTTCCCAAAGCAAACTAACAGCAGGCTATCCCTTTCTTGAATAAGCTTTGATGTTTCTCCCCCACTTGATGCAATAATTGATTCTTAGAGCAGTTCAAGAGAATAGTCAATAGCTCCTCCTTTTGCAAATAGTTTTAAAGTGGTGTTGAGGTGATAAAGTGTTTGAAAAATGGTGAGGAAATGAGTGAGATTCGAGGGAATTTTCAGAGGAGAGCAAAAATGTCAAATCTGATTTCTCTCTCAAATGGTGGCTAGGGTTTTCTTCTCACTTTTTTCAGCTTATATATGATGGGGAAAATGTGAAAGTGAGGTTTAACAGTGGTAAAAGATCAATGGTGCAGATCTGATATGTTCATGGTTGTTGGAATCAAATGGTGAAAGAAAGAACAGTACATGGGCATGCTGGCATCTTGTGGTTTTTGGGAGTGGAGGGAACAGGTTGTTGAGCTGCAGAATGAGGGTGGCTGGTCCCCTTCTCTTTTGGGCAAGAAATTCCAACAAAAAAAATATGAGGGGTACAAGCTTTGTTCCTCTTGTTATGGGAATGTTTTGGTACACAAAAGATGCATCAAAATTGCACATCAATCGTGTGGCACGCTGAAAGGAGTAAAGGTCCAAATGCCTTATAAATGGCACTTTGCAAAATTCCAAGAAGCTCACTTCAAGCTATCATAAGTTAATGAACACTCAAGTAAATGAAATGATGTTTGAACAAAAAAATGAAGATTGCACATCCATGAACAGCTTTCATGTTGAGATGAATTTGATACAAGGTCAAATGGGGAGGGAAAAGTTCCCTCGAAAATCCGTCCACAAAAGATATTATCCAAACTTAGTGAAATTTCACTAAGTTTCCACACGTGCCAATTTGAAAACCCTATCTTGTGAAGACCATATCTCATGCTATAATGGATGAAAAGTTGAGTTCTAGTCATGATTGAAAAGCTTGAAATGAGGTCTACAACTTTCATGTTTGAAACAAATTAAAATGGAGTCGGGAGGATCATGAAAAATAGACATAAAGACCATGACATGAAAATCTGCCTAGAGGTAACTTAGAAAAATTCTAAGTTATGACTTTTGAACCATTTTCCCTCCAACTTTGAATCTCCATAACTTGAGCTCCAAGTATCATATTGAAGACTTCTTGAACTTTTTGGAAAGCTTGGAACATGAGGAACAAGTTTGATGTTGGAGAAAAGTTCATTTGAATCCTTAATCATGAAGAAAAATGGCTTGGAAAGTGGTTGTTCCAAACATAAAACTTTCCATAAATAGAAAGTTTCTAAAACCCTAAATCCCAAAATGGCAACTTTCAACAACTCTTGATTTTTCGTGATTTCCTTGACTTTTCTTGATCAAATTCCACCCATTGGTCATATTAAAATTAAGGATCATGATCTTGACCTCAAAAAAAAGTTCAGGAGTTGACTTTTTCACTGCACAGTTGACTTTCTCCAAATCTCTTGATTTTCAATCAACTGATCAATTGAAGCTCCTCTGATTAAAATTGATGGTCAATCTCCCACCCCTAAACACATTAGGACATATGGAAGGTCATGGAAACAAGTCTTGCTCTCAAAAACAAGTTTAGCCTGATTAAAAATGAAACCCAAATTCCAACCCTTTTGACCTGGGCATTGTGCAAATATACTGAGTAACCATTCCACTCCTCCATGACCTCTAAGGTATTCAACAAACTTCTACCTCATGTTCACACCAGTGATAAGACCTTATGGACCCCCTGACAATCTTCTTATGGTTTGTACCAGTGCCTTTGCTTGGGCTTGAAGCCAATAAAGGCTCTCCTCTTGGATGGTACACAAATAAACACTTGATCCTGTAAGAACTATGCTATGCAAATGCAAGATGCTAAGATTCAATGAAACATAAGCCAAAGATTAAGAAAAGAGGTTGGTCAAATTTTGGGGTACAACAGCTGCCCCTATTCAAGTGACTTGGACCTGAAGGGATGAAAAGAGAACGACTTTTAGACATTCAAGGTAAAAGACGGTTGAATACCAAAGAACTCGGAAATTTGCCAACCGTAGAATGAAACCTCTGACATCGGCGTCAGGCGTCTATATCAAGTAGAATATCTGACTTCGTTGTCAGTCATCAACCAACTAAAAATATGACCTCGCTGTCAGTCATCCATCAAGTAAACATCTGACCTCGCTGTCAGTCATCAATCAAGTAAACATCTGACCTCGCCATTAGTCATCAATCAAGTAAACATCTGACCTCGCTGTCAGTCATCAATCAAGTAATCATTTGACCTCGCCGTCAGTCATCAAAATCAACTAAACATCTGACCTCGCCGTCAGTCAACAAAATCATCTGACTTCGTCGTCATTCCTCAAAATAATCTGACTTCGCCGTCAGAACTCCACATTAAATCTGTAAAAACATTTGACATCACCGTCAGAACTCCACATAAAATTGGTAAAATATTTGACTTCGCCGTCAGAACTCCATATAAAATTTGTAAAACACCTAACCTCGCCGTCAGTCCTCAAAATCATCCGACTTCGCTGTCAATTCTCTACAATAATCTTCTGACTTCACCGTCAGTTTCTCAAAACAATATGACTTCGCGGTCAACTCTCGACATCGTCTGAATTTGCCGTCAATCCTCAAAATCATCTGACTTCGCTGTCAAATTCTCAAAACTAATCTTCTGACTTCGCTGTCAATTTCTCAAAAATCACCTGACCTCGCCATCAGCTCTCAAAATAAACTGACTTCGCCGTCAACCCTCAACATCGTCTGACTTCGTCGTCATTTCTCAAAATCATCTGACTTCACCGTCAGTTCTCAAAATAATCTGACTTCGCCGTCAATTTTCAATAATAATCGGTAAAAGCATCTGACATCACCGTCAGGCCTCGACATCAAGTCGGTAAAAGCATCTGACATCACCGTCAGGCTGGTAAAATTCGTTGGGGAAAATTAACTTGAATAAATAGACTCTGTTGGAGAGAATGATAGGATAAGTTCATCTGTCAATGATCTTGCTGGAGGTCTAGGCACCGCACAGGCTTGAGAAATATACTGATAATTGCTGGAGATACACTTGAAAACAAAGAGGTAACGACCTAGCTTATGTTTCACATGCATATGTTTGAATATGGTGTAATGCTCCATACGAAATGAAAATGATACGCGTTTGGGAGGATGATATGCATGATGCAAATGCAAAGGAACCACTTCAGCAAAATAAATGCTGAAGAGAGGAAACCAACTCCGCTGAGGAATGACTAGGCACGCCTATTGCAAACAGACTCATGTTAGGGAATACAGGCCTTGGATGGTCTCCGAGAAAACTTTTGGGTAACACTGCTTTGCTAAGAACAAACCCACTCCGATGGGGATCAAAACAAAACTCTGCTGAGGAAAGCGCCCTGGATGGCCTACCAGAACACAACTCTTTTGGGAAACAAACAAATCGACTAGAGACAACGACTCCATTCTACCAGGGAAATCAACCCTGAATGGCCTGCCAGAATATAACATTCCGAGGGAATCAAAGCAGACTGTTGAAGGATGGCTTTATTCTGTCAGAGATTCCGCTCTGCTGAAGATTTAATCTGCTATTTGTTAGGGATTATGAATAAGATCTATTGGGGAACCGTCCCAAGCTCTTTGTACTGAGGATGGAGATAAACAATCTCAGGGAAGAAAGTTACTCCACTAACTTGGCTGGGGATTAGGTAAGGAGGGAATCAACATCGACCTCTTCTTGGGGAAATGAGAAATAGACTCAACAATAACAACTTCCGCTTGGGGAATGAGTCAATGACCTAGAATTTTGAGGGGAAAGGAGCCAGTCATTCAGACTCTGTGGGGAAAACGAAATTCTGCATTCATTCCACCGTTGGGGATAATCCCACGCCTACTTGTTGGAGATGATCCTACTCTGCTGGAGATATCGATCTTGACTTGCTGAGGATAACCTTAACTGTACGAGGTTCCAACCTGCTGGGGATGTGAACACGCTTAGCTTGTGCATTTTCTTCAGATGAGGGACTTCTGGAAAAGTCTCGAGGATGAGCGTCCTGCAAATGAAAAATAAACAAACATGTTTTGTGCAGCAAACATCATCTTACTTATCACCTGTGACATTATTCAAGCAAAAGCATTGTTTCGATCATAGTTGGCAGAGCCCACAAAATTATGTATGCAAAGTTTTATCAAAAACATCAGGCGTCTTTTGCAAACAAAACGGTAAAAGATGAATCAAAAACAACCGTTTTCTGAATAGTATGTTTTATTGACAAATAACCTGTAAATAGGCAAATTTACAAAGGATGCAACTTCTGAAATGAGTAAGTTGCGTAAGAAAAATATAGAAATTCACAAGAATATACAGAAATGTCGGCAATGTGGCACATACAACCACCATAGAACGACTCAACTATGACTCGCGTGACTTCGACGCCTTTCCAATGCTTCGTCTTCTGAAGAGATTGATTTGGACGGATGACTCTCGAGTTTCCCATAATCCACTATGCTTTGAAGATCTATGCGCGGACCACAGTCGTTTGCTTTTTAAATCCCTAACTTTTTCCTGAATCGCCCTTGCGGGTTTTCGATTCACCGGGATACCCATTTTTGCCAAAGTCGCCCTTTTAGGTTTTCAACTTTGCAGGTTTACACTTTTTTTCTTTTTATCCCTAATTTTTTGCCCAAACCTATCCTTTTATGGTTCGCCGGGATGCCTCATTCTTGCTTGGATTTTCCTTTTCTTTCCAGCGGGTCTATTTTAAGCAAAGTATATTTTGACTGTGTCCGCGTTCACGGGGGACGTAAAATCTTCACCATCCATGGTTGAAAGTAACAAGGCTCCTCCAGAGAAGACTTTCCTTACAACATACGGACCTTCATAGTTGGGAGTCCATTTCCCCTGTGATCGTTCTGTGGTGGGAGAATCCGTTTCAACACCAAATCACCTGCCTGAAAGCTTCAAGGACGCATCTTCTTATCATAGGCTTTCTTCATTCTGCTCTGATACAGACGACCGTACGCAATTGATGCCGACCTCTTCTCATCCATCAAACTGAGTTGATTTAGCCTGTTCTTCACCCATTCTGCCTCATCTAGTTTGACATCAGCCATAACTCTTAAAGAAGGGATCTCGACCTCTAATGGCAGGACAACTTCCATACCATATACCAACGAGAAAGGATTTGCCCCAGTTGAAGTACACATCGAAGCACGATATCCATGTAGAGCAAATGGCAATATCTCGTGCCAATCCTTATAAGTCACAACCATCTTCTGCACTATCTTCTTTATGTTTTTGTTGGCCGCTTCCACAGTGCCATTCATCTTCGGACGATAGGGAAACGAATTGTGATGCTCAATCTTGAAGATCTGGCACAACTCCTTCATCATCTTGTTGTTCAGATTGGAACCATTATCGGTAATGATCCTCTTAGGTATCCCATACCGGCAGATGATGTCCCTTTTGATGAACCGGGCTACAACTTGCTTGGTGACATTGGCATAAGAAGCTGTTTCGACCCATTTGGTGAAATGGTCAATAGCTACTAAGATGAAACGATGTCCATTGGATGCAGTCGGCTCGATCCTACCAATCATATCAATGGCCCACATGGAAAAAGTCCACGGGGATGACATGACATTCAAAGGACACGGCGGCACATGAATCTTGTCGGCATAAATCTGACATTTGTGGAATTTATTGGCGTACTTGAAGCAATCAAACTCCATAGTTAACCAATAATACCCTGCTCTCAACAGCTTTCGAGACATGGCATGCCCCCCTGCATGTGTTCCAAAGGCTCCTTCGTGGACCTCTTCCATAAGCAGATTCGCTTCTCTTTCATCCACACATCTTAGCAGCACTAAGTCAAAGTTCCTTCGATAGAGTACACCGTCTGGATTCAGATAGGAGTTACCAGATAACCTCCTCAAGGTCTTCTTATCCCGGGCCGATGCCCCAGGCGGATACTCTTGATTCTTGAGAAAGTTCTGGATGTCGTAATACCATGGCTTTCCATCATAAGCTTCTTCTATTGCAAAAACAGATGTCGGCCTATCGAGGCGTGAGATAACGATTCTTAGTGCATCGTTCCAGAAGTTCACTTTATACATTGAAGATAAAGTAGCCAAGGCATCTGCCATCTGATTTTCTGCTCTCGGTACATGGTGAAACTCTACACGATCGAAGAAAGGTAGCAATCTTCTTGCGTAGTTCATATAAGGGATCAAATTTGGTTGGCGAGTATCCCACTCTCCTTTGATCTGGTTGACCACTAAAGCTGAATCATCATAGACATCAAGGTTCTTGATTCTCAAATTGATTGCTTCCTTGATACCTATGATACACGCTTCATCTTCGGCTTTGTTGTTTGTACAGGGAAATGTCAATCTGGCAGTGAAGGGTATATGCGTCCCATGGGGGTTTGTAATGATCGCCCCAATTCCACTGCCGTAGGAGTTAACAGCACCGTCAAAGATCAATTTCCACTGGGAACCCAACTCAGGACCTTCGTCTGGCAACGGCTCATCACAATCTTTCATTTTCAAGTACATAATGTCTTCGTCAGGAAAATCAAACTTCATTGGCTGATGGTCGTCAATTGGTTGCTCTGCGAGATACTCTGGCAGAACACTCCCTTTAATAGCTTTCTGAGACACATATTGAATGTCATATTCTGTCAGAACCATCTTCCATCTAGCAATCCTTCCTGGCAGTGCTTGTCTTTCAAATATGTACTTAATCGGATCCATCTTTGAAATTAACATGGTTGTATGGTTTAGCATATACTGCCTTAGGCGTTTGGCGGTCCAAGCTAGTGCGCAACAAGTTTTCTCCAACATTGAGTATCTGGACTCGCAGTCTGTGAATTTCTTACTCAAGTAGTAAATTGCATGCTCTTTTCTTCCAGTCTCGTCGTGTTGACCGAGAACACAACCCATGGAATTCTCAATAACCGTTAAGTACATTATCAACGGTCTTCCAGCCACTAGGGGCATCAGTATTGGAGGTTCCTGCAGATACTCTTTTATCTTTTCAAACGGCCTCTGGCAATTTTCGTTCCAGACGACCGCTTGATCCTTCTTCAATAGTTTAAACATTGGTTCACACGTGGCTGTGAGATGAGATATGAACCTCGCGATGTAGTTCAATCTACCCAGGAAGCCACGAACCTCTTTCTCAGTCTTTGGCGTTGGCATTTCTTGAATCGCCTTGATCTTTGCAGGATCAACCTCAATGCCTTTCTTGCTGACAATGAAACCCAACAGCTTCCCTGACCAGACACCGAAAGTACACTTGTTTGGATTCAACCTTAGTTTGAACCTTCTTAATCTTTCAAACAACTTTAGAAGGTTCACCAAATGCCCCTCCTCCGTTTGGGACTTTGCAATCATATCATCGACATAAACCTCAATCTCATGATGCATCATGTCGTGAAAAAGGGTCACCATAGCCCACTGATAAGTTTCCCATGCGTTCTTCAAACCAAAAGGCATCACTTTATAGCAGAACGTTCCTCATGGTGTAATAAAAGTCGTTTTCTCCATATCCTCCGGTACCATCTTGATCTGATTGTAGCCCGAAAAACCGTCCATGAAAGAAAACACTGAGTATTGTGCGGTGTTATCAACAAGCACGTCAATATGGGGGAACAGGAAATCATCCTTTGGGCTCGCTCTATTCAGGTCCCTATAGTCAACACACATCCTGACTTTTCCGTCCTTCTTAGGCACAGGCACAATGTTTGCGACCCACGGAGGGTAGTTTGTCACATCAAGAAATCCAGCGTCCAATTGCTTCTAGACTTCTTCTTTGATCTTTACTGCCATATCTGGTCTTGTTCTTCTAAGCTTTTGTTTGACGGGAGGATATTCTTCTCGAAGAGGTAGGCGATGAACTACAATGTCTGTGTCGAGTCCAGGCATGTCTTCGTATGACCAAGCAAAGACATCTTTATACTCTTGGAGCAATTCAACCAATCTTTGCTTGACATCACTTTGCAGTGCGGCCCCTATTATGACTTCCTTCTTATCCTCCTCTGTTCCTAGGTTGACGACTTCAACTTCCTCCTAATGTGGCAGGATGACCTTCTCTTCTTGTCTTAACAATCTTGCAAGCTCTTCGGGCAGGTCTTCATCTTCGTATATCTCTTCTTCCGCTTGGAAGATCGGATTGTCAAAGTCACACCGAGTCATAGACGAGTCTGAGTCGGTGGTATATGAAATGCGTAACCTGCAATGATGATGATTTATGCTTAAATGATATGAAAACAAACAAACACAAACCACATTGCCATTTTATTGTTAGAAAATAAAAACAAGAAAAACAAGGATCACAAAATTTTGAATGAAAAGACGCCTTTTTGATTGATAATGATAAAAGATTGTTCGCACACATAACAGATAGGGCCCTACAAATAAAGACCACTATGCTCCAGGCAGAGCATAGGGCAATACATTAATCAAAACAAAGCAATTACTCTTTGTAAGTCACATAGATAAATTCTTCCATGGTCCAATTCTTCAAGCTCTGGCCAGGGATACATAGCTTGATCCACGCATCCATGTCGCAGTCGCTGCCTCCCTCCTCTTCTGATACGGCATTAATCCTCTCGAATATTACGCCGCCACTGGTGAATTGGACAGGCCCTTTATAGCGCGGAGCGCTCTGTGAAGATGATGCATACGGGCTGTATCCCAATCCGAAATTATCTTGTTTGTTGGGGACACTCACCACTTGCCCCCATCCTTGCATTGATCCGGACTTCACTACGGCTTGTGCTTCCTTGTAGGACAACATAGCAACTTCTGGCACTTTGACTTCAACTGGTGCCTTCTCCTTGATTTGGACAGTCTCAAAAGCTTGGCACAATGTTTCGTGAATTTCACCATCGACCTCCACATATTTGAATGAAGACAGATGGCTCGCCATGATGTCCTTCTCTCCGCAAACAGTCACAATATTTTCATCCACCATGTTCTTCAATTTTTGGTGCAAGGTTGATGTCACATCTCCCGCTGAGTGTATCCAAGTCCGACCCAAAAGGCAGCTATATGCCGGCTGAATATCCATTATATAGAACACCGTATCAAAAATCTCAGGACCAACCTGAATTGGTAAAGTCAACTCCCCAAAAACGGACCTCCTCGTCCCATCAAATGCTCTGACCACCAAGTCGCTCGGAGTGCATATTATCCCTTGCGTGTCTAGCTTCATGAGGGCCTTCTTGGGTAGCACATTTAGTGATGACCTAGTATCTACGAGTACATGTGACAGAACAACACCTCTACATTCCATAGAGATATGCAAAGCTAAATTATGATTCCTTCCTTTTGGTGTCAAATCACGATCAGTGAATCCGAGTCCATTACCTGCATTGACATGTGCCACTATCCCTTCTAGCTGATTCACAGATATTTCTTATGGTACGTAGGCTACATTCAAAACCTTGAGCAAAGCATTCCTATGAGCTTCAGAACACAACAACAGAGATAAGATCGAGATCTTCGAAGGAGTCTGTTGTAGATGATCCACAATTTTGTAGTCACTCTTTCTTATCAAACACATAAATTCCTCTGCGTCTTTCAGCAAAGCTTCCTTTTATCTAGTCTGAGAACTCTCTTCAGCTACCACCTTCCCTTTACCTTTGTCGGTCCTTTCTGCATTTAATTCGGGAGGTGCAAACACTCTCCCACTTCGAGTCATTCCTCCAGTTCCTACCAAATTGTCAATTGAGTCCAATGGCGAATTCTCTAATTCCTGCTTTTGCCCGTTGCAATAGACCTTGGCCCCATAGTTCCAAGGGACTCCTTAGATCTCTCATAGGGTATAGGTCCTGCCTTTGTCAATATAATAGTTGGCCTCGCTGGAGGCGCAAAAATTGTAATCGTCTTGTAAGGGATGGAGATGGTGGCCACCTCATCCTCCTCTTCACTGATCATCTTTTCATCATCCTTCTCCTGGATTCTGTCAAATTGTAATACACTGTCATCCATCATACATTGCACATGGTTCTTCATATTTAAACATCCTTCGGGACAAACTACACAGTCTTCACAATCCTTCCGACAGCCAGGGAACACCCCACCTTCTAACAACTTACTCTTCACAAAGCTTACCGGCGTCTTCAGATCCTCCACACTGGACACCAAGTTCAGGTATTACTCACTGACAATAGCATTCACACCACCACCCCTACCATGGTTAGGCATGGGATTTTGATCCATGTTAGGCGCATCATTATTGAAGTTGATAGCCTTACTGTCAACAAGTTCTTGTACCTTGTGTTTGAAGGCTTTGCAGTTGTCGATGTGGTGGCCGAGGGCACCAGAGTGGAAGTCACACCTAGCGTTGGCGTCATACCTGGGAGGTGGTGGGCCAGTTAGAGGTGCCATTATCCTTTTCTAGACCAACTGCAGTTGAATTAAGTGTTGTAATAACTGAGTGTAGGGCATCGGTGGTGTGTCAAAGTGCCTATCCATCATCCTTCTTCGATCTTGGAACTGTCTCGGTGCATAATTCTGTTGTTGAGGTCGTTGTTGTTATTGTCACTGACGTGGTTGTTGTTGTTGAGGTTGTACCGCCGGGATGGTAATACTAGCTACTTGTGGTGGTTGCTGATAATACGGTCGTTGTTGACGTTGATTCAGATTTCTATTTCGATTATTAAAGCTGGACACTGCATTTGTCTCATTATCCGTCTTCTTCGCACCAAAGTTCTTCCTTCCACCTCCAGATGAGGTCCCTTCCCCTGCTTGTATCTTTCCCATCTTAATACCGTTTTCGACCCTCTCGCCGGTAATAATCAAATCCGAAAAACTCCTAGACATGCTACCCACTAACTTCTCATAGTAAATTCGTGGTAATATGGCCATAAACAGATCAATTAGTTCTCTCTCCACCATGGGAGGTTGAACTCTAGCGGCAAGCTCTCGCCATCTATGTGCGTATTCTTTAAAACATTCGTTACTCCTCTGTGATAAATTCTGAAGCTGCACTCGGTTTGGCGCCAAGTCACTGTTGTACTGGTAGTGCTTAACGAAAGCCTCTGCCAAATCCCTCCAACTTCTGATATGGACCGGCTCTAGTCCCATATACCATTCTAAAGACGGACCTGACAGGCTATCCTGAAAGAAGTGCATCAGCAACTTCTCATCATCGGAGTATGTAGACATCTTTCGGAAATAGGAGCGAAGATGCACCCTTGGACATGTTATTCCTTTGTATTTATCGAAATCTGGAACTTTGAATTTCGGGGGAATCCTTAGTCCCGGAATCAATCCTAGGTTCGACATATCAAGACCCATAGCATTCTGGTTTTCAAGGCTCCTCATCTTTTCTTCTATTCCCTTGAACCTTCTATCAGCGTCAGATTGCAATCCTGCCCCAAGATCTCCCAAGGAGAAGACATCATCTTGTTCGTCGTGTTCCCATTGGGGACCGTTGTTACCTTGCACATCGCTTATTGGAGCTGGGATAGGAATTCCAGTCTGGTTTCCTCCGCCCGGAGGGATAACCATTGTTGGGATAGCATCTGCCCGTGGCGTACTGTTTTCCACTAGAGGAGGTACAGCGGCGGTTCCACCATGTAGAACCCCATTTCCATCAACCCTTGATACCAAAATCTGGACCAACGTCCTTAACTGTTCTTGGCCGTTGGCTACGCCCTGTATCATGTCCATGAATTGCGCCATCCTTTTGCGAAATTCCTGAAGCTCGAGCTGAACTTGATCCATAATTCTTTGTTGGTTTCTTTGTGTAGAATAATGGTGAATTGGTTGTCCTTCAATCCTGAAACAAACTCTGGAGAACCACAAGAAGAGGTAAGGTTAACAGAAACACCTGCAATGCAAATGAAGAATGATGCAAAAATGCAGAATGCAGACATGTAAATATGTTTCAGGGACACTCTCCCCTTGATTCTAGTTCCACGAGCATGGTGAGAGAATGAAAAACCACAGAGATGTCCAAGGAAAACTTCTCATAAATAAAATGAGTCATAGAGTATCATCATACATCATCAAAGGAATACAAAAAGAAAGTCATCATGACCTCATCCAACAACCCTGGTGATGGTCAGAATACAAGTAACAACAAATAAGAGAAAAAACGTCAGAAGCGGTGTTGAGTCCGAAACTCTTCTAGCAACTCTTTTGTGTCCGGATTGTCGCTTGCGCGAAAATAAGGTGCCGGCATGACAGAAGAGTCGCCACCTTTCGTTATTTATCCCTCAGAGCGGGAAAGGAAACGATCGGAAAAACCTGATTAAAAAAGGTAAGACAAGGTCATCGCAACCATTGTCTGGATTCGGGAGTCGGTTACGCAAGGGGAAGGTATTAGCACCCCTCACGTCCGTCGTACTCGACGGGATCCTCGCTTGTTTGTTTACTTGGACGGGTTAGTTATAATCTATCTACCTATCAAGGCTGGTTGAAAAAGAAAAGAAAAATGACTCGGCAAAGCATCGCACTTTATGCCTACGTATTCTCATCAGAGAATGAGAAATCAGAGTCAACGTAGTTCGGCCTACGAAGGGTTATGGGGGAAGGTAGCTCTCCAAGACTTCGCCATCTTGTGCCTACGTACTCTCAACAGGCATGAGAGATCAGAGCTCACGTAGTTCGGGAAACTACGGTTTATTTCCTGTTTTGAAAGAAGTGTTTTTTATTGTTTGCGATTTCAACCGCACTAGAGACTATGACCTGAGAGTGAATGCGTCGCATGTCACCCAAAGGGTACCATACTAAACATCCAGACCGTGGAAAAGAAGCTCTCCCACAATCCTTTCCCAGATAGCTTAAGGCTCGTAACGTACGGAAGAAATCATTCATGATTACTGTATCTTAAACTGTTTTGAGATGAGAAGAGAACAGGCCCAACTAGGAGGGAGACTATCAAGTCCTACTGTTATCATGCCATGGATTCATCCTATGGTTGAGGTTTGAACAGGGAACTCCTAGAAGTTGTCATGCATAGGTTTCAACCTAAAAGTCTATCATCAAATCCTTATCAAAGGAAATGAGAGTCCTAAGGGATCATGTCAATGATACACCAAACAGACAAAGCATCAGCTTAACAGTAAAATGCATGCAATGCAAGTGAGGGAGGAAATGTGTGTGGGGCTTCAGCCTCCACAAGCTCGTCTCGACCTCAAGCCAGTCATGAAATAACAGTAATCATACTGAAAAATAAACAACATGCTATCAAGCAATAAACAGTAAACTGCAATCATACAGATAAAAGAAAATGCCATCAGGCAAACAAACCACATGGGCAAGGGAGCTGGGCTCTACCGAATACCCGCAAGCAAAGCCATGCAATAACAATACAAGCAGAGGGAGAAACTCAACCTCTAATGCAATCATGCTCTTAGACTGAACTTATTCTAGATGAACTTAATCTAATGCAACAGACAATTCAAGCAAAACACACAATACAGAAAAAATAGAAGAAAGCCTCAGCTCCTCCAGCAGCTACTCAGTCTTCAGACTTCAGAGATCCCTTGCTTTCCAGGTATCAACCCTACAACACGAGTATCAACTCATCTTCTCCCTTGAGCTTCAGCTTCTTTGATCAGCTCCACCTTCAGGCTTCACTATCTTCAGGGATCTTCAGGCATCAACTTGATCTTCACAAAGTCTTCAGACTTCAATAATCTTCAAGGATTCATCCTCTTCAAAGCTTCAGCTTCTATCTCCAATGGCTTTTAGATCTTCAATCAAGTCCTCAATGCTCTTCATTGCTATCTTCAACAATCCAAATGCTCCATCAAACAAGATTCAGTCCACAAGATGAGGTGAGGATGTTAGAGTGCTTACTGACCTCCAAAGGATGCCATTAAGGACTTAACATCAAAAGGAAAGGCTCTCTCAAAGTTCTACCTCAGAGGGCAAGGTCACTAATCCCTCCAAAGGAGAGAGGTGAATACCCTTAAGGGACTTTATGTCACAGAGAAGGAAGGAGGTGAACAAGACACTCCTTGTTTATTGAATGGAATTATTCTATCTAAAGCTCTACCTATGCACTTATGATCCTGTAAACAAAACAACAAAAGCTAACTAAACTCCTCTGCAAGGTCTTCAAAGCTTCAATGATGATCCACAAGGTCTTCAACTCAATCTTCAAGGCTCACACACTCAAAGGAGAAGAAAAACAAGCACAACAATACAAACTATGCCTTTAAGCAACACACATTCTATCCATACATTCAAAAATCAATTAAAAATACCAAAACACCATATAATATTCTAGAAAAATTCTAGGGGATTCTATACATACTTACCCTTAACCCACATATTCCCCATACACTAATTTGGCCTATAAACCCCAAAACAAAATGGTTCAAATCTACTTATGCAACCTAAAACCCTAATTTGAGCACCTAAATGGAAAACAAGCAAACTATACCAAATTTTAATCTACAAATTGCAAATTAAACCCTATGTGATCTATGATTCAATATCTAACTATTCCAAAAAGAATGGCTCAAAAATCCTAAGGGAAAGTCCTAAAAGAAATTATACAAAATCAAGTATGAACTAAAATCAATTAAAAAGACTATTTACAAGAATAATATGCTAAAAATATTAAAAGAAAAATAAAATGGAATTTTATTTATTTATATTTTTCTAAACATGATTGTGAATATGTGAAAAAAACAAGAAGTGAAAAATATTAATTTTTCTATTTTATATGAATTTTTTAATATGCAAGAAATTAAAATATGAAAATATAAGAAAAAGGGATGGGGGGTGTCAAGAGCAAGGCGCTCTAGTTATATTGATCATTGGGCCAGGAGCCTGGGGGTGCGAATATCAAGCCCACGCGCTTCAGAAAATTAAAAGAAAAAACATTAAGAAAATGGAAAGGATACGGTGAGAATAGCAATTTTTTATGTTGAAATCTGGGTTGGGCCTCTGAGTAGGGTGCGAATAGAAATGGTTTGCTGAGCCCAAGACCTTCATTTAAGTTAAGCGCTGCGTTTTGATGCTGAGTCTTCCCTCCACTTCTGAAATTGAATCTCGGTCGTGCGATCAGGTGAAGAAGTCAAATAACCAGGCTAATCCAACGGTGGGAGTTCATCGTCCCCAAACACACCCTAGGGTTTTCAGAAACCCTAACTCCATGCCAGAGTTTCCATCAACTCGTTCTCTCTGATCCCTCAATGAAATCCAAAACTTCCAAGAGCAAACTTGCTCTACTAACTGTTGCACCCTAAAATTTGCCCAACCTTATTCACTGGGTTTATGTTTCAATATCATTAGCATTTGCATATAGAGTCATGTACATAGCCTAACCATCTGCATAGCATAAGCATAGCAAGTCATCCAGCAGGGGGCCAATCATTATTATCATCTCTAGAGGCCTATCAAGAGGTTATTATCCTAATTCAATCTCATTCAAGTCATCAGAAAAGAATTTGAAAGCAGGGAGTTCAGTGGATCAAGCATTGAGTATATCTCCTAACTGAGGGTGTCTGAGGGTCAACAAGGGAATTATGAGTTGTGAATTGAGAGCATGGGGAGTATCTAGACATCTTGGAGGACTTAGAAAGTCATTTGGAGAAGAAAACAAGCCATTGATGTAAGTACAAGAGCTGCAGTTGAAGACAGTCAACTGGGGTTTCATCTGGGTCAACCCTAGGTCAACCCTGGGTCAATTGATTGATTTAAGGGCATTCAGGTCTATTGGAGAGATGTGGGGTTCATCATTTGACATATAGAGAAGGATATGGTGATATGATAAGAAGAAATCAAGAGAAATCAAGGAGAAGAGGAGTTTCTAAATTAGGGTTTCTGTGTAAAATCCCCTAGTTTAAGTCAAATTTCCAAGTAAGATAAGTCACAATTCAAGCTTCAAAGGGATCCTTGGCCAACATGAAACTTGTAGAGGATCTCAAGACCTTTAATTTGAGTGGTGGAAGACATTAAGGAGATTTATAGAACTCAAGTTATGGTCCTTGCAAGTTACAGGTCATATGAGGTATCTGAAATTTTGTCTGTGAAAGTGACTTGACTTCCAAGCAATTTTTACCCCTCAAGGAAATTTCAAATGAATTTCTGGTCAACATAAGAATTGTTCCTTATTGTCTTAGCTTTCTATAATGGTATAGCATGCCTTCATATGATTTGTGGAACTCTACTTATGGTCTTGGCAAGCAAAGGGCATTTTGGTCATTTGTGAATTACAGGTCATTTTAACCTATGCCCAAAACTCATACAAGGAAGCTTCAAATGGAAAACTTTACAACATAAAACTTGTTCCAAATGACATTTTGAGTCTATAAAAGTGACTATGAGAGATTGGAAAGATCCATAGCACAAGGTTTCAAAATTGTTGGATTTAATGAATAAAAATGGCCTTAAAAATGAGATTTTTCATATCTTGGCCAAATGAAGCAAAATTATAGGTCATTTTGAATGGAAAGGTCATTTTAAAGACATTGGCTAAAGTGGAATTTTGAGTTTAGTTCATAATTTGTGAGTTATCCATGGTTGCTTGCAATGTAAGAAACATAATCGAAATCCAAGGGAATTTGTGCAAGGGAAACTTCTCCAAGTTTCTAGGAGTTTCTACACTCATGTATATATTCATGCAAGATGTTTCATGCCATGGTTGGTGACTTCATTTGTTCAAAACCCCAATTTTCATTCACTTTTTACATATTGCAAAAGTATCTCAAACTCTCTCAATTTCTCACCAATCTTCCTCATTCTTGATCTGAGTTTCATCACCATCATCCATAGATTACAATTCTCATAATAGTTTGGCAAATTGGAGCAAGGATAGTTCTATACAAAGTTCATCATTCAAGGTTCAAGAAATTGGAATTACAAGATTCAAGGGGTTTGCACCAAGGATATTGCATACAGAATTCATCATCAAGGTTGCTGATCACTTTCCATTCCTCACAAGCATTTGATTTAGGGATCTTAGCACCTGTATCAAGAAGTTGCACCAGGTTTGTTTTCTCTTCGTATGGCATGAATTAGTTAGAATCTTAGGGTTTTGATAGGGTAGAACGGTTAAGATAGGATAGAGGATTGATTGGGACGATTTTGGAGAAGTTTCATGAAGTTTGAGTATGATGTATCAATTCTGTTGAGGCTTATAACTCTTGGATTAAGGCACGATAATCATGAGTTAATAGCTTGAGATGATCAGTGCAAGGTGTAGAGTATGTTAGGGCCATAGTTGGAGAGAATTGAGAGGATTGATATCAGTTGAAATGGTGGATCAGATCTGTTATACCTATCGAGCTTGCTTCGTGAGTGAGTTTTAGAAAGAACTAAGGCTATGGCTGTGCAGAGGGAGAGATTCAGAGCAATTTTGCTCTTGACCTCGAATGAATCCATGGAGAGTTGAAGGAGAACAGAATGGTGTAAGGTTCGTGCATGGAGATGAGTTGCAGGATCTAGGGTTTGCTGGAGGTAGGAGACGATCCATGTGCCACACGATCTCATTTTGACCTTTGACTTGAGGACTCATCCAACGACCACGATTAAACTTCAAAACGGAGGGAGATTTAAAAAACTGAAACGCGCCGTTTCATTTAGTGGAGGGAAATGGGCTCAGATGGCTATTGACACCCCCCGCGCGTATGAAGCCCAATCATTTGAACTGATCTTCTTGCTATTCTTACCCCCTCCATCTATTTCTTTATATTTTCTTTTTATTTTCTTTACATTTTTCATGCATTTTCTAAAAATCATATAAAATGGAAAAAACATTATTTTTAATTCCTTCTTTTTGCATTATTTTCTTTAAAGAGTCTAGAAAATTATAAAAAAATAAAAATTGCATTTTATTTTTTATTTGATATTTTTCCCATATTTTCTAAATAAATAGCATTTTACATAGTTTCATTTCATGCATGATTTTGTTATTTTTTGTTCTATTAGATGCCTTAATATTTTTCACCCATTCTTTTTAGGTTGTTTAGTTTAGACATTAAACTTGTAGATGCAATTTAGTTCCCATTTTTAGAACTTAATTTTAGGTGTTTAGTTTAGGTGTGAACAACATGAACAAACTAGGGTTTTAGGTGATGACTTAGGAGAATTAATTCACTTCCCTTAGGACTTAGAGATTGAATAGGTTAGCTATGGGACTATAGGGGCTATGGGTAGTTATTAGATCCCCTTAGAAAAAGTCAGGATTCCCCTATTAATATTAGTATACTGTATATCTGATTGACTGGTGTGGTGTGCCCTCTGGGGATTATTGCTTGTCTGTGTGGGTATTGGGATTGTCCGGGGATTTGGGAGAGCTGAAGACTTGAGAAGATGAAGCCATTGGAGATCCAGATGTTGAAGCCCAACTTCCAGAGTTGAAGAGAGGATTCCTGCTAGCAGCTGTTGAGGGGATTAGGGTTTAGGAGCTAGGCAGAGCTCTAGGTTAGAAAGCTTGTTTCTCAAACATGGATTGCCTTGTTTGCATCCATTCTTCTCTGTGATTCAGAGTCTCTCTAAGACACTCACCCCCTTCCTTTGGAAGGCTTGGTGATAGTGTCTAAGAGATAGAACTCTTGAGAGAAAATGTCATATGTGTTGGAAGCAGTCTGTTCACCACCCTTGGTAGTCAACTGATTGCTTAACACCCAATTCACTCTTGTGACTGATCCCTCATCCTGGAGGTTTGAACTTGAAGAAAAGCCATTGCAGATAGAAGACTGATGATCAAAGCCCTTACCTGAAGGCCATGAAGATAGAGACTGCTGCTGACTGAAGCTTGTAGCTGATTGGAGATGACTTAAAGATAGATATTGATGTAGAGCTGTTGTGGCTGTTTATTTTGCTGTATTTCATTTCTTGATGTATTGATTGGTTTTCTTGACTGTATTGTTTGCTGTTAACCTGTTGGGTTGAAAGTGAAGCCTGTTCACTTTCGCCTATTGTTTTCTAGGTTCGAGGTTGAGTGGGACTCCTTTGCCTCGCTTGTACTGTTGCATCCATGCATTTTACCGCTTTATTATATCTGATATTGTTTCTGTTTCCGTCTATTCCCTTAGGATCTCTGTTTCTCTCTGCGCCAGAGAGGAGCATGATAGACATTAGGTCTTAATCCATGCATGATAACATTAGGTTAGTTTGATTCCCTTTGCAACCGTAGGTTAGGGTTCTGTCTCTCCTTTCTCAAAACAAACAGAAAAACATCATAAAGATTTCAAACACAATAAAAGACACTTCTTCTGTAAAAGAACGGGAACTCATCAAGCCGTCATTTTTGTCCGCTTGGACTGTTAATCAGAAAAACCTTTTTCAGAAGGAATAAAATCAACTAAGACAGACTCGTGTCGTACGTGGCCCGAACTACGTTTGCTCTGATCTTTCATGCTGTGTGAGAGTACGTAGGCATAGGATGCAATATCCTAGCGAGCAACCTTCCCCTCCTTTCCCGTAGGTAGGCGAACTACGTTGACTCTGATTTCTCGTTCCCGACGGGAATACGTAGGCATAAAGTGCGATACTTTGCCGAGTCATTTTTATTTTCATTTTATTTTCTTTTTTAACCCTTGACCTATAGTAGATAGAATAACAATCCATACCCGAAAGCAAGCGTGGATCCCGTCGAGTACGACAGACGTGAGGGGTGCTAATACCTTCCCCTTGCGTAACCGACTCCCGAATCCAGGTTTTGGTTGCGACGACCATACCTTTCCCGTGTTGTGCGAGGTTTACTCTGAGCGTTTCCTTTCCCTCCCGTGGGATAAATAACGCACGGTGGCGACTCTTCTGTTCAGCCGGCGCCGATTTTCGCAGTAGCGCCAGCTGGCGACTCTGCTGGGGATCCAACGTCTCCTGGCTGCTAAGAACTGCGATAGTTCTTATGCATTTGGGATCCAACGTCCCTTAAGAGAGTCAATCCTAACGCTTGTTTTCCCGTAGAGGATTTTGTATGGAGTTATTTTATATTTCTAACCTTGTATTTTCAGCTTTATATATTGATTATTATTGCTGTATCTGGGGTGTGACGGGTGTTCTGATATTGAGTGAGAAGCCGGACCTGGGCTTGAGTGCACCTAGAATTAGAGTAGAAATTAGTGGGCGCCCGCTTGCTTTGCTTGCTTTGGTGTCCCAAGAAATCTACACTCAGACGAGGTTCCTCTGGTTGGTCTCCTGCCCCTTCCTTTGGTTGGCGTGGGTTGCTGGTTAGTTGGACTGTCGACTCTGGGGACCGATCATTTGGAAGTTAGCTAAGTGAGGCCTCTTTAGGGATTGATGATGCCACTCCTTATGGGAATCGTATCATCAACCCTGAAAGTCTGTGACGCCGACGACCGCATAGGATGCCATACCTTTGTCAGTTACTAGGGCCACCCACCTGTGAGGGGATTCAGGGTTATGCAGGTAACTAGACCTTCAGACCACCGGTTTGTTTCTTGATCAGGATCCTGGATATTTTATGGAGGGTTTTAAGGTCTGTCAGAGACCAGGTGGAGATGTGTTCTAAGGTCTGCCAGAGACCAGTGGGAGATATGATCTGAGGTCTGCCAGAGACCATTCAGGTTATGATTATGGGGTCTATCAGAGACCATTATTGGAGCTTTGTTTGAGGACTATCTGAGACCAGGGTTTGAGGACTTCCAGAGAGTCTATCTGAGACTTCTTGATTGGGTTCAGACTATTCAGCTACAGTTGTGGTCCCTGTTGCATGTTACTTGCATTGCATTACTGCATATCCATTACCATCATTGCATCCCACTAACATGTGTCTGTGCTGCAGGTGCATTTGCATTTCCCGAGTTCTAGTGTCCAGATTTCTGAGTGTTTGATCATGGCCAGCTTAAGAAGGACAGTTGCTTACAAATTGCCTACTCCTGATGTTGTTCCCTTGCTTGGGTTGATCTCTCTGGCTGATGAGAATGTCCGTAGGAGCTTCAGAATGAGCTATGGAAGACTATTGAGATTGGTGCGCAAACCCACGGAGACAGAGCTAGATGGGCTGTACGCTTTGATGCAATTCTATGATCCCGCGTTGAGATGTTTTACATTTGCTGATTTCATTATGGGGCCTACCATTGAGGAGTATGTGGAGTTCACTGAGTTACCCGTGCAGAACCAGGTTCCCTTCATTCATTCCGGCATTAAGCCCAAGCCAGAAGACTTGGCAAAAGCTTTGCATGTGGATGCCTCTGAACTGTTGACTACTGTTTCCCGTGGAGTTCCAGGCTTCTCACTCCAGTTCTTGATCGGTAAAGCTCAAGAATACGCTAAAAGCGGATGTTGGATTGCCTTCAATGTTGTGTTGGCTCTGTGTATTTACGGCATAATATTGTTTCCCAATGTACCGGATTTTGTGGACTTCGATGCCTTCTACTTGTTTGCCGCTGGTAATCCTGTACCGACCATGCTCGGAGATTTCTACCACTCACTACATTACAAGAATGAGAAGGGAAGAGGAAAGAATGTTCATTTCTGTGTACCATTGCTGGATATGTGGTTTAAAAGCCACCTTCCCCTGAAGGGATCTTTTGTGAAGAGTGCAACCACAGCTAGCTGGTCAGAGCGCTTGATGAGGCTATCTTCTGAAGACGTTGAGTGGTTTGATCGAGACCTGCTAGGATCCGAGCTTATATTCAGTTGTTCTGGGTACCCTAATGTTCCGTTGATAGGGAGGAAAGGGTGTATCAACTACAACCCTTCTCTGTTCGTCCGTCAGTTCGGATATGCGTTGAAGAACCCACCAAAGGAGGAGGAAGTACAGGAATCTCTGTACTTCACCGGAGACGTGAAGGGGGAGTTACTAGCCAAGCTGCAGCATGCCTGGACGCGTATTAACCGCAGAGGGAAGCCGTTGTTAGGAAAGAATGACTGTCAGGCCTATGCACCTTACAGAGAGTGGATCCAGGAGAGAGCCAGTCAGTTGAGGATGCCATTCCCAGATGTACCAATCCTTGTTCCTATTCCGGTAGCAGAGCCAACCACTGTTTCCATGGAAGCCTACGAGCAAGTTGTGAAGGAAAAAGAAGCCTTGATGAAAATCAACGAAGGGTTAGAGCAGGAGTTAGCCCAGGTACGCAGTGAGAAAAACAAGGCCGTCCATGCTTTCCAACAGCAGATTGAGCTAATGAACAGATTAGGTGCTGAGCTAGCTGAGGAAAGAAAGAAGCGCGAACGTCTGGGGCAAGAGTTCAGAAGCTCCCATGACATGCTCGAATCCAAGAAGAAAGCGCTTGACATCGCTCACCGAGAAATCTCTTCTTGCAATAAGACCTGGAATGCCACGCTCACCAACAATAAGAAGAGGGAAGATAAGCTGAAGCAGCAAATCTCCGACCTCGAAGAGCAGTTGAAGTCCAGCATCAAGAAGTGTGAAGAAGAAGTGATGACCAAGTATAGTCTCCAGAACGCACTAAACAAGGCCATCAAGGGCAGAGATGAAGCTGTGTCTCAGAAGCGTAAACTAGAAGATCGCTTCGGAGAGGGGGCATGGGAAGAAACTGCTGAAGACGTGCGCCGCGTTCTTAAGAAGAGAAACCAACTCGTCGAAGGGCTGCTTGACCGACCAGGTCATCCGGAGACCAAGAAATTGCTAGAAGAATACCAGACTTTTGGGAGGATTTGATTATTTCATGTAGTAACTTGTATGCTTTATTTGCATAGTGCTGACCATCACCAGGATTGTTGGTTGAGGTCATGCCTTCTTGTTGTACTCTCAGCAACATTGTATTCTGGTTTTCTCAGCAATATATGAGGCTTTCTGTGATTCAGCTCCGATCTTTATATCATTAGCACTGTCACTGCACCGGCACCTTCACACTAGAATCGGGGAATGAATGTCCCTAATGCACAGACACACATTGCATTGCATTCATATCCATAGTGCATTACAGGTAATCTTTGAATAGTGTCTTATTTCCTGCTCTGTACCAGGTACTTTTCAGGATTGCAGATCAGCACCCGCACCGCTATTCTACCCGCACCAACTGTCGAAGAATCATGGATCAAATGCAGAACGAGATGCAAGATGTGCGCGAGAAGCTCGCTCTCTTCATGCAGACCATGGAAGCTATTGCCAAGGGTCAGGAAAATCTGCAAGCCATGGTCCAACCTCTGTTGGCCCGAAACGCTGGTCACGGTAACGAGGATCATCAGTCTGTACGAGTCGATACTGCTCATGGAGATGGTACTCCCACGCCAATGGCTCCACCTGTAGTCAACATGCCAGCTGCTAATGTCAACAACGCTACCGCTGCTGTGAATGGTAACGTCGGAGTTGGAAACGAGACTGCCGTCCATAACGTTGGGCTTGGTGATATCAACTTGGGTGATAATACGGGAGGCAACGACTTTGGCAATGCTGGATTCGGGTTCAACGATCAGGGATTCGATAATGCTGGGAAATATGGTTTCAATGCTCAAGGCTTTGGGCAAGATGGTTATGGTGTGGCCAATCAGGGCTACGGAGGTTTTGGAAATGGAAACGGCGTTGGGTTTATGGCTTTTGGTCCTGCTGGAGGAGTTCAAGGGTACGGCAACAGAGGCCGAGGTCCGGGGATGAATCAGATCAGAGCTGGCCGTAATAATGGATATGACGGGTATGGAGCTGGGAATGGTATGTGGCAAGAAGATCAGCAGGAGGACGCTTTCTCCGGCGGAGGTTTCGAAGGACCGATGGATGACTCCCAGAAGATCAGAATGCTGGAAGAGCAAATGAGGGGGGTCCTGAACCAAAGTGCTGTAGGCTTGGACATGGCAACAATGGGTTTGGTACCTGGCTTGAGGGTGCCAATCAAATTCAAAGCTCCTGCGTTTGATAAGTATAAAGGGGACACATGTCCGAAAGTGCACGTGCGGGCTTATTACAGAAAGATGTCTGCGTACTCAACCGATGAGAGAATGCTAATGCATTTCTTTCAAGATAGTCTGTCGGGTCCTTCCTTAGAGTGGTATATGGGGTTGGAGCCAACTAATATCAAGACATGGAAGCAATTGGCAGAGGCATTTGTAGCTCACTACAAATATAACAGCGATTTGGCGCCCAATCGGGTCCAATTGGCGGGGCTGTCGCAGAAGAAGGGGGAGAGCTTTAAAGAGTACGCGCAAAGGTGGCGCGATATGGCTGCCAGGGTCCGTCCTCCCGTAGAAGACAAGGAAATGAATGACATGTTCGTCGGCACATTCACAGGCTTGTTTCATGACATGCTGTTTCACACATCTCTGGCCAGTTTTTCAGACCTAATTCTGATGGGAGAAAAGATTGAGCGTAACATTAAGCAAGGAAAGTTCCAGGTTGAGGAATCAAATGCATCTGGCAGTAATAAGAGGGCTTTTGGTGGGCGCCGTCAGGGCGAGGCAAGCGCAGTGTTTGGAGGCCGAGGCAGGGGACGAAACCAATATCATCAGTCGCAGCAGGTGGCGAGTGTTACTATCCCGTACCAGCAACAACAACCGTCTCAGCAGCAGCCAATGCAGCAGCAGCAGCCTCAGCAGGGGGCACAGCAGGCTCAGCGAAGATTCCAGGGTGGCAAACCAAGAAGAGTGTTTGAGGAGCCTCCCACGACATATGCTGATTTATTGCAGACATTGTTGGGTTTGAGCCTGGTAGAGAAGAGAACTCTGGCACCGATAACGGGAGCTCCCCCATTTGGTTATGATGCGAGCAGGCACTGTGAGTTTCATTCTGGGGCTCCGGGTCACGATATAGAGGGTTGCCATGCTTTTAAGCACGTTGTGCAGGATCTTTTGGACAATAAGACTATCAATTTCGGAACGGCAGGTCCGAATATAGTGCAGAAACCCATGCCCAATCATGGGGCGAACTCCATTCTAACTGAGGAAGGCTTAAATCTGATTATGAATGCCGACGATTTAAAGACGCCGCTGAGCGAGATAAAGAGCCGATTGTTGCAAGGGGGTGTTTATCCAGGATGTGACGAGTATTGTTTAGAATGCTGGACCCTAGCTGGGGGGTGTGATGATTTGAAGAAAGGCATTCAGGCTTTAATTGATGAAGGCATATTGCAGTTTGACCAATCAGCAACTGAAAAGCCCGCAGGGGCAGTAGCATGTGATCAGAATGATGTGGCCACTGTAACGATTCCTCGAAAGACAATTACTATCGCAGCACTAGCGCAGCGACCACCGATCACCATAACTAAGGCCGGGCCGATCCCGTACGAGAACACGAAAGCAGTCCCATGGTCATATGGGTTGGAGGTGTATTGTGACGGGATAAAGATTGATGTTAATAAGCAGCCAGCCGAGACTGTGGATAATGTTGTTGGTTCGGGAGGTATGACAAGAAGTGGTAGGATCTTTATATCCCCTGAAGTGGAGGCCGAAAGACTAGCAAAAGGGAAAGGGAAAGCGGTTGAGAATGTCCCAGTGCAAGCAAGTGACAAAGAATCGGCATCGAAAGACGTAGAAGAGTTCATGCGTTTGATTCGAAAAAGTGATTATAAAATTGTGGAGCATCTGCAACAGACGCCGTCCAAAATATCTATCCTGTCATTGCTGTTGTGTTCTGAAGCTCACAGAAATGCTTTGTTGAAAGTCCTGGATACTTCCTTCGTACCTCAAGACGTCTCCGTGAATCAGCTGGAAGGAGTGTTGGCACATGTAAATGCAGGCCACAGCTTGGGCTTTACCGACTTTGATTTGACCCCGAAAGGGAGGGATCATAATATGGCGCTGCACGTATCCGTCGAGTGTAGAGGATCAGTAATGTCGCATGTATTGGTCGACACCGGATCATCTTTGAATGTGCTACCCAAGAAGGCGATGATGAAGTTAGATGTCAGAGGAATCTTGTGCACGCCCAGCGACTTGGTAGTCAGAGCGTTTGATGGCACGCGGAGAACAGTCTTTGGATCGATCACATTGCCGCTACAGGTGGGGCCGGAGGTGTTTGCAACTGAGTTTTATATCATGGATATACAGCCCGCATATAGCTGCCTGCTAGGAAGACCCTGGATTCATGGGGTTGGGGCAGTCATGTCTACCCTGCATCAGAAGTTGAAGTATATGGTCGGAGACAGCGTAGTCACTGTATGCGGAGAAGAAGACATCCTGGTCAGCCATCTATCGTCATTTAAATATGTGGAGGTCGACGGAGAGATCCACGAAACACCCTGCCAGGCATTTGAAGGGTTGCGCATCATGGACAAAGGTCCCGGGCCGAGCAAAGTGCCAGATATAGCCGTCTCATCGTATAAAGAAGCTCAAGCTCTAGTGGAGGCAGGAGAAGCCAAGGGCTGGGGCAAAGTGCTGGACATTCCTGTGAAGATGGACCGGTTCGGGCTAGGATACCAACCGTCGTCGTCAACTCCTACCGTGGGGGCGCCCCGTTTCAGAAGGCCAATCACCATCTCTGCCAGTGGAGTGTGTCATGAAACCATCAACGCTGCTTCGGAGTCTGACGAAGGAGACAGCGACTGTGATATGGATGCCTGGATTCAGCCAAGCACGCCAGGACAAGGACTGTGCAACTGGTCTATTCAGGAGCTTGTTCCTGTGACTCTTAAACAGTAATGCTTTGCTTTATTAATTGTTGAATAATCTGATGTCTTGCCCGGGGCATCGTGATTTGCTTAGGGCTGTGTTGTTATGAACATTATGTGTTAATCATTAAATAAATGGCGTTTTTTCATGTGCAAATACTGTAATCCCTGTCTTTCTTGTTTTATATTTTTCAATAAAATGGCAACGTGGTTATTCGCTTTATACGCATTTTGAAGCACTTAACCATTCCTTTTGCAGGATAACATTTTCAGATGACATCCTTGAACCACCTATGACTCGTCCCGACTTTGAACACCCGGTATTTCAGGCCGAAGAAGAGGTTGTCGAAGATAGCGACGTCCCTGAAGAATTGTCTTGGTTGGTGAAGCAAGAGGAAAGAGCCATTCTGCCTCACGACGAGGTCATCGAAATTATCAACTTGGGGTCGGAAGGGGTTGAGAAGAATATTCGTATCGGAGCCGCGCTGCAGGGTGATATCAAGCGAAGACTGGTTGAAATGCTTCGAGAGTATAGTGATGTATTCGCTTGGTCGTATGAAGATATGCCAGGGCTCGATACAGATATGGTTGTGCACCGCCTGCCACTGAAAGAAGATTGCCCACCGGTCAAACAAAAACTTCGCAGAACTCGACCAGATATGGCAGTGAAGATCAAAGAGGAAGTTCAAAAACAGTGGGACGCTGGTTTCCTGGCTGTGACAAAGTATCCCTCATGGGTTGCCAACATCCTACCAGTGCCAAAGAAAGATGGCAAGGTTCGAATGTGCGTGGACTATAGAGATTTGAATAAAGCAAGCCCAAAAGACGATTTTCCGCTTCCTCATATTGACGTGCTAGTTGATAATACTGCTCAATTCTCCGTGTTCTCCTTCATGGATGGCTTTTCGGGTTACAATCAGATAAAAATGGCGCCAGAGGATATGGAGAAGACTACTTTCATAACGCCTTGGGGAACATTTTGCTACAAAGTGATGCCCTTTGGTTTGAAAAATGCTGGGGCAACATATCAGCGGGCGATGACAACTCTTTTCCATGACATGATGCATAAAGAGATCGAAGTTTATGTTGACGATATGATTGCCAAATCCCAGACGGAGGAAGAGCATCTGGTGAATCTGCTGAAGTTATTTAAAAGGCTTAGGAAGTTCAGGCTGAGGCTGAACCCTAATAAATGCACCTTCGGGGTGAGATCGGGTAAGCTGCTGGGATTTATCGTAAGCGAAAGAGGAATAGAGGTCGATCCTGCTAAAATAAAAGCAATTCAAGAAATGCCGACGCCTAAAACAGAGAAGGAGGTGTGCGGGTTTTTAGGGAGGTTGAACTACATCGCCCGGTTCATATCTCACCTAACGGCCACGTGTGAACCACTATTCAAGCTGTTGAAGAAAGATCAAGCTGTAACGTGGAACGAAAATTGTCAAAAGGCGTTCGATAAAATAAAGAAGTATCTGCAGGAGCCTCCTATTTTGATACCCCCAGTGGCAGGTAGACCCTTGATCATGTATTTGACGGTTCTTGAGGGAAGCATGGGTTGTGTTCTCGGTCAACACGACGAGACCGGAAGAAAAGAGCATGCGATCTACTACTTGAGTAAGAAATTTACAGATTGTGAATCTCGATATTCAATGCTTGAGAAAACTTGTTGCGCACTAGCTTGGGCCGCCAAGCGTTTGAGGCAATACATGCTGAATCATACAACCATGCTCATCTCGAAGATGGATCCTATCAAATATGTATTCGAAAAGCAGGCATTGTCAGGGAGAATTGCCCGTTGGCAGATGGTCTTGACTGAATATGACATCCAATACGTCTCGCAAAAGGCTATAAAGGGGAGTGTGCTGTCTGAGTATCTGGCGGAGCAGCCTATTGAAGAGTACCAATCGATGAGGTTTGATTTTCCTGACGAGGATATCATGTACCTAAAGATGAAAGATTGTGAAGAGCCGTTGCCAGACGAAGGACCAGAGCTGGGTTCCAAATGGAAGATGATATTCGACGGAGCTGTGAATGCTTACGGTAGCGGAATAGGGGCAATCATCACTACGCCACACGGGTCGCACCTCCCGTTTACTGCCCGATTGACCTTTGTCGTTACCAACAATGAGGCCGAATACGAAGCTTGTATAATGGGGCTTGAAGAAGCCATTGATTTGCGAATCAAGAATTTAGACGTATACGGAGACTCAGCTCTGGTAGTGAATCAGATCAAAGGGGAATGGGAGACGCGTCAGCCCAACTTGATACATTACATGAATTATGCAAGGAGATTGTTGCCTTTCTTCGACAAGGTTGAATTGCATCACATACCGCGGGCAGAGAATCAAATGGCTGACGCCCTCGCCACTTTGTCTTCCATGTACAAAGTCAACTTCTGGAATGAGGCTCCCAGAATCGTTATCTCTCGGCTTGACAGACCAGCTTATGTATTTGCAATTGATGAAGCATCCGACGACAAACCATGGTATTTTGATATCCTTAACTTCCTGAAGAACAAAGAGTATCCGGCTGGGGCATCCAGTCAAGATCAGAAGACTCTCAGGAGATTAGCGGGTAATTTCTATTTGAACCCGGATGGTGTCTTATACAGGAGAAACCATGATTTGGTGCTGTTAAGGTGTGTATATGAAAAAGAGGCGAAGCTACTCATGGAGGAAATACACGAAGGTACCTTTGGTACGCATGCGGGTGGGCATGCTATGACGAGGAAGCTGCTACGGGCAGGTTATTTTTGGCTGACTATGGAAACTGATTGTTTCAAGTTTGCGAGAAAGTGCCACAAGTGCCAGATCTATGCCGATAAGATCCATGTGCCTCCGAGTCCTCTAAATGTGATGTCATCGCCATGGCCATTCTCGATGTGGGGAATCGATATGATTGGAAAGATCGAGCCTACAGCCTCTAATGGGCACCGGTTCATTCTTGTAGCAATCGATTACTTCACCAAGTGGGTAGAAGCGGCGTCTTATGCAAATGTAACGAAGCAAGTGGTGGCCAGATTCATCAAGAGAGATATCATTTGCCGATATGGAATCCCCGAACGGATAATCACTGACAATGGTTCAAACTTGAACAACAAAATGATGAAGGAGCTCTGTCAAAATTTCAAGATCGAACATCACAACTCCTCCCCTTACCGACCTAAGATGAATGGCGCTGTTGAAGCGGCCAATAAGAATATCAAGAAGATCGTTCAGAAAATGGTGGTGACCTATAAGGATTGGCACGAGATGCTACCTTTCGCTTTGCACGGTTATCGTACGACGGTACGCACATCAACCGGGGCAACCCCGTTCTCACTAGTGTATGGAATGGAAGCGGTATTACCATTGGAAGTTGAGATCCCTTCTCTGAGGGTATTGCGAGACGTTCAGTTGGACGAGGCAGAATGGGTGAAAAACAGATTGAACCAACTGAGTTTAATGGACGAGAAGAGGCTAGCTTCTCTAGCATACGGTCGTTTATACCAGAGCCGAATGAAGAAAGCGTATGACAAGAAAATACATCCGCGAAGCTTTCAGACGGGCGACCTTGTGCTGAAAAGGATTCTCCCGCCGCAAGCAGATCACAGGGGTAAGTGGACCCCCAACTACGAAGGGCCATACGTTGTCAGGAAAGTCTTCTCAGGAGGAGCGTTGTTGTTGTCCACCATGGACGGTGAAGACTTTACGTCACCTGTGAATTCGGACGCAGTTAAAAAATACTTTGCTTAAAATAGACCCGCTGGACAGAAAAAAGAGAGTCCAGGCAAAAATGGGGCATCCTGGCGAACCAAAAATAGAATGAAAGGTTCGGCAAAAGTTAGGGATAAAATTGAAAAAATGTACACCCGCGAAGTTGAAAACCTACACTGGGCGGCTTCGACAAAAAGGGGTATCCCGGTGAACTGAAAACCCGTGAAGGGCGGTTCACGCAAAAGTTAGGGATTTGAAAAGCAAATGACTGCGGTCCGAATTTGATATTGCAGTAAGCATCAGTGCGGGAGAATACCTGAGGGGTCGATTATCAGATACAACCGTTTCGGAGGTATGGATACCGGGAAAGCATTAGAGTCGGATGAGTCATAGGAGGATCAGTTCGTGGTGTTCGTCTGTATCCCGTTGCCGACATGTGTACAAAAATTTAATTTGTCAAAATATTTATGCTTCTTGTGCATACTTGTGTATTTGCTTTGCGTAGCTTCCTCATTTCAGGAGTTACATCCCATGTATAAAACTCCGCCCATTCAGGGGCCCAATCAATAAAATATGTTATTCAGTACTTGATGCTGGTTCTTTACTGTTTTGTGCATGATAAAACGCCTAAGTTTATTGAAACTAGCATGTGTATAACATCACTGGCCTTTGCCAACAATTGCTAAAGCTTTGAATTAACTGAAAATAACGTCACTGACCTGAATCGATTTAGTTGCATAGACTTGTCGTGTCTTGTTTGTGTTGTTGCAGGTTTCATAGCTGTACGAGGAAGATGATCAAGAGACTGCAGCAAGAAAAGACTCGACCCCCATGCAGGTCATGCATGTTCCTTACTGAAGAAGGATCGAAGTCCCCAGCTAGTCGTAGCCTATCCAAGAGGACATGCTCCAGCAAAGTCATTATCCTCAGTAGAGAGTGGTTCAGCCTCAGAAGATTAATATTTCCAATTGGCAAGTTGTATTCAGGCAGTTTGCCTCTCCCCGCAGGGTCATTTACTCTCTCCAGCGGAGTCAGTTGATTTTTCCCAAGAGAACCATCCCATCCCCAGCGGAATTCTCTTCTCAGCAAATGTTTTCATTCCTTCCAGTGGAACTCGAAGATTAAGACTCTCCCTGGCAGAGTTGGTGTAGTTCTGACATTTATTTTGTCAGAACATCGTGTGATATCAGTTCACTTTCCCGCAGAAGTTCAATCATACTAAGCGCATCTGTTGTTCTCCAGCAGAGTTATATTCCCCAGCAGGGTGGTCCTTCAACAAGGTGCTGGGTTAAGTTCCCAATTTCCCAGCTGAATCGACTTCATCTGCCCAGCATTTATTTTGCTGGAATGATTCTGTAGCACCTGGCTATCCCTAGCGGAGTTGGCATTATTTTCAGCATTTATTTTGCCGAAGCAGCTCCTGGGCCCAACAGTTCGAGTCTGCATTCGCATCAGCATATAGTGTCATACTTGCATTAACCAAAGAAACGTGTAGCATTCCCATGTCGAAGGGAGCATTGCATCATTGCCAAGCATATGCATTTGTGAAACATAAACCAGGTTGGTTAACCGTTTGTGTTCAAGTGTTATTTCTCTTGCAGGTGGAGAGAGCTCTGGCTCAAATAAATTACCAAACATTCAAGGTCTCGACGTGAGACATTCAACGAAGTGTCAGCTTTGGCACTACTCCCCACAGAGTCAGCAGGATAAGTTTCTCTTTGTCCCCAAGCAGAGTTACTTATGTCCCCGCCAGAGTTTCTTGTTGAAGTTTCTCTAGTCCGATCAGCGGATTGTTTCCTTCAAAGTTGTTGTTACGTCAACATTAAAAGGTTTCATGAACCAGAATTTCAGAGGCTACCGCCGGTTATCAGAACAGGCGTCCGGAAGTTTGGTTTCCCAAATATCCCCAGTAGAGTCAGCCTCAAAGCTGCTGTAACGTCAGTGGTAAAAAATTTTTTTTTTTTTTTGCGGACCAATGGAAGGATGAGTCCTAACGTGGACGGGTTTATTGACAGGTTTTTTGCTAAGAGAAATGGGAGTCCTGACGTGGACAAAGTCTTATTCCCCCGGCAAGTCGAAGACGCGCAAGTCCTGACGTGGATAGGTTCTATTACTTCAAGTAGGTTGAGGTATGGGTCCTGACATGGACAAGTCTCACTTCCCTAATGGGTCGAAGGTGCACGAGTCCTGACGTGGACGAGGTTTTATTTTCTCATTAAGTCAAGAGGCGAGTCCTGACGGGGACAAATCAAGACGAAACGTGAGTCCTGACGTGGACAGCTATATTCCTTACGGGGAAGCAAGTGTATTCCTAACGTGGAAAGTTTAGTCCTGACGCGGACAGATCTAGACGAAGTCTTATTCCTTACGTGGAAGAGAAAGGTGTTATTCCTAACGTGGAAATGTTATTCTGGACAAACTAAGATAAGATCGTTTCCTTACGTGGAAAGATTGAGTCCTTACGTGGACATATCAAGATGGGAGTCCTTACGTGGACAAATCAGAAAAAGATTGATTCCTTACGTGGAAAGATAAAGATAGTATTCCTTACGTGGAAAGAGGCTTGTACTCCTGACGTGGAAAGAAAGAGTGTGTTCCTGACGTGGAAGGGGTTTAGTCCTAACGCGGACAGATTCGAAAGAAGACGTATTCCTTACGTGGAGGAGTTTGACGAAGAAGAAGTTCATTCCTTACGTGGAAAGGTGAGCCCTAACGTGGACGGTGTTATTCCTAACGTGGAAAAGTTTACTCCTAACGTGGACGATTTATTTCTGACGAGAAGGCAGACGAGCCATCCCCGACAAAGTTGTTGAAGTTTTCCGAATTGACGAAGCAGGCGTCCTAACGTGGACAATGTTCTATCCCCAACACGGTCGCACGAGATCAGTGGGTTACTGTAACGGTTAGATTCAGCTGATGAATGTCGTTCCCCGAGCAGCTGCGCAGGTTATTTCTGCGGTTGGCAAATTTCTGGTTCCACTGGTATTCAACCGTCTCGTACCGCGAATGTCTGAAGGCTCCGGGCTCTTCACCCAATCGGGTCCAAGTCGCTTGAATAGGGGCAGCTGTTGCACCCTAAAATTTGCCCAACCTTATTCACTGGGTTTATGTTTCAATATCATTAGCATTTGCATATAGAGTCATGTACATAGCCTAACCATCTGCATAGCATAAGCATAGCAAGTCATCCAGCAGGGGGCCAATCATTATTATCATCTCTAGAGGCCTATCAAGAGGTTATTATCCTAATTCAATCTCATTCAAGTCATCAGAAAAGAATTTGAAAGCAGGGAGTTCAGTGGATCAAGCATTGAGTATATCTCCTAACTGAGGGTGTCTGAGGGTCAACAAGGGAATTATGAGTTGTGAATTGAGAACATAGGGAGTATCTAGACATCTTGGAGGACTTAGAAAGTCATTTGGAGAAGAAAACAAGCCATTGATGTAAGTACAAGAGCTGCAGTTGAAGACAGTCAACTAGGGTTTCATCTGGGTCAACCCTAGGTACACCCTGGGTCAATTGATTAATTTAAGGGCATTCAGGTCTATTGGAGAGATGTGGGGTTCATCATTTGACATATAGAGAAGGATATGGTGATATGATAAGAAGAAATCAAGAGAAATCAAGGAGAAGAGGAGTTTCTAAATTAGGGTTTCTGTGTAAAATCCCCTAGTTTAGGTCAAATTTCCAAGCAAGATAAGTCAAAATGCAAGCTTCAAAGGGATCCTTGGCCAACATGAAACTTGTAAAGGATCTCAATACCTTTAATTTTAGTGGTGGAAGACATTAAGGAGATTTATAGAACTCAAGTTATGGTCCTTGCAAGTTACAGGTCATATGAGGTATCTGAAATTTTGTCTGTGAAAGTGACTTGACTTCCAAGCAATTTTTACCACTCAAGGAGATTTCAAATGAATTTCTGGTCAACATAAGAATTTTTCCTTATTGTCTTAGCTTTCTATAATGGTATAGCATGCCTTCATATTATTTGTGGAACTCTACTTATGGTCTTGGCAAGCAAAGGGCATTTTGGTCATTTGTGAATTACAGGTCATTTTAACCTATGCCCAAAACTCATACAAGGAAGCTTCAAATGGAAAACTTTACAACATCAAACTTGTTCCAAATGACATTTTGAGTCTAGAAAAGTGACTATGAGAGATTGCAAAGATCCATAGCACAAGGTTTCAAAATTGTTGGATTTAATGAATAAAAATGGCCTTAAAAATGAGATTTTTCATATCTTGGCCAAATGAAGCAAAATTATAGGTCATTTTGAATGGAAAGGTCATTTTAAAGACATTGGCTAAAGTGGAATTTTGATTTTAGTTCATAATTTGTGAGTTATCCATGGTTGCTTGCAATGTAAGAAACATAATCAAAATCCAAGGGAATTTGTGCAAGGGAAACTTCTCCAAGTTTCTAGGAGTTTCTACACTCATGTATATATTCATGCAAGATGGTTCATGCCATGGTTGGTGACTTCATTTGTTCAAAACCCCAAGTTTCATTCACTTTTTACATATTGCAAAAGTATCTCAAACTCTCTCAATTTCTCACCAATCTTCCTCATTCTTGATCTGAGTTTCATCACCATCATCCATAGATTACAATTCTCATAATAGTTTGGCAAATTGGAGCAAGGATAGTTCTATACAAAGTTCATCATTCAAGGTTCAAGAAATTGGAATTACAAGATTCAAGGGGTTTGCACCAAGGATATTGCATACAGAATTCATCATCAAGGTTGCTGATCACTTTCCATTCCTCACAAGCATCTGATTTGGGGATCTTAGCACCTGTATCAAGAAGTTGCACCAGGTTTGTTTTCTCTTCGTATGGCATGAATTAGTTAGAATCTTAGGGTTTTGATAGGGTAGAACGGTTAAGATAGGATAGAGGATTGATTGGGACGATTTTGGAGAAGTTTCATGAAGTTTAAGTATGATGTATCAATTCTGTTGAGGCTTATAACTCTTGGATTAAGGCACGATAATCATGAGTTAATAGCTTGAGATGATCAGTGCAAGGTGTAGAGTATGTTAGGGCCATAGTTGGAGAGAATTGAGAGGATTGATATCAGTTGAAATGGTGGATCAGATCTGTTATACCTATCGAGCTTGCTTCGTGAGTGAGTTTTAGAAAGAACTAAGGCTATGGCTGTGTAGAGGGAGAGATTTAGAGCAATTTTGCTCTTGACCTCGAATGAATCCATGGAGAGTTGAAGGAGAACAAAATGGTGTAAGGTTCGTGCATGGAGATGAGTTGCAGGATCTAGGGTTTGCTGGAGGTAGGAGACGATCCATGTGCCACACGATCTCATTTTGACCTTTGACTTGAGGACTCAATCAACGGCCACGATTAAACTTCAAAACGGAGGGAGATTTAAAAAACTGAAACGTGCCGTTTCATTTAGTGGAGGGAAATGGGCTCAGATGGCTATTGACACCCCCCGCGCGTATGAAGCCCAATCATTTGAACTGATCTTCTGGCTATTCTTACCCCCTCCATCTATTTCTTTATATTTTCTTTTTATTTTCTTTACATTTTTCATGCATTTTCTAAAAATCATATAAAATGGAAAAAAAAACATTATTTTTAACTCCTTCTTTTTGCATTATTTTCTTTAAAGAGTCTAGAAAATTATAAAAAAAAATAAAAATTGCATTTTATTTTTTATTTGATATTTTTCCCATATTTTCTAAATAAATAGCATTTTACATAGTTTCATTTCATGCATGATTTTGTTATTTTTTGTTCTATTAGATGCCTTAATATTTTTCACCCATTCTTTTTAGGTTGTTTAGTTTAGACATTAAACTTGTAGATGCAATTTAGTTCCCATTTTTAGAACTTAATTTTAGGTGTTTAGTTTAGGTGTGAACAACATGAACAAACTAGGGTTTTAGGTGATGACTTAGGAGAATTAATTCACTTCCCTTAGGACTTAGAGATTGAATAGGTTAGCTATGGGACTATAGGGGCTATGGGTAGTTATTAGATCCCCTTAGAAAAATTCAGGATTCCCCTATTAATATTAGTATACTGTATATCTGATTGACTGGTGTGGTGTGCCCTCTGGGGATTATTGCTTGTCTGTGTGGGTATTGGGATTGTCCGGGGATTTGGGAGAGCTGAAGACTTGAGAAGATGAAGCCATTGGAGATCCAGATGTTGAAGCCCAACTTCCAGAGTTGAAGAGAGGATTCCTGCTAGCAGCTGTTGAGGGGATTAGGGTTTAGGAGCTAGGCAGAGCTCTAGGTTAGAAAGCTTGTTTCTCAAAAAGGGATTGCCTTGTCTGCATCCATTCTTCTCTGTGATTCAGAGTCTCTCTAAGACACTCACCCCCTTCCTTTGGAAGGCTTGGTGATAGTGTCTAAGAGATAGAACTCTTGAGAGAAAATGTCATATGTGTTGGAAGCAGTCTGTTCACCACCCTTGGTAGTCAACTGATTGCTTAACACCCAATTCACTCTTGTGACTGATCCCTCATCCTGGAGGTTTGAACTTGAAGAAAAGCCATTGCAGATAGAAGACTGATGATCAAAGCCCTTACCTGAAGGCCATGAAGATAGAGACTGCTGCTGACTGAAGCTTGTAGCTGATTGGAGATGACTTGAAGATAGATATTGATGTAGAGCTGTTGTGGCTGTTTATTTTGCTGTATTTCATTTCTTGATGTATTGATTGGTTTTCTTGACTGTATTGTTTGCTGTTAACCTGTTGGGTTGAAAGTGAAGCCTGTTCACTTTCGCCTATTGTTTTCTAGGTTCGAGGTTGAGTGGGACTCCCTTGCCTCGCTTGTACTGTTGCATCCATGCATTTTACCGCTTTATTATATCTGATATTGTTTCTGTTTCCGTCTATTCCCTTAGGATCTCTGTTTCTCTCTGCGCCAGAGAGGAGCATGATAGACATTAGGTCTTAATCCATGCATGATAACATTAGGTTAGTTTGATTCCCTTCGCAACCGTAGGTTAGGGTTCTGTCTCTCCTTTCTCAAAACAAACAGAAAAACATCATAAAGATTTCAAACACAATAAAAGACACTTCTTCTGTAAAAGAACGGGAACTCATCAAGCCGTCATTTTTGTCCGCTTGGACTGTTAATCAGAAAAACCTTTTTCAGAAGGAATAAAATCAACTAAGACAGACTCGTGTCGTACGTGGCCCGAACTACGTTTGCTCTGATCTTTCATGCTGTGTGAGAGTACGTAGGCATAGGATGCGATATCCTAGCGAGCAACCTTCCCCTCCTTTCCCATAGGTAGGCGAACTACGTTGACTCTGATTTCTCGTTCCCGACGGGAATACGTAGGCATAAAGTGCGATACTTTGCCGAGTCATTTTTATTTTCATTTTATTTTCTTTTTTAACCCTTGACCTATAGTAGATAGAATAACAATCCATACCCGAAAGCAAGCGTGGATCCCGTCGAGTACGACGGACGTGAGGGGTGCTAATACCTTCCCCTTGCGTAACCGACTCCCGAATCCAGGTTTTGGTTGCGACGACCATACCTTTCCCGTGTTGTGCGAGGTTTACTCTGAGCGTTTCCTTTCCCTCCCGTGGGATAAATAACACACGGTGGCGACTCTTCTGTTCAGCCGGCGCCGATTTTCGCAGTAGCGACACTAACCACCCAGAACACGATGATACCCATGGTTTTCCCTGAAACTCCTCAAATCGTTCTAACAGAAAGCTCCAACCTTAGGGTTTCAACCTTTTCCTCTGCTATCAATCTTGATGTAACTTCAAACTAACGATCCAGAATTGTTCTACATGTTACCCTAACCAAACTACACTATATCATATCCATTAATGCACATTAAAAAGCTTGCTATTGAATCTTGAAAAAATCGTGTCCTGCCATGAAACCTTATGCCAAGCTCTCTACTTCTCAGAATATCATCAACTAACCTAGCATGCTATCTTTCCACCTAGAATTCTAACAGAATGCACCTAATAAAGGACTTATGGATCAAGTTACCAACCTGCTAAAGATCAATGGTGAGTGGTGTTAGAGCTTGATCTAGCACTTGAAATCTTCTCCAAATGCTCCTCCAATGATGAATACCTTTCTGTTTGCAAGAATTGGGATAGATGAGGCTTGTAGAAGAAGAAATTGAGGCTTGCTTGATCTTGAAGGAATCTTGCAATGTCACTTTCTCTCTCACTCTCTCCAATGAACTCAGCAACTTTCACCAACCTTTCCCTCATTGTGATTCATCCTTCTTATAACAATCAAAAGAAGAGTCTAGAAACTCATGGAAAGTGCTAGAATGTTATAGAATTTCTCATGAAATGATACATTGCATAACCCTTATCTCATGCCTTAAGCTTGTCAAATTGGCTTTAAAATCTCCTTACAAGAGATATTGAGAAAGAATGAGTGAAAAACATGCCTTGGTTTTGCCTTATGTGAAGTTTCTCAAATTGCCTTATTATGCAAGAATGAAAATTACAAAGCAACCCCCATTTTGAGACCTCAAATCAAAATTCCACTTGAACCATTGTTTTTAAAATAATGTTTGGAGTCAAAATGACATATTGGATGACCCATTTTGGATTTGTACATCTCCTAAACCAAAATTCCATTTCAACTTTTTTTACTTATAAGCCATTTTAGGTCATTTTTACCCAATCATGAAAATCCTTGCTACAAGCCTTTTCAATAACTCATGACCACTTTTCTAGGATTAAAATGCCATTTTGAACAACTTTGATGTTTTGAGTTTTTTCATTTGAGGCTTGGAAATAGGAGATATGGCCTTTGCTTAAAATGACCTATAATCACCAAATGACCAAAATACCCCTGTCTTGTTCAAACCATATGTTGAGTTCTACAAATCCTATCAAGGACTTCTAGTACTATCTAGAAAGCTAAGAATATGCTATTCAACATTCATGTTGACCAAGAAATCATAGGAATCATCCTACTAGGGAAAAAGTTGTCTGCAAGTTGGGTGACTTTCAAGGACCCAGATTCACACACCTCAGCTGACCTGTAATTTGTCAAGACCATAACTTGAGCTCTACAACTCCTATCAAGGACTTCTACCACTCAAATTAAAGCTAAGAACAAGCTATACAATATTCATGTTGTGGGGGAGATGAGATATCAATCACATCTTGAGATAAAATTTCCTGGAAGATATGGATCAAATTAGGGTTTTTTCACTGACAATCCTCAGAAACCCTAACTCAAAATTTCTCAAACTCCTCAATCATGATGAGTTGGTCTAGGAATCATCTTTATAACATATCCATACATCATTCCATGATCTCATGGCCCTTGGATTAAGTCTCAACCTTCTCAAAATCTTCAGTTACCCTAGGATTGACCCAGCCAAAACCCTAATTCTACCATTCATGGTTGAATCTTCTGAATTCTTGCATAATGACCTCTCTAGGCTCCATGATGGATTTCAAGACATCTCATAGACTTTCTCAAAGCTTCAAGCTCATTCTCAAAGTCTCAGAATCATCTGAGGGGCACCCACAACTCTCAAGCTATGAAGCACACAACCTTGGTCTCAAACAGTTGCTCTGAGGATCTCCTGAACTTTCTGATGAAGGCATCAACTTTCAAACACTTGATGGGTGAATAATTGTTGGTCAAATTTTGGGGTGCAACAGCTGCCCCTATTCAAACGGCTTGAACCTGACTGGGTGAGAAGCGAACGACTCTCAACCAATCAAGGTGCGAGACGATTGAATACCGGTAAACCCGAAAATTTGCCAACTGCACGAGCACATGATACTCTGCGGAGAACAAATCTTTGAATACTGCAATACTAGCTGCACGGCAACTAGCTGGAGAGATACTGATCTGACATCACCGTCGAACAATCAAAATACCCCGCATCGCCGCTGGAGAACTAAATCTGATATCGCCGTCGAATAATCAAAATACCCCGCCTCGCCGCTGGAGAAAATACAACACTGAATAAAATACCCCGCATCGCCGCTGGAGAACTACATCTGACATCGCCGTCAGACAATCCAAATGCCCCGCATCGCCGCTGGAGAACTAAATCTGTCAAAACACCCCGCATCGCCGCTGGAGAACTACGTCTGACATACCCTGCATCACCGCCGGAGAACTAAAGGATCTGCATCACCTAACATCGCCGTCAGAAGACTGGATCAACTTGACATGCCCAACATCACCGCTGGAAAACTGAATCTGACATCGCCGTCGGAAACAAACATCGCTCTGAGAGACACTCGACGTCGCCGTCGTACAAACATCGTCTCTGCGGGGGATTTAAAGATTCTGACATCGCCGTCGAACATAATCCTCCAACATCGCCGCCGGAAACCAACATAATCTGACCTCGCCGTCGAAACAAACCTAATCTGACCTCTCCGTCAAAACAAACATCCAACCTCGCCGTCGAAAACATCCAACCTCGCCGTCGAACCAATCACAATCTGACCTCGCCGTCAAACAGATATCCAACCTCGCCGTCGAAAACATCCAACATCTGGCCTGGGGTTCACCCCTGGTATATGGAACAAAAGGTACACTTGCGTATTGGAAACTACTCCGCTGGGAATGAGAGACTTAACCGAGCACACTCTGATCCGGGGTTCACCCTCAGAACCATAACGAACATCGGAATACTACTGCACAATGATCCCACTGTAGAACTTCAACATCAGAACTATATGAAACCCTGGCCCCTGGCCACTTCCAGCTTCAGCTAGAAAAGATCTTCAAGTACTTCTGAATATGAACGAAACCCTGGCCCCTGGCCACTCCAGATCCGCTGGAGAATCTTCAAGTTCTTCTGAAGATAGACATCCTTGGCCTTCAAGGATATAAACCTTGCCCGTCGGCGATTCCAGCTTCAGCTAGAAAAGATCTTCAAGTACTTCTGAAGATAAACATCCTTGACCTTCAAGGATGTAAACTTTGCCCGTCGGCAACTCTGCAGAAGGTATCTTCGACTTCAGTCTGAAGAAATGGTCCTTGGCCTTCAAGGATACATGGGTCTGCCTTCAGGCAACTCCACCTCTGCTATAGAGTATCCGTGACTTCAGTCAGGGATATGCTTCGGCCTTCAGTCCGAAAAACGAATCCTAGGTCATTCATGACCTTGGGGATAACCTTACCTTCAGGCACCTTTGCTTCAGCTTGGGGAAATCTATGACCTCAGTCAGAGAAATGGTATCCTGAGCCATTCATGACTCTACGGGGATTCAAACACTCTGCCTTCAGGCAGAACTCCGCTTCAGCTGGAGAAACATCTTCGACTTCAGTCAGAAGAAACTATTCATTCAATCGCGATCAATCATCACCTCAGGACAACCGACTTGGTCTTCAGGCCAACACGGATCACCTTGCACATGAAAGCTGCACTTACAAACTTTTGAACTTTGTCTTCAGACACACGTTGATTCATCAACACGGAAATCTGAATCCACAGGAACATTCTGGTACCGCCTTCAGGCGCTTATGAAATCCATCTTCAGATTAGACATCGCTGTTGGAGCAAACATATCACGCTGCTAGGGACTTCAAGAATCATCTTGAACAAACAACTCCGTCGGGCACCTTCAAGAATCATCTCGAACTGCTGACCTTTCTGGAGACTTCATTCTGCTGGGTGCTCCAGAAATCTTCCTGGGCAACTCTTGCTGGGGCCGCTACTGGGGAGCTCCAGAATCATCCTAAGCAAACAACTCGGGAAACTGCGCTGAGGTCTTAAGAGTCATCTTAAGCAAACCGGCCCTGCTGAGGAATTCGAGAATCATCTCGAACTGAAGACTTCGCTGGGGATCTCAAAAATCATCTTGAGCGAGCGCCTGCAGGGATTACACCGGGGTCTTAGGAATCATCTTAAGAAAACGACCTCGTTGGGGAGAATGTCAGGAATCATCCTGAGCAACTGATCCTTCGGCCGGACACCTGTAAAGCAAGAATGATAATAACCTAGATCATGCTTATGGTGCATATGCTTCGGTGCCATGCCCCACATGGTGGAAATGCTATGCGTTTATGCTAAATGCTATGCAATCATGCACAATGATGCGATCCCGTCAGCAAAATAAATGCCGAGGGGGAAATCCTCCTGTCGCGGAGAAAGAACTACGCCAATATCAATCGGACTCCGTCTGGGGAAATGATCTTCCGCTGACTGCTGCAGTGGAAACAACTTCAGTTGACTGCTGCAGGGGAGCGAAGCTCTACAAGAACTTGGACCTGCCGATATCAATCGCGAGCATAGACTGCGTGGCCGTCTCGGCTACTCTTCTGGGGATAACCACTCTGTGGGGAAACAATTTCAGCTGCTCAACACTCCACTGGGGAAAACCAATCATGATCTGATCAACTTCCAAGGACTCGACTCTCTTGGACGTCTGCAAACTCGGCTGGGGAAGGAGAAGTCATTCTGCTTCGCTGGAGAGAGTGCGACTCTGGGGAAAATACAGCACCAACTGCTTAATACTCTGCTAGGGAAAATCCACTTATGGTCCCAACTGCTTCCCAGGATTTGGCTTTTTCGCGGACTCAGCCGGGGAGAGAAATCATTCTACTTCACGGGAGAGTACGACTCTGATGAGGGATTTCAATTTCGCTGGGGAAGAAAGAATCATCTGACTTCGGGGGAGAGTACAATTCTGCAGGGGAATACAACATCAGCTGTTCCAACACTCTACTGGGGGAAGAGGGAATCATCCGACTTCGGGAGAGAATACGACTCTGGTGGGGAATTTCACTTCCGCGGGGGACTTTGGTCTGGCACCATCAGTTACTGCATCCTTCGGCATACGAACAGTTTCCTACGAGTCCTGCACTTGTGACCCGGTGCTGGGGGAGACACCTGCTGCGGCGACTTTACTGGGGAAAACACGAGCTTCGGCACCCGACCATTCCTTCGAAATCTGCACTTGCGACCCGGTGCTGGGGGGGAGAGAAGACATCGTTCTTCGGTGCTTGACTCAGCTGATGAGGTGACGTTCCTTCAGGATGCGTCTGCTTGGGGAAGAGAATCCTCTCTGCATGGGGAGACATATCAATGCTCACTTTCTTGCGTTCAGACTCTGCGGAGGAGAGGCCACTGAACTCTGCTGGAGAAGGAGGACTCGCCCTGCTTCGGGGATGCGCCTGGCACTTCGTCTGGAAGGTGTTACACCTGCGACAACACAAACAAACAGACAAGATACCCTCCTCAAAGGGGCCTATCAAGGTTATTAACTCGCGACAATATTCAGGTAATTAATTGTTTCAACAACCGATGGGCCTAGGCCCGCAAGTTTATGTATGCGCATTTTATCAAAAACATCGGCGTTTTCATTCGCAAACAAAACAGATAAATGCTAAATAGGCAAACAGAAATGCTGAATAACATGCATTTTATTGATGGTGAACCCCTGAATGGGCAAAAAATGTTTTACAACAGAGGCAAGCTCCTGGAATGAGGAAGCCGCGCAAAAATAAAACATAAATATACATCAGTATGTACAAATGTCGGCAACGAGGCGTAGACGAACACCATGAGTTGATCCCTCTAAGACCCACTCGACTTCGATACTTCTCCGACGCTTCAGCTTCGGAAGAGATTGATTCAGATAAACGGCCCTCAGGTCCACTAAACAATGAAAGTCCACACGCGGAACGCAGTCATTTGCTTATTCAAATCCCTAACTTTTGCGTGAACCGCCCTTTACGGGTTTTCAGCTCACCGGGATACCCTTTTTTGCCGAAGCCGCCCAGTGTAGGTTTTCGACTTCGCGGGTGTACATTTTTCAATATATCCCTAATTTTTGCCCGAACCTTTTATTCTGTTTCTGGTTCGCCGGGATGCCCCTTTTTTGCCTGTACTCTTTCTTTTTTTGTCCAGCGGGTCTCTTTCAAGCAAAGTATTTTTTAACTGCGTCCGCGTTCACCGGGGATGCAAAATCTTCACCATCCATCGTGGATAACAACAAAGCTCCTCCCGAGAAGACCTTGCTGACGACATACGGCCCTTCGTAATTCGGAGTCCACTTGCCCCGGTGATCGGAGTGTGGTGGAAGAATCTTCTTCAGGACGAGATCACCCGTCTGAAAGCTTCTAGGACGTACCTTCTTATCATAAGCTTTCTTCATTCGGCTTTGGTACAGGCGACCAAATGCAATCGATGCTAACCTCTTCTCATCCATCAGGCTGAGTTGGTTCAAACGATTCGTAATCCATTCTGCCTCGTCGAGTTTCACATCAACCAAAACTCGCAAAGAAGGAATCTCCACTTCTAACAGTAGGACAACTTCCATACCGTACACCAAGGAGAAAGGAGTTGCCCCGGTCGACGTACGCACCGTCGTACGATAACCGTGCAAGGCGAACGACAACATCTCGTGCCAATCTTTGTATGTCACAACCATCTTCTGAACAATCTTCTTTATGTTCTTGTTGGCGGCTTCAACGGCGCCATTCATCTTCGGCCGGTAAGGAGATGAGTTGTGGTGTTCAATCTTGAAGCTCTGGCGCAACTCCTTCATCATCTTGTTATTCAAGTTCGAACCATTATCAGTAATGATCCGCTCGGGAATCCCATAGCGACAGATGATGTCCCTCTTTATGAATTTAGCTACCACCTGCTTGGTCACATTAGCGTACGAAGCTGCCTCCACCCATTTGGTGAAGTAGTCAATAGCTACCAGAATGAAACGATGACCATTGGATGCAGTGGGCTCGATCTTGCCTATCATGTCGATGCCCCACATGGAGAACGGCCAAGGGGAGGACATGACATTCAATGGACACGGCGGCACATGAACTTTATCAGCATAAATCTGGCATTTATGACATTTCTTCGCGAATCTGAAGCAATCTGACTCCATAGTCAACCAGTAATACCCTGCTCTCAGGATCTTTCTCGTCATGGCATGCCCGCCGGCGTGCGTACCAAATGTGCCCTCATGGACTTCTTCCATGAGCATACTCGCCTCTTTTTCATCTACACATCTGAGCAGCACGAGATCGTGGTTTCTCTTATACAGCACTCCATCAGGATTGAGATAAAGGTTTCCAGATAGCCTCCTTAGAGTCTTCCTATCCTGGGTTGACGCACCCGCAGGATACTCCTTAGTCATAAGGAAGGTCTGGATATCGTGGAACCATGGCTTGCCGTCAGCGGCATCCTCGATTGCAAAGACAAATGCCGGTCTATCAAGACGCGAAAGCACAATTCTTGGAGCCTCATTCCAATAATTGACTTTATACATTGAAGCCAACGTGGCTAAGGCATCAGCCATCTGATTTTCAGCCCTGGGTACATGATGAAGTTCCACTCGGTCAAAGAACGGAAGCATCCTCCTGGCGTAATTCATGTACGGCACCAAATTAGCTTGACGAGTTTCCCACTCCCCTTTAATTTGATTGATCACAAGCGCTGAATCACCATATACGTCTAGGTTTTTGATTCTCAAATCAATCGCCTCTTCTAGACCCATAATACATGCTTCATACTCTGCTTCATTGTTGGTAACTGGAAACGTCAGTCTCGCAGTAAACGGGATGTGGGATCCGTGAGGAGTCGTGATGATAGCCCCGATACCACTTCCATAGGAATTAACTGCTCCGTCGAATATCAACTTCCACTGAGACTTCCTATCTGGCCCCTCATCGGGCAATGGCTCATCGCAATCCTTCGCTTTGAGAAACATAATATCCTCGTCAGGGAATTCGAACTTCATCGGCTGGTAGTCTTCGATCGGCTGTTCGGCAAGGTAATCAGACAATACGCTTCCCTTGATGGCTTTCTGAGAGACGTACTGAATATCATATTCCGTTAACACCATTTGCCATCTGGCAATCCTGCCCGAAAGAGCCTGCTTCTCGAAGACGTACTTGATTGGATCCATCTTCGAAATTAGCATAGTGGTGTGATTGAGCATATACTGTCATAGACGTTTGGCAGCCCAAGCTAGTGCACAACACGTCTTCTCCAGCATCGAGTATCGAGATTCACAGTCAGTGAACTTTTTACTCAAATAATAAATGGCATGCTCTTTTCTGCCCGTCTCGTCATGCTGACCGAGAACACACCCCATACTATTCTCCAGAACCGTCAGGTACATGATTAATGGCCGTCCAGCCACTGGGGGTATCAAGATTGGAGGTTCTTGAAGATACTGCTTTATTTTGTCGAATGCCTTCTGGAAATCCTCATTCCAAGTAATCGCCTGATCTTTCTTTAAAAGCTTGAACATCGGTTCACAAGTGGCCGTGAGCTGAGAGATAAACCTTGCAATGTAGTTTATTCGGCCCAAGAAACCACGAACTTCTTTTTCTGTTTTCGGCGCTGGCATTTCTTGAATAGCTCTTATTTTCGCAGGATCAACTTCAATACCTCGTTCACTAACGATAAACCCCAATAACTTTCCGGACCGCACCCCGAAAGTGCACTTGTTAGGATTCAGCCTCAGCCTGAACTTCCTAAGCCTCTCAAACAGCTTCAATAAGTTGACCAGATGCTCTTCCTCCGTTTGGGACTTTGCAATCATGTCATCAACATAGACCTCGATCTCATGGTGAATCATATCATGAAACAAAGTTACCATTGCTCGCTGGTAAGTGGCCCCTGCGTTCTTCAGACCGAAGGGCATTACCTTATAGCAAAATGTTCCCCAGGGGGTAATAAACGTCGTTTTCTCCATGTCCTCCGGTGCCATCTTAATCTGATTGTAATCGGAGAAGCCATCCATGAACGAAAACACGGAAAACTGGGCTGTGTTGTCGACCAACACATCGATATGAGGCAACGGGAAATCATCCTTAGGGCTCGCCCTATTCAAATCCCGATAATCGACGCACATGCGTACCTTACCGTCCTTCTTCGGTACAGGCACTATGTTGGCGACCCACGGAGGGTAAGTGGTAACGGCCAGAAATCCTGCGTCCAACTGCTTCTGGACCTCTTCTTTGATTTTTACATCCATGTCTGGTCTCGTCCTCCTGAGCTTCTGCTTGACGGGAGGGCAATCTTCTCGCAACGGCAAACGATGAACCACGATGTCCGTGTCAAGTCCGGGCATATCCTCATACGACCAAGCAAAGACGTCACTATACTCTCGAAGCATCTCGACCAGTCTATGCTTGACATCCTTCTGCAGCGCAGCCCCTACTCTGACATTTCTGACGAGCTCCTCAGAACCCAGATTTATGATCTCAATATCCTCCTCGTGAGGCAGAATAACCTTTTCCTCTTGTCTCAACAAGCGGGCCAACTCTTCCGGAAGGTCCTCGTCTTCATCAATCTCATCCTCGGCTTGATAGATCGGGCAATCGAAATCGTAGTGAGCCGTAGAGGGTCCAGAGTCGATGTCATCTGTTATGTGGATCCTGCAATAACAAGGGTTAAGTTTAAAGCAAGAATATGCAGGTTAGCACAAACCCCGTTGCCATTTTGCTATTTTTTCGAAATAAACATAAAACAGGAATAACAGAGAACACAATATTTGAGTACGAAGAAAACGCCTTTTTATTTATTAACAAAATGCATGTACATAATCCAACAAGGCCCTGACAATAAAACCACTATGCCCCGGGCAGGACATAGGGTTGTACAAAGATTGTAAAAAGCAAATCATTACTCTTCACTTGTCAGCTGGATAATCTCCTTGATGGTCCAATTGTTGAGGCGCTCGCCCGGCTTGCTCGATTGAAACCAGGCGTCAAGATCACAATCGCTATCCCCGCTGTCCTCAGACGCTGCGTTGATGCTTTCGAAAATTACTCTGCCCTTGGTGAATAGGATCGGTCCCTTCTCACGAGACGAAATGCTAGAAGAATATGATGAAGCTTCAGCTTCAGGAGAATACCCCAATCCAAACTTATCCTGCTTGATTGGTATATCCAAAACATGCCCCCAGCCTGGGGTGGAACCGGCTTCGACGACGGCCCGAGCTTCTTTAAATGAGGAGAGATTCATCTCTTGCTTCTCTGCGACGACGGGAGCTACCTCTTTCACCTTGACGGTTTCAAATGCTTGGCAGAGAGTTTCATGGATCTCGCCATCCATTTCAACATATTTAAAAGATGACAAGTGGCTCACCATAATGTCCTCCTCGCCACAGACGGTTACTATGCTGCCCCCGACGGCATATTTGAGCTTTTGATGCAGCGTGGACGTCACGGCACCAGCAGCATGGATCCATGGCCGACCTAAGAGGCAACTGTAGGCAGGCATGATATCCATGATATAGAAAACCGTATTGAACGTCTCTGGACCAACTTGAATCGGCAGGGTCAACTCTCCGAAGACGTGGCGCTTAGTTCCGTCAAATGCTTTCACCACCAGATCACTGGGCGTGCAAAGCAATCCACGAGTATCCAACTTCATTAGTGCCTTCTTCGGAAGCACATTAAGCGACGAACCCGTATCCACCAGGACATGCGACATGATAGTGCCTCTGCACTCTATCGAGACGTGCAAGGCACTGTTGTGATCTCTTCCTTTAGGAGTCAGCTCTAAATCTGTGAATCCCAGTCCATTACCAGCATTGACATGGGCCACCACCTCTTCCAGCTGATTTACTGATATCTCCTGCGGCACGTATGCAGCGTTCAATACCTTCAGTAATGCGTTGCGGTGCGCTTCAGAACACAGCAACAAGTTAAGAATAGAGATCTTAGACGGAGTCTGATGAAGATGATCTACAATCTTGTAGTCGCTCTTCTTGATTAACCGCATGAATTCTTCAGCATCTTTAACTAGCAAATCCTTCTCTGCCCCAGAAGGGACCTCCTCGACAGCTTTGCCTTTACCCTTATCTACAGCGTCAGCTCGGACCACTTTCTCTGCTGTAACCTCTGCTGGCGCGAACACTCTACCGCTTCGAGTGATACCACTGACCCCGGCAAGATTCTGCACAGTCGATCCGAACGGCTCAAGCTCTATCTTCTGACCATTGCAATAAACTTCGGCGCCGTAATGCCATGGGACGGCGTTAGTACTCTCGAATGGGATTGGTCCGGCCCTGGTGATAGTAATAGTAGGAGGTCGGGGCGCAGAAATAGTAATAGGGTGACGAGGAATAGTAATGGTAGCGACTTCATCCGCCTGCTTCAGCACGACCTCCCCTGATACACTCTCAACGCTCCGGCTGAACTGCAAAATACCCTCAGACATCAGACTTTGGATACCTTCGACCAGCTGCTCACACCCATCAGGAAGTGTAGCACAAGCCATACATAACTCTCCACATCCAGGGAAGAAGCCCTTCTTCAGCAACTTAGCCTTGACGAAACTAAGCGGCGTTTACAAGTCTTTAACGTCAGTCAGCAAGTCTGCATTCTCCTCAATGATAACGGCATTCACTCCGCCTCCCTTATGATGAGGCATAGGGTTCTTGGTAACGTTGGGCACACTATCAAAAAAGTTGATGACCTTGGCGTCCACCAAGTCCTGCACTTTGTGCTTAAAAGCTTTGCAATTCTCAATCGTGTGGCCTGGTGCCCCAGTATGGAAATCACAAGTAGCATTGGCGTCATACCCCGGTGGTGGTGCCCCTGTTAAGGGAGCCATTGTCCTTTTTTGAACTAACTGAAGCTGAAGCAACGTTTGCAAGAGCTGTGCATACGACATAGGTGGAGTTTCAAAATGACGATTTGTCAGAGGAGCCCGATTCTGATATCTTCTATACCCCTGCTGATTCTGCTGCTGAGGTTGCTGCTGCTGCGGTGGAGCTGCTGGGATATTTATGCTAGCAATCTGCTGCTGAGGGCCCTTGCCCTTTCTCCGAGCATTAGTGACAACATTTGCATCTCCTTCTCGACGCTTGCCAGCGCAAGGTTTCTTACTACCTCCTCCAGCTGAGGATGATTCGCCTTGAATTTTTCCAATCTTTATACCGTTCTCGACATGCTCGCCTATAGTGATGAGAGCCGAGAATGTTCCAGACATGCCACTGACCATCTTTTCATAGTAGATTCCAGGAAGGGTAGCCACGAACATTTGCACTAGCTCGCGCTCAACCATCGGCGGTTGAACTCGAGCAGCCAATTCACGCCACCGTTGGGCGTACTCTTTAAAGCTTTCATTGTTCCGCTGTGAGAGATTCTGAAGCTGGACTCGGTTGGGAGCCAAGTCGCTATTGTACTGATAGTGGAGAACGAACGCTTCTGCGAGGTCTTTCTAGGTGCGCACAGTAGCGGGCTCCAGGCCCATATACCATTCGAGTGATGGACCAGAAAGACTATCCTGGAAGAAGTGCATCAGCAACTTCTCATCGTCAGAATAGGCGAACATCTTTCTATAATAAGATCGAAGGTGAACACGGGGGCAAGTAGTACCCTTATACTTCTCAAAGACAGGCACCTTGAACTTATGAGGTACCTTAAAGTCAGCAATCAACCCGAGCTTGGACATATCAACGCCCAATGTATTATGATTTTCGATGTCTCTCATCTTGTCTTCCAGCGCCTTGAACCTGAGTCGAGCTTCAGCGTTCAACTCTGCCTCTACACCTCTCTGAGAGAATACGTCATCTTGATGGTCCTCTAGCCACGGTTGAGGCACCAACAGATTTCCTACACCAGCATTGTCGTTGACCGGCCCTATGTTAACATTGGCTCCCAGACTACCATTGCCGACGCCCGCCGCGTTGAGCCCGATATTAGTCATCAGATTGTCGTTAGCACTGTCGTTGCCCCCGGCAACAGGAACAACATTTTGTGGAGCATCCACTGGAGGAGGAGTAGGTACAGCCCCGCCGTGCAGTATGCCATTACTGTCAACCCTGGAGATCAGAGGTTGAACCAAAGTGCGAAGCTGGTCCTGACCATTAGCGACCACCTGCATCAGTTCCATGAAATGATCCATCCGTTCACGGAGCTCTTGAACATCTGACTGCACCTGGTCCATTATCCTTGTCTGATTAGCGCGAGTTGAGTAGCGGTGGATGAGTCTTTGATCAATCCTGGAGACCGGAAACAGCTCGAAACCTGTGAACCTGCAAAACCTGTCAACAATAAAGGTTAGGAAAAGCGATAAGATATACACCATGCAAATATGCTTCATGCAGATGCATGCGTGTGTTTGTGTGCGTGGGAGATTTTCCCCCGATCCTAGTGCCTTAGTGTCAGTGCTGATAATAATAAGAGGAAGAAGAAATCTGAGCCCAATCATGGAAACATCAATCTCATATATATGGAAAGGCCTGTCAAGGCAGTACACAGTATCAGCGAGTACAAACAAATCAACAGCATGACCTCAGCCAACAAGTCTGGTGATGGTCAGCATACATCAAAGATCAAAGCAACAGGAATACAACTAGTCAAGTATGGCCGCGGGCGCGATACTCTGCTAATAACTCCTTTGTCTCTGAATGATCTGGCAAAGTGAGCAACCCCTCGACGAGTAGTTCCCTCTGCCTGATAGTATGCTGAAGCCCCTGAACTGAACTCTCCCAAGCTCCTTCGCCAAAGCAATCCTCCAGTTTCCGCTTCTTAGACTCAAACATCAGCTTATGCTCCTTCAGGCTAGCAAGAGCTTTGTTGAGTCGAGCTTCAGCGGAGTATCTGCGGGCGGTCTCTTCATCAAACCTCCGCTCACTGTCCTTTACTTCGGCTTCCAGCTTAGAAATCTGCAGCATCAGTTTGTCCTCTCGCTCCTTCCTGGTGGCCATGGAAGTCTTCCAATGCTGGTCGAACTTAGATATCCTCCGATATGCCTCTTCCAGATGCTGCTTCTTCGTAGCTAGTACATCATTAGCAGCCCTGAAGTCTCGACCCAAGCGTTCCCGATCAGCAATCTGCTTCGCCAAGTCTGCACCCAGTTGGTTTACCGACTCTGTTTGCTTTTTGAAGGCATGCACGACTTCATTCCTCTCACTTCGAAGCTGAGCTAACTCCTTCTCTAATTCTGCGTTTTCCCGCCTTAGTTCATCCCGCTCAGCTAATACCTGGTTGTGCTGATGAATGGACACAGTGGTAGGCTCTTCGACTGGTGGAGGACTCTCTGGTCTGACGTGAGGGAATGGCATCCCTATATCGCTGGCTCTGGCTCTGATCCAATCTGAATAAGGAGGGTAGGCTTGGCTGTTGCTCTTTCCCAACAAAGGCTTTCCCCTCTTGTTAATACTGTTCCAGGCCCGCTGAAGCTTGGACAACAAATCCCCCTCTAGAGTACCCGTGAGGTACAGAGATTCCTGCACCTCTTCCTCCTTCGGTGGAGTCCTCAAAGCATATGCGAACTGACGAACTAGCAATGATGAATTGTAGTTGATGCAACCCTTCCTACCTATCAGAGGTACATTAGGAAACCCACTACAACTGAAGATCACCTCGGTGCCTAACCTGTCTCTGTCAACGAACCAATCGATGTCTTCTGCCGACAAACTCATCAGACGCTCAGGCCACTCAGTTGTGGCTGCATACAAGACGGAAGAACCCCTCTTGGGCAAATGACTATCAAACCACTTGTACAACAACGGTACGCAGCATGAGACATTCTTCCCTCTCCGATTCTCATTCTTGTAATGCACTGAGTGACATACGTCTCCGATCAGAGTAGGGACTGGATTCCCTGAGGCGAAGATGTGGAATGCATCAAAGTCCACGAAATCAGGCATGTTGGGGAACAGGATAATGCCATATATACATAAAGCAAGGATGGCATTGAATGCGTCCCAACATTTGTCCTTAGCACACTGCTGACCCTTAGCTATCAGAAACTGCAGGGAGAACCCTGGGACCTTGTTCCAGCTCGTCACCACTAACTCAGAAGCGCCCAAATGGAGTGAGGAAGCTAAACCAGCCAGATCAGGCTCAGCATCCATGTGGACAAAAGGCATCTGCCCTTTGATAGGCACACCCAGCATATCAGCATACTCTTCCAATGTCGGCGCGAGGACGAAGTCATGAAAAGTGAAACACCTCAAGGGAGGGTCATAAAACTGCAGAAGAGCATGTAACCCATTCAACTCGGATGTAGAAGGTTTGCAAACCAGACTAAGCAACCTGCCATAAGACTTCCTGAACCTATCCTTCACAGAATCCCCTGCCAGGGCTATCAAACCAGTCAGCTTCGACACGTCAGGGGTTGGGAATTTGTATGCAACAGTCTTCCTGAGAGAGGCCATAATAACAGCAGAAGGCGAGAAATCCGGGATCGGGGAAGCGGTACCTGCAACACAGACACACGTTAATGGAATGCAGATGAACATGCAATCTAATGCAAAATGCAGGCATGCAATAATATATCCGGATAGCTGCTATGGAGATTCTGTATCAACAATCACTGATGAGAAAAAAAAAACCCGGTGTAAGACCACTAATCTGATCTGCTGAGAATAACCATCTGATAGGACCAAGATCAAAATTCTGCTCTGTCAAGAATAAGTGCCTGATAATAAGGACCCCGGATGTATGATCAAGAAATATCTGCTGATGAAGTCTTCAGACCCCGAATAAAAATCTGCCCTATCAAGAACAAACACACAGCTGCTGATGAGATCTTCAGACCCCACTCAAAATCTGCCTTATCAAGAACAAATAACATCTGCTGATGAGATCTTCAGACCCCATTCAAAATCTGCCCTATCAAGAACAAACCACTGATGACAATACTCTGATCAAAACCTGCTCTATCAAGAACAGACAAACACCCGATGATAAGATCCTCTGATCAAAATCTTGCTCTGTCAAGAACAGACGAGTCTGCAACTGAGAAACCCTGGTACCAACATAACTGATTCACTGTCAAGAAAACCAGGTAGTCTGAAGGTCTAAGTTTCCTGCAATAAACCCGATCCCACTCACAGGTATGGACCTAAACTAACTCAAGGTACGGCATCCTATGCGTTCATCAGCGTCACAGACTTTCAAAACTGACGATACGATTCCCAGAAGGAGTGGCATCATCAAGTCTTGAAGAGGCCTCACTTAGCTGAATCACAAATGATCGGTCCCCAGAGTCGACAATCCACCAAACCAGCAACCGTCTCAACCCAAAGGTTTGAAAGTGAAGCCAACCGGATGAACCTCGTCTGAGTGTGGATTTCATGAGACACTAGTGCCTGCAAAGCAAGCACGCGCCCACTAATTTCCACTCTAAGTCTATGGTGCACTCAAGCCTGGGTCTGGCTTCTCACTCATCAGAACTCCCATCCCACAACAGCACAAATAATCATATTATACTGAAAATACAAGGCGGGAAATAAAGTGCGAGAAGTAAATATGTGATAAATAAACGCAACCCAACAAGCAAACACACAAACGATAGGACTGACTCGCAGGGAACCGTTGGAGTCCCCAGCAGAGTCGCCAGCTGTCGCTTGCGCGAAAATAAGGTGCCGGCATGACAGAAGAGTCGCCACCTTTCGTTATTTATCCCTCAGAGCGGGAAAGGAAACGATCGGAAAAACCAGACGAAAAAAGGTAAGACAAGGTCATCGCAACCATTGTCTGGGTTCGGGAGTCGGTTACGCAAGGGGAAGGTATTAGCACCCCTCACGTCCGTCGTACTCGACGGGATCCTCGCTTGTTTGTTTACTTGGACGGGTTGGTTATAATCTATCTACCTATCAAGGCTGGTTGAAAAAGAAAAGAAAAATGACTCGGCAAAGCATCGCACTTTATGCCTACGTATTCTCATCAGAGAATGAGAAATCAGAGTCAACGTAGTTCGGCCTACGAAGGGTTATGGGGGAAGGTAGCTCGCCAAGACTTCGCCATCTTGTGCCTACGTACTCTCAACAGGCATGAGAGATCAGAGCTCACGTAGTTCGGGAAACTACGGTTTATTTCCTGTTTTGAAAGAAGTGTTTTTTATTGTTTGCGATTTCAACCGCACTAGAGACTATGACCTGAGAGTGAATGCGTCGCATGTCACCCAAAGGGTACCATACTAAACATCCAGACCGTGGAAAAGAAGCTCTCCCACAATCCTTTCCCAGATAGCTTAAGGCTCGTAACGTACGGAAGAAATCATTCATGATTACTGTATCTTAAACTGTTTTGAGATGAGAAGAGAACAGGCCCAACTAGGAGGGAGACTATCAAGTCCTACTGTTATCATGCCATGGATTCATCCTATGGTTGAGGTTTGAACAGGGAACTCCTAGAAGTTGTCATGCATAGGTTTCAACCTAAAAGTCTATCATCAAATCCTTATCAAAGGAAATGAGAGTCCTAAGGGATCATGTCAATGATACACCAAACAGACAAAGCATCAGCTTAACAGTAAAATGCATGTAATGCAAGTGAGGGAGGAAATGTGTGTGGGGCTTCAGCCTCCACAAGCTCGTCTCGACCTCAAGCCAGTCATGAAATAACAGTAATCATACTGAAAAATAAACAACATGCTATCAAGCAATAAACAGTAAACTGCAATCATACAGATAAAAGAAAATGCCATCAGGCAAACAAACCACATGGGCAAGGGAGCTGGGCTCTACCGAATACCCGCAAGCAAAGCCACGCAATAACAATACAAGCAGAGGGAGAAACTCAACCTCTAATGCAATCATGCTCTTAGACTGAACTTATTCTAGATGAACTTAATCTAATGCAACAGACAATTCAAGCAAAACACACAATACAGAAAAAATAGAAGAAAGCCTCAGCTCCTCCAACAGCTACTCAGTCTTCAGACTTCAGAGATCCCTTGCTTTCCAGGTATCAACCCTACAACACGAGTATCAACTCATCTTCTCCCTTGAGCTTCAGCTTCTTTGATCAGCTCCACCTTCAGGCTTCACTATCTTCAGGGATCTTCAGGCATCAACTTGATCTTCACAAAGTCTTCAGACTTCAATAATCTTCAAGGATTCATCCTCTTCAAAGCTTCAGCTTCTATCTCCAATGGCTTTTAGATCTTCAATCAAGTCCTCAATGCTCTTCATTGCTATCTTCAACAATCCAAATGCTCCATCAAACAAGATTCAGTCCACAAGATGAGGTGAGGATGTTAGAGTGCTTACTGACCTCCAAAGGATGCCATTAAGGACTTAACATCAAAAGGAAAGGCTCTCTCAAAGTTCTACCTCAGAGGGCAAGGTCACTAATCCCTCCAAAGGAGAGAGGTGAATACCCTTAAGGGACTTTATGTCACAGAGAAGGAAGGAGGTGAACAAGACACTCCTTGTTTATTGAATGGAATTATTCTATCTAAAGCTCTACCTATGCACTTATGATCCTGTAAACAAAATAACAAAAGCTAACTAAACTCCTCTGCAAGGTCTTCAAAGCTTCAATGATGATCCACAAGGTCTTCAACTCAATCTTCAAGGCTCACACACTCAAAGGAGAAGAAAAACAAGCACAACAATACAAACTATGCCTTTAAGCAACACACATACTATCCATACATTCAAAAATCAATTAAAAATACCAAAACACCATATAATATTCTAGCAAAATTCTAGGGGATTCTATACATACTTACCCTTAACCCACATATTCCCCATACACTAATTTGGCCTATAAACCCCAAAACAAAATGGTTCAAATCTACTTATGCAACCTAAAACCCTAATTTGAGCACCTAAATGGCAAACTAGCAAACTATACCAAATTTTAATCTACAAATTGCAAATTAAATCCTATGTGATCTATGATTCAATATCTAACTATGCCAAAAAGAATGGCTCAAAAATCCTAAGGGAAAGTCTTAAAAGAAATTATACAAAATCAAGTATCAACTAAAATCAATTAAAAAGACTATTTACAAGAATAATATGCTAAAAATATTAAAAGAAAAATAAAATAGAATTTTATTTATTTATATTTTTCTAAACATGATTATGAATATGTGAAAAAAACAAGAAGTGAAAAATATTAATTTTTCTATTTTATATGAATTTTTTAATATGCAAGAAATATAAAAGAAATTAAAATATGAAAATATAAGAAAAAGGGATGGGGGGTGTCAAGAGCAAGGCGCTCTAGTTATATTGATCATTGGGCCAGGAGCCTGGGGGTGCGAATATCAAGCCCACGCGCTTCAGAAAATTAAAAGAAAAAACATTAAGAAAATGGAAAGGATACGGTGAGAATAGCAATTTTTTTATGTTGAAATCTGGGTTGGGCCTCTGAGTAGGGTGCGAATAGAAATGGTTTGCTGAGCCCAAGACCTTCATTTAAGTTAAGCGTTGCGTTTTGATGCTGAGTCTTCCCTCCACTTATGAAATTGAATCTCGGCCGTGCGATCAGGTGAAGAAGTCAAATAACCAGGCTAATCCAACGGTGGGAGTTCATCGTCCCCAAACACACCCTAGGGTTTTCAGAAACCCTAACTCCATGCCAGAGTTTCCATCAACTCGTTCTCTCTGATCCCTCAATGAAATCCAAAACTTCCAAGAGCAAACTTGCTCTACTAACCACCCAGAACACGATGATACCCATGGTTTTCCCTGAAACTCCTCAAATCGTTCTAACAGAAAGCTCCAACCTTAGGGTTTCAACCTTTTCCTCTGCTATCAATCTTGATGTAACTTCAAACTAACGATCCAGAATTGTTCTACATGTTACCCTAACCAAACTACACTATATCATATCCATTAATGCACATTAAACAACTTGCTATTGAATCTTGAAAAAATCGTGTCCTGCCATGAAACCTTATGCCAAGCTCTCTACTTCTCAGAATATCATCAACTAACCTAGCATGCTATCTTTCCACCTAGAATTCTAACAGAATGCACCTAATAAAGGACTTATGGATCAAGTTACCAACCTGCTAAAGATCAATGGTGAGTGGTGTTAGAGTTTGATCTAGCACTTGAAATCTTCTCCAAATGCTCCTCCAATGATGAATACCTTTATGTTTGCAAGAATTGGGATAGATGAGGCTTGTAGAAGAAGAAATTGAGGCTTGCTTGATCTTGAAGGAATCTTGCAATGTCACTTTCTCTCTCACTCTCTCCAATGAACTCAGCAACTTTCACCAACCTTTCCCTCATTGTGATTCATCCTTCTTATAACAATCAAAAGAAGAGTCTAGAAACTCATGGAAAGTGCTAGAATGTTATAGAATTTCTCATGAAATAATACATTGCATAACCCTTATCTCATGCCTTAAGCTTGTAAAATTGGCTTTAAAATCTCCTTACAAGAGATATTGAGAAAGAATGAGTGAAAAACATGCCTTGGTTTTGCCTTATGTGAAGTTTCTCAAATTGCCTTATTATGCAAGAATGAAAATTACAAAGCAACCCCCATTTTGAGACCTCAAATCAAAATTCCACTTGAACCATTGTTTTTAAAATAATGTTTGGAGTCAAAATGACATATTGGATGACCCATTTTGGATTTGTACATCTCCTAAACCAAAATTCCATTTCAACTTTTTTTTACTTATAAGCCATTTTAGGTCATTTTTACCCAATCATGAAAATCCTTGCTACAAGCCTTTTAAATAACTCATGACCACTTTTCTAGGCTTAAAATGCCATTTTGAACAACTTTGATGTTTTGAGTTTTTTCATTTGAGGCTTGGAAATAGGAGATATGGCCTTTGCTTAAAATGACCTATAATCACCAAATGACCAAAATACCCCTGTCTTGTTCAAACCATAAGTTGAGTTCTACAAATCCTATCAAGGACTTCTAGTACTATATAGAAAGCTAAGAAGATTCTCTTCAACATTCATGTTGACCAAGAAATCATAGGAATCATCCTACTAGGGCAAAGGTTGTCTGCAAGTTGGGTGACTTTCAAGGACCCAGATTCACACACCTCAGCTGACCTGTAATTTGTCAAGACCATAACTTGAGCTCTGCAACTCCTATCAAGGACTTCTACCACTAAAATTAAAGCTAAGAACAATCTCTACAACATTCATGTTGTGGGGGAGATGAGATATCAATCACATCTTGAGATAAAATTGCCTGGAAGATAGGGATCAAATTAGGGTTTTTTCACTGACAATCCTCAGAAACCCTAACTCAAAATTTCTCAAACTCCTCAATCATGATGAGTTGGTCTAGGAATCATCTTTATAACATATCCATACATCATTCCATGATCTCATGGCCCTTGGATTAAGTCTCAACCTTCTCAAAATCTTCAGTTACCCTAGGATTGACCCAGTCAAAACCCTAATTCTACCATTCATGGTTGAATCTTCTGAATTCTTGCATAATGACCTCTCTAGGCTCCATGATGGCTTTCAAGACATCTCATAGACTTTCTCAAAGCTTCAAGCTCATTATCAAAGTCTCAGAATCATCTGAGGGGCACCCACAACTCTCAAGCTATGAAGCACACAACCTTGGTCTCAAACAGTTGCTCTGAGGATCTCCTGAACTTTCTGATGAAGGCATCAACTTTCAAACACTTGATGGGTGAATAATTGTTGGTCAAATTTTGGGGTGCAACACGGATGATCGGGCCTGTCAATCAATCCCTGAATAAGCAAGTCCCTCTCCTTGATAGTATCTTGCAGACTCTGAACAAGGTCTTCCCAAGCATCCTCACCAAAAGCATCCTCTAATCTGGGCTTCTTTAGGTCGATCCTCGATTTTTATTCCTCCAACATTGCAAGAGCTTCGTGGAGTTTTTGGTTGCTTTCTAGTTGACTCATGTATTCACCCGGAGCTTTTGCAATGTTGTCTCGAAGTCGAGCTCTCAAACTATCAACCTGTTGGCGGAGTTTGTCTTCTCTTTCTTTGTTGTTGGTTAAAAGAGAATTCCATTGGGCTTCAAACTTGGATATTCTCAGATGAGCTTTCTCCAATTCCTTCTTTTTGCTTGAGAGGACATCACTGGCGCTTTTCAAAGCTTTACCTATTCGTTCTCGGTTGCTGATCTCCTTCGTCAATTCTGTGCCCATCTTGTTTACCAACTCCGTTTGCTTCCTAGACATGTGAGTGGCTTCAATATTCTCGCTCCTAAGCTTAATAATTTCCTTTTCCAGCTCTTCATTAGCCCTACGCAGGTCTTCCTTCTCAGCCCATAGTCGATCATATTTCTGCACGTCAACTGTTGTAGGCTCCACAACTACGGTGGGATACAACGGTTCTTTTACTGGAAAGGGGAGCAACAGTCTCTCGATTCTCTCCTGAATCCATTCCACATAAAGTTCGTAGGCCCTAGAATTGCTCTTGCCCAAGGAGGGTTTTCCTTCACGACGAAATTTACTCCAAGCCTTTTCTACTCTGATCAGAGTCTCATTACCGATTACACCAGTGAAGTACAAGGATTCCTGTATTTCTTCCTTCGTTGGAGGTTCTTTAAGAGTGTACCCAAACTGCCTGACGGCGAGAGCTGGGTTGTAGTTAATGCCTCCTCTCCTCCCAATCAAAGGAACATTGGGGAAGTTACCACAACTGTAGATAAAATTCACGCCCAAGAGATCTCTATCAAACCACACAATGTTCTTAGAGGTTAAACCCATCAACCTTTTTGACCAATCAGCAGTGGCTGAGGTACTAACAAAAGGACCTGACTTAGATAGGTGCGAAACAAACCACCTGTATAAGAGAGGCGCACAACAGAGAACACTTTTTCCTCTCCTATTCTCATTCTTAAAGTGAATAGAATGATAAACATATCCTAGGGGTGTTGGCACGGGGTTCTTGGAGACGAAGATATGGAAAGCGTCCAAGTCAACGAAATTGGGAACATTCGAGAACAATATTATGCCATAGATACAAAGAGCTAAGATGGCATTGAAAACAACCCAACATCCTTCTTTCGCAAAGTTTTGGGCTTTTTCCACTAAGAAAGACAATGTGAAACTGGGCATTCCATTCCTCCAAATCATTTTCCCTTTCAACTCTGAGGCTTCCAAATGAAGAGAGTTTGCAAGCTCCTTCAGGTCAGGCTCTGACTCAGAGTGGTCTGTCTCAAAGTGGTAGAAAGGCATCTCGTCCAAGACCGGGATCCCTAGCAGCATGGAGAGTTCTTCCAAGGTAGGCATCAACACATACCCAGGAAAGGTGAAACATCTCAATTGAGGATCATAGAATTGAAGCAAAGTATGAAGACCCTCTACTTCAAACACTGAAGCTTTGCAGACATAGCTCAAAAGTCTTCCATATTCCTTCTTGAAGTCTCCCATCACTCTGTGATCAGCCATGGAGATTAACTTAAGCAGGGATCCTATCTCTGGAGCTGGGAACTTGTACACGGCTGTTTTCTTCAAGCAAGCTTCCATGTTGGCAGTAGATTGGGATGACTAAAGTCAAGGAGAAAGTACACACATGAAACACAGATACATGTTAATGCAAGAAAATGCAAATGAGTATGCAAATGCAGCAGAGGATCACGTTGTTGTGCTGTTGACGAAGATGAACTAGCGCTTCACTTTGGCGAGAAAACCATACAGCACTGGTACAAAGGATCCCATTGTAACTCTTCACACTGATAAGACAAACGGGTAGGATGAAGGTCAAGGTTTCCAGCAAACCCTCCCACTCACAGGTATGAACTTATTTCCAACAAGGTCTGGCATCCTATGCGATCGTCAACGTCACAGACTTTCGAGAAACGATGATACGTTCACCATTTCTGGTTTGGCATCATTGTCTCACGAAGCAACCTCACTTAGCTGACTCCCAAATGAACGGTCTCCAGAGTCGACAACTTTCAGATCCAACATCTCTGTCCTGACCAGCAGGATGAGACGTCTTCAAAGAAAACCTCGTCTGAACGCGAATTTCGTGAGGACTAGTGCATGCTACCATACAGGTCCATCACTACTTTCCACTTCTAATGCTAAGGTTATGCTCTAGCCTAGGTTTTGGCTTATCTCTCATTGGAACATCCCCACCCACAGCACAACAACATGATATATATAACAATGCTGAAAGTAAAATGAAATAATAATAAAAAATGCAAATGCAACACATATACACATATATGCATACCCAATGATAAAACAAACAAGCGCTAGGATTGACTCGCATAGGGGATGGGAAAATTCCCCAGCAGAGTCGCTAGTTGTCGCATCACTGCGAAGAGGGGCCAACAATGACAGAAGAGTCGCCACCGTTCGTTATTTATCCCAAAGAGAGGGAAATGAAACGATCAGAGAAAACCTACGAAAAGGGAATAAGACAAGTCATCGCAACCAAATATCGGATTCAGGAGTCGGTTACGCAAGGGGAAGGTATTAGCACCCCTCACATCCGTCGTACTCGACGGGATCCACGCTTGTTGTCTAATCTAAAAGGGTGTAAATCTATCTATGCTAAAGGTCTCGGGGATGAAAGAAAAGAAAAGTGACTCGATAGAGCATCGCCGCTCTATGCCTACGTATTCCCTCGTGTAATGGGAAAGTCAGAGTCAACGTAGTTCGGAAAACTATGGGTGAAGGTGGGGGAAGGTTTCTCTCCAAGACATCGTCGTCTTGTGCCTACGTATCCTTGTCTGGTACGAGAAATCAGAGCAAACGTAGTTCAGGCTAACACGACCACATATTGGTTCAAGTGTTTTAAACCGAGTAGGGTTAAACAGTGATTCCAGCAGTTAGGGACAATGCCTGTTTGCGGTAGAATTAAAGCTTAACAAAACTCTTTCTGAAAATGGTTTTCCAATTAAGATCCCGAGGGATAAAAAAGATTTGATGTTTTTGTTTTGTGTTTTTTAAGACAAGAAGTGGATTGAGTTATGGTTTGAAACTCATGTCGCACTAAAGACTATGACTCGAGAGAGAATGTGTCGCATATCGCCCAAAGGGCATATGCTAAACACTCTAGACAATTGAGAGGAGGCCCCCCAACCATCACTCCTTGAGTACTTAAGGCTCGTAGCATACGACACAAATCTTTCTTTATTAGGTGTTTTGAAATGTTTAGGAGATGAGAAGAGAAAGACTCAAACTAAGGGGAAACTGGACCCTAAAGTTATCATGCACAATGCTCCTAAAATCGGGATGAAAGGGAATGAAACTATCCTAATGTTATCATACAAAGGATTTAACACTTAATGTCTCTCTTACTCCCATCCTAAACGGAGGGACTAGGAATCAAAGGGGGATCATGGCACTAGGCCACGTAAACACTAAATAAATTCACTCACAAATGAAATAGAAAAGAAGAGAAATGAAATTGTAGATTCAAAAATAAAAATAATAAAATGAAATAAAATAAAAGGATGGAAAATGAATTAGCACATCAAAAATATAAATATTTTTTGGATTTTTATAATATTAAAAAAAAGAACTATTTTAAAAATAGAATAAAAAGGAAAAGAATTAAGACAAAACAAATAAGTGCTAAAAAAAAGAAGAAATGCTTTCACATGGGGTTGAACCCTTGACCTCATGGCTGCAGGCCTAGAACAAAACCATCCCAACCAGCGCACACATGTGGTAGAAAAAGGAAAAGAAAAGCAGAAATATAAAACGTGAAAAAAAAAGAAGCAAAAAACGCCCTAGCTGGGCTCGAACAGGGGACATGGGCGTGATATGGCAAGGCATTAACCACTGGGGTGGCGATACATCCGTGTATTAATGCCACCCCATTAATACAAATACTAAAGGGTGCGTGTGACTGGGTAGAAAACAAGGCAAGCTATCCAAATGCGTTTTAATTGTAACTCACTCAAATCTCAACCAAATTCAGTGGAATAAAAGCCTATCATGCTTGAAATTCCCTGAGGATCATGATGGTGCTGACCATTCCTTCAAATAATGCACTCAAATTAAGATTCGAACGCTCACGCCATATGCATTTTGGAAATGCATCTTGAGTTAATGAAACTGAGACAAGCATAATTAAAGACCAAGGATGGTTTGAGCAAGTCTCAAAAATGATGTTGGATGAGTTCCAACAGGAAGTTCAGTCAAAGAATCTTAGAACAAGGAAATGGTATGTGAGTTGTAAATAAGAACATGAGTTGGAAAGGTGCTCAAAAGAAGAAAAGCTGAGATGTAACAAACTGTTTGATTAAACAACATCAAGGTTTTTCCATTTTGAAACTCAGCCAATCAGATATTTAAATAGTCAAGGTTTGCTAGCAAAGTTTCAAACATGAAACTGATGGATTAATGAGCTAACAAGCCTAGACAGTGATGTTATAACCAACAAATTAAAGTTCAAAACAACACACATGATGGATCTTTCTAACAACAAAACTCAAACAGAAGTTAAATCAACTCCTACAACCTGTTCTCATCTGGGTTGTCTAGACAACTGGTCCTCATGGGTTGGCAACTCTGAGATACATAACCGATACAACATGTGTAGAGAACTAAAGATAACAATTTAATCCATAAATCTCATGACAGTGGCAGTTGGTCATTAATGCCCACAATCAAACACTAGTTCCTCATATTGTTTACTAACTTATCAGAATAAACACAAACAAGTTTTTAATATGGAAACCAAATTCTGACAGCAGTGATCACAAACTTAACATAACAATGCTAAGAATCAATGCACCACATGTTTCAACAACACTAGGTGAACTATCTCAACAAAAGCAACAATCAACCCTCAAAGCAGTTTTTTAACATAAATTCCTATGCTGATCATCAACAATTCATTGTGAGTCTCCTCAACATAGTGGCCAACAACAGTCCCTAAATTCCATGGCAGTTACCAACACATCAACTTGTTACACAAACATGCCATGAGTCCAAATGATCTATAGTAGAACAAACGGAATTCAGATTAGAAATCTAGGTTGACAAACCTCTCAACAAACCTAGATAGCAAGTTAAACACTAAGGCCACTATGGTAATACACTGGAATTTTCAATCAGTTAGTGAATCCTCAACAGGCTTCTTGAACTCCCATGACTAAAGACCTGGCCATACCCTATCTTATATGAATCAAACCAAGTGAAACCCACTGCTTATCACAAGAAATCCAAACTGCAACAGCTATGAAATAACCAGCTTTGCTCTAGTTAACAATCATGAATATAACTCAACATACCACACCTCAACTCTAGATTAAACAACCTAAAGTTCACAACCTAACCTCAAAGCCTCAAAGGAATCTACTCAAGACTGAACATTACCAAACACTGACATCAAAATGCCTATGATATCAATACAAATAGTTAACAACCCTGAATATCTCACCATGGACTGATGAATCCAAATTCATAAATTCTGTCAGCAGCCCCTAGACAGTCCATAATGCCATCTCCAAAGACAGACCCGAATTCACACTACCTGAGCTAAACAGATCTAATATGAACAAAGCCTGAAGCTTGCTAATAAACAACAGCATGACAAAGTTTGAAGCAATTAAACTAGATCCCTCATGCCAACAGATTCTCAAAAAAAAAATGGTAGTTCATAACATGACAATGATAAAAAACAAATATTCAATCAAAGGCTCAGCACCATACCTTCATAAAAGTGAGAAACCACAACATGTTATCCTAATGGAATTCTAACAGAAGATGCCAAGGTATTGACAAACACAAATCTCAACACAACTTTGGACATCAGGCATAGCAAGAGTACAATAGGTCCACCAATCTGTCTTAAATAAATCTAACAGTAGCAGCTCTCAACAATCAAAAACCAAACCACATATTGAAATGGTAGCCACTACTCTAAAAGTAATCACAAGCCCTCACTTGGTATTCCAAATCTATTATGAACATAGAAAGCTCTACAGCAACAGCCAAAACCTGATGGGACCAAACTGGTCAAAACCCTCCAACTTGGCTAGCCAGTAGGCACAACACCAATACAAAATTTCCACCAATTGACATAATCCTATCCTAACACCAAACAATTCTAGGGGAAACAACCCTCTCTTCACTACATCAGCAGAAGCCAATTTACACTAGCATAGACACTAATGGCCAACAACAATAAGGGTTTAGCATCAACCACACTAAAAACTCCTTCAAAACAGTCAGCCAACTCAAAATGCCTCTCATGACAGTTCCAAAATTGATAATCCAACCTTGCCTCACAACCAACTCCTAGCTAAAACTGACAGAAACAAAAGCATCAAAACAAAGTACCAATTGATAGCAACAAAATCTAAGCAGAAATTCAAAGACCAAGCTAACCTAAATTGGACAAGTAAATGTCATGAAATCAACCTGTTATGAATTCCAAGTCTCAACAGCCTCTACACAAAAAGCACATCAGTAGGGAGAGCTCAATGAGTCTCTAATCCAAATTCAACCCTGCTACCCTTAATGTCCAATAGCATACCAAGAGCTCCACTTAAATCATATTTAAAACCAGTCAACAGCTACCCAAAACAGAACTGCCTTTAAGGATCCAAACAGATGGGAGGTACTCAACAACAACAAACAAACACAAGCTAAAAAAGCTCCAAAAGCATAACAGTAAAAAATCATTGGTATTCCAACCAAATATCCATTGATGAATTACAATCATAACCCCCAACAGTAGGTTGAAAACAAAATCAAGGCAAACTACACAAGTGTGCTCTTGTTAACAGAAGCAGTTACACACATGAATCATACAACAGCAGGAGGTTTTAACACATGACACATCCAACACATGTAACAACACATTTGTGATTATAATGACAAACACAAATCAACTCAAGACAGAACTTCACCCATGATTCATAATACATGAATAACACATGTTAAAGGCACATTCATGGCACAATCATGATCAAAACAGTTGACAAACACAAGACATGGACATGCTCACAACAGACTTCAAACAAAATCCAAGAATATAAACAAACTCAAACATGTTTAATGATATTGATGCATATGAAACAGAGAGTTTAGAAATAACTTACCTCTTGAAGACTTCCCAAAGCAAACTAGCAGCAGGCTATCCCTTTCTTGAACAAGCTTTGATGTTTCTCCCCCACTTGATGCAACAGTTGATTCTCAGAGCAGTTCAAGAGAAGGGTCAACAACTCCTCTTTTTGCAAACAGTTTCAAAGTGGTGTTGAGGTGATAAAGTTTTTGAAAAATGGTGAGGAAATGAGTGAGATTCGAGGGAATTTTCATAGGAGAGCAAAAATGTCAAATCTGATTTCTCTCTCAAATGGTGGCTAGGGTTTTCTTCTCACTTTTTTCAGCTTATATATGATGGGGCAAACGTGAAAGTGAGGTTTGACAGTGGTAAAAGATCAATGGTGCAGATCTGATATGTTCATGGTTGTTGGAATCAAATGGTGAAAGAAAGAACAGTACATGAGCATGCTGGCATCTTGTGGTTTTTGGGAGTGGAGGGAACAGGCTGTTGAGCTGTAGAATGAGGGTGAGCTTTACATGACAAGGGTATTTTGGGAATTTGAGATTATAGGGAACAGGCTGTTGAGCTGTAGAATGAGGGTGAGCTTCATCAACTTAGACACCTCAAATGGACTTTTGTTCAACATGAAAGTTGTTCAAAATGGTGTTATTTGTCCAACCATGACCCAAGAATTCATTGATATGGATTAAATTGAGAAGTGAATGAAGAAATTTTCATGGAGGAAGCATTAAAAGGCATTAAAAGAGAAAATTCTAAAATAATTCATTTTGGGTCACATTAGTGCAAGTTTGTGCATTTTTTGAAGGTAAATAACATTTGGAACACTTTGGCATTTTTACATTTTCAAGTTGAAGTTGGTTTCATGGCATAATTCAAAGTTTCTTAAGAATGAAGTAACATGATCAATCCACACTATTGATTGGATTCAAGGAACAAATCATGACCCTTCATCCTCACTAACACACCAGCAATGAATTTGAGCTAGATTGAAGCTGAAACAGAGGTGAATTCATGCTCTATCATGAAGGAATTTTGAAGGAAAATGTGAAAATGGAAAGTGGACTTAGAGCAAGTTTGGGCCCCCATTTTCAGCCCAGAACAGTTCTATATATTCCCATGATTGAGTTCAGAGCAAGGTTGGTGATGGAATGAGCTTGGAAAGGTAAGAAGTAGTTACAAAAAGTTAGTTACAAGTGAAAATCGAATTTCACCATTGGAGGGATTTCGGGAGAAATTGAGAGTTGAGAAAGCTTCTACCATTATCAAGGATTGATTCTGCGCGGTTTTGGATAAAGATTGGAGGTTGTATCATCTTTTGTTGAAGCTCAAACCAAGTTTTCTTCTTTTCATGATTACACTCTGTTGAGAATGAATTAGTGTAAATATTGCATGTGGTTAGGTAGAATTTGAACCATAGATGGATTAAGGTTTGGTTTGGAAGCCATTCATGAGGTTTCTTGATGATGGATGAAAATTTGGAAGGATCGGTTTAGGCTTAATCTTGATTGATATCGAGTGTTATTTGTGGATTCTTGACCAGTGATACGTGTAGAAGAGATTTGTATGCTTTTTGAGGCATTTGGTGATGATTTGCCTAGGTGTGATATTTCTGTTCATGGCTGTATCTGCGTGATCCTTGAGAAAATGGAAAAAAGAAATAGATCATGATGTTCCTCATGAGGAGACGAGTGGATCTGGATAATTTTATCAAGTTTGGTATTATCTGATGATTTGGCCACCGTGGATTCGCCGGAGAAGACGAACAGAGTCTTCTCCGGCCGCCCTGAGTTTCCCCCTTTCTATTTGCAGTTCAAACGAAGAAGACGATGCGTACACCATTGGATGCGTCTGATTTAGTGGACTTAGTAAGCAGATCCAAGGCTCGTGATTGAGTCTTGAGGATTGTTGACCTTGACTGCTGAGGTGGCAAGCTTTAATGCATTGGATTGTAATACTTTTTACATGGATGCTCCAGATTAGAACGTAGGGTGTATGTTAGTCAATCAGCCACACATGATTAATCCATGAAACGATTCGTTTCATTAAAAGACCTTTGAGCTACGTGGCACGTGCCTTTCCCCTTGGATGAGTGGACCGGTCATTAGATCTGATGGCTATGATTTATTCTTGCCTTTTTAATTCTTTTAATTCATTTTTGATTTTCTTTTAATGCTTTTATCTTTTTTGATTTCCATTTATTGTCTATTTTTCCATTTTTATTAGTTGATTAAAAATGTAAAAATGATGGATTTTCTTTCTGATTTTTGTACTATCTCATATTTTAGAATTGAGTTCTGATTTTTTGCATGTGTTATCTAGATATCTTGATAGAGTTGTAGGATTTTTCTTTCATTTTTTAGATTCCATTTGAATAGGTTTTGAGGCACATCTTTAGAGCCTCTTCCTTTTGAATCACCCATAGCATACATCTTGGTTTAGCTTTTTGTTAGTGCCCTTAGGCATAGAGCTTTGACTGGAAACTTTTACCATAGATTATTAACACATTTAGGATCATCTAGGATTTTTCATAGGATTTTTAGAATTGATTTCTTATTTTCCCCATATTTTACAAGTTGATTTAGTTTAGGGTGATCCTTAACGTAGATTGCTTCATAGTTTAGGATTTAAAGTGAACTATAGCTAGCCTTAGGCTTCAAATCCCTTCTTGATAGGATAAAGCTTAGGTTGATACCTCTTTAGAGCATTGATTAGGCCCTTGATAGAGCTTTTGAATCCCTTTAGGTAGATGATTCTTCCTTGAATGCTTTGCATTCATTTAATTCTTCCATGAATGGTTGAGTGTCCTGATGTATACCTTTGGTATACATCATGCTTCCCATGATTGACTTAATTCTTCCATGAATGGTTGAATATCATGATGGATACCTTTGGTATACATCATGTTTCCCATCATAAAATTTCATATTTGGTTGAACGCCTTGATGCATTCCTTTGGCTTACATCAGGCATGCATCCATCCATCAATTTCCTTCTCTCTAGGATAGGTGCCTTGTTTGATTATCTTGGAATGATTTCCTTACATGTCATATTGTTCATCCAAGTCTCCTCTTTCATTCATGACTGTTTGACATTGCTTGTTGCATTAGGACAGTCTCATGTTTAGAGTATTTTAGGCTAGGTGCATGACTGCATTGAAAGGTTGAGCTGAGCTCCCTTTGCTTGCTTGCTTATAGGTTGAGTGTTCCCCTCTGCTTGAGTGTTGTTTTCCCTTTTTCTAACTGATGAGTTTGTATTGAATGGTTGAGGTGACCCTCCCTTTGCTTGTCTGTTTTTGTTTGTTCTCTGTGCTTGATTGCTTAGAGGTCGAGTTTCTCCCTCTGCTTGTATTGCTGCATTCCATTTGCATCTTTACTGTTTGATTTTCTATTTATCTGCTTTAATGATTTTAGCAGTTTGTCTGTTTCCCATTGACATGATCCCCTAGGACTCTCACTTCCTTTGATAAGGAAGTGATGATAGACTTTTAGGTTGAAACCTTTGCATGATAACATCTAGGAGTTCCCTGTTTCAAACTCAACCATAGGATGAATCCATGGCATGACAACATTAGGGCTTGACAGTTTCCCCCGTAGGGTTCATTCTCTTCTTATCTCCAAAACAACAGTAAGATGCGTAATAAAGGCAAGTTGGTACAGTACGTTACGAGCCTTAAGCCACTTAGGAAATGGTTGTTGGAGGGTTTCCTTCCAATAATCAGGATGTTTAGTATGGTACCCTTTGGGTGACATGCGACGCATTCACTCCTAAGTCATAGTCTCTAGTGCAGTACGAACTACAAACACCCATAAAAAACACTTCTTTTCATAAAAGACCAAAACAAATATCAAACCTCTTTTGCCCCGTGGGCCCATAACTTTAGGAAAACGTTTCAGAAAAAGAGTGTCGTTAACTCTCAGTTCTACCGCAAACAGAAACACACGAGTCTCTGACGAGCAAGCTACATACACCAAACTGCTGGAACTGTTTGTTAACCCTGTTGCACCCCAAAATTTGCCTAACCTTTTTTTCACCTAGCTTGTGTTTCATTGCATTCATATTAGCATTATCATCTGCATTGCATTGACATGTATGCAGGAGATCAAGAGGTATGACTACCAATCAATGGCTACACAAGGTTATGAAGCTATCTAAGAAGCTTTATTCAAGTATTCAAGGGTTGATGTCCTCATCAATGAAGTTAAAGATCCTCAGAGAGAGTGGTTGAAGCCAAGTGTGTACATCTCCTAATTTGAGGGTTGTGGGAAGATCATCAAATGATTCTGAAGCCAGGAAGTTGGACTTGAGACCTTGAGAGAGCTCATGAGAAGTGTTGAAGATCATTTTGAAGCCTAGACAGGTCAATATGCAAAGGATATGAAGCTGCGATCAAGATTGGTACAACTAGGGTCTCATCTAGTTAACCCTAGGTTAACTAATGATTTGAAGAAGGTTGAGACCTAGATGCAAAGCCATGTGATCATGGATTGATGTATTAAGATTCCCAAGGGATGATTCCAAGGTCATCTCATCATGAATCAAGAGTGTGAGGAGTTCCTAGGCTAGGGTTGTTATGCTTGACAGTGTAAAATCCCCTGGTTTAGTGCCTAACTTCAAGACCATATAACTCAAGATGTGATTTTCATCTCACCATGACCCCAACATGATTGTTGTATAGCATGATCATAGATTTAATTTTAGTACTAGAAGTCCTTGATAGGGTTTATGGAACTCAAGTTATGAGTCAGACAAGTTATAGGTCATCAGAGGAATGTGAATTTGGAGCTTGAAAGTCAACCAACTTTCATGACACTTTTGCCCTAGAATGATGATTCTCATGAACTTTTGGCCAACATGAATGTTTCTCCTTATCTTCCTAGCTTTCTAGAAAGTACTAGAAGTCCATGATTGGATTTGTAGAACTCAAGTTACAAGCTTTGCAAGACAAGGGTATTTTGGGAATTTGAGATTATAGGTCATTTTGATAATGGGTCAAGTTCACCATCTTACACACCTCAAATGGAATTTTTTCCAACTTAAAAGTTGTTCAAAATGGTGTTATTTGTCCAACCATGCACCAAGAATCCATTGATATGGGTTAGAATGAGAAATGCTTGAAGAGAAATTCATGAATGAATCATTAAAGGAAGCGTGAAAAGGGCTAATTCAAACCAATTCATTTTGGAACCAAATTAGGCCATATTGTCGCTACTGCGAAAATAAGGTGCCGGCAAAATAGAAGAGTCTCCACCTTTCGTTATTTATCCCTCAGAACGGGAAAGGAAACGATTGGAGAAACCTGACGCAAAAGGTATAAGACAAGGTCATCGCAACCATTGTCTGGATTCGGGAGTCGGTTACGCAAGGGGAAGGTATTAGCACCCCTCACGTCTATCGTACTCGATGGGATCCATGCTTGTTGTGTTTATCAGACGGGTTTGTTACATCTATCTATGCAAAGAGGTCTGGTCTGAAAAGAAAAGAAAATGACTCGGCAAAGCGTCGCGCTTTATGCCTACGTATTCCCGTCTGGAACGAGAAATTAGAGTCAACGTAGTTCTCCTAACTACGGGTAATGGGGGAAGGTTGCTCGCTGAGATATCGCATCTCGTGCCTACGTACTTTCATACGGCATGAAAGATCAGAGCAAACTTAGTTCGGGCTACGAAGAACACAGGTTTGTTTAGCTGCTCCTTATCCAAGTAAAGTTAACAGACAGTTCATGCAGTTGGTATTTGCAGCTCGACCTTTGGAGACTTAGGCATTACCGTTTGCGGTAGAACTGAAAGTTAACAGAACTCTCCTTCTGAAAAAGGGTTTCCAATAATTAGGGTCCAAGAGGACAAAAAGATATTTGATCTTTGTTTTCTGTTTTTTTACGGAAGAAGTGTTTTTTAGTTGTCTGTAGTTTGTACAACACTAGAGACTATGACTTAGGAGCGAATGCGTCGCATATCGTCCAAAGGACATATACTAAACACTCTAGATGATTGAGAGGAGACCGCTCAATCATCATTTCCCAAGTATCTTAAGGCTCGTAACACGCTTGTACTAACTCGCCTTTATTATGTTTTTTTTCCTGTTGTTTGAGATAAGAAGAGAAACAGACTCTCTACAGGGAAACTGACTCGATCCTACAGTTATCATGCAATATTCGTCCTATGGTTGTGGTTAAAAGGGAAACTAACTAATGTTATCATGCATGGTTAGAATTCTAACGTCTGTCATAACTTCTCTTGATCAAGAGAAGTCAGAGTTCCTAGGGGAACATGGCAACGGAAAGCAAACTTTAAAAAGAAAAACTGTACAGAAATTACGGTAAAGATGCATACAATGCAAGTGAGGGAGGAAATATGTGTGGGGCATAAGCCTCCTGTCGCTTGCGCGAAAATAAGGTGTCGGCATGACAGAAGAGTCGCCACCTTTCGTTATTTATCCCTCGGAGCGGGAAAGGAAACGATCGGAAAAAACTGACGAATAAGGGTAAGACAAGGTCATCGCAACCATTGTCTGGGTTCGGGAGTCGGTTACGCAAGGGGAAGGTATTAGCACCCCTCACGTCCTTCGTACTCGACGGGATCCTCGCTTGTTTGTTTGCTTGGACGGGTTGGTTTTATTCTATCTACCTATCAAGGCTGGTTGAAAAAAGAAAAGAAAAATGACTCGGCAAAGCGTCGCACTTTATGCCTACGTATTCTCATCAGAGAATGAGAAATCAAAGTCAACGTAGTTCGGCCTATGAAGGATTATGGGGAAAGGTTGCTCGCTAGGACGTCGCATCCTATGCCTACGTACTTTCATCTGGTATGAAAGATCAGAGCAAACGTAGTTCGGGAAACTACGGGTTATCTCCTGCTAGAAGTGTGTTTTTTATCATGTTTGCGATTTCAACCGCACTAGAGACTATGACCTGAGAGTGAATGCGTCGCATGTCACCCACGGGGTACCATACTAAACATCCAATCTCAGATAGCTTAAGGCTCGTAACGTACGAAAGAAATCATTCATGATTACTGTATCTTAAACTGCTTTGAGATGAGAAGAGAACAGGCCCCACTAGGAGGGAGACTATCAAGTCCTACTGTTGTCATGCCATGGATTCATCCTATGGTCGAGGTTTGAACAGGGAACTCCTAGTTGTTGTCATGCATAGGTTTCAACCTAAAAGTCTATCATCAAATCCTCATCAGAAGAAATGAGAGTCCTAAGGGATCATGTCAATGATACACCAAAACAGACAAAAGCATCAGCTTTAACAGTAAAATGCATGCAATGCAAGTGAGGGAGGAAATGTGTGTGGGGCTTCAGCCTCCACAAGCTCGTCTCGACCTCAAGCCAGTCATGAAATAACAGTAATCATACTGAAAAATAAACAACATGCTATCAAGCAATGAACGGATAAAGGAAATGAAGTGCCATCAGGCAAACAAACCACATACTTGAGAAAGAATCATCTACTCTCTAATCCTAACCCTAAAAACCTGATCAAATCTAAGCAAAGCCCTAAAGAAAAACCTAACCAAAAGAAATAAATCCCAGTCTTCAAGCTTCAGAACAAGCTTACCAAAGAAAGGGAGCTAAGTAGGCAGACTCATAGTGTCTTCCTCAGGAAAGCACTAGGAGGTGTATACTCAGGAGTCATACCCTATGTGGCTCAACCACTGTGATCAGTTTATATTCCTCCTCAGGAGAAACTAAACTCACAAGCAGGCTCCAACATCACTGGATACTTAGGAAATCCTATCTGAACTAGTGGAACTAAATGAACAGACTCATAGGACCTTCCTCAGGAAAGTACTAGGAGGCTTCCACGTAGGAGTTGTATCCTATGTGGCTCAACAACTGTGATCAGTCTACATTCCTCCTCAGGAGAAACTAAACTCACAAGTTGGCTCCCACATCATTGGATACTTGAGAAATCCTAGATAAACTAATGGAACTAAGTGAATAGACCCATAGGACCTTCCTCAGGAAAGTACTAGGAGGCTTCCACTTAGGAATTGTATCCCATGTGGCTCAACAACATGTGATCAGTTTACATTCCTCCTCAGGAGAAATTAAACTCACAAGTTGGCTCCAACATCATTGGATACTTGAGAAAGAGGTGAGAAGAAAGAATGAAAGTCATTCATAGTGCCTTCCTCAGGAAAGTACCATGAACTTCCTTCAAACTTCAGGATCTCAAACCTCACAGACAGGGAATAATCCAAGCTCTAGGTCTCTGAGTCTTGATCTACAATCTTCTCTTCATCATGCTCCTCAACAAGATCTTCAAAACAAACTAAGCCCCACAACAAATTCCCAAACATAAACCCCAGAGATGAACAGATAACCAAAGGACAGACAAAATCATCAGGCAACTTCAGAAAATACCTAAAAATACTAAAACAAGGGGGAAAAATTCTACCAACCATTCACAAGGGTCTACAATATCTACCCCTAACATCCCCATATGCCTCTACCCAAAAATCAAGACAAAACTATCTAAAGAAAATGAATCTCCTTACCTATGCACAACCTGAACCCTAATTATGATACCCTAATGCTAACCTAATTAATCTACTCAAATTTTAATCTAAAAATCAAGAATTAAATCCTATGGGGAACTATGATTCAATATCTAATTACACAAAAAAGAATGAATTAAAAACCTAAGGGGAAGCCCTAAACAAAATTTTACAAAATTGGATACCAAACTAAACATATTTAAAATCTATTTAAAAGAAAAATCTATTAAAAATATGAAAAGAAAAGAAAATGGAAATTTTATTTATCTATATTTTTCTAGACAAATTCATTAACCTATAGAAAAAACAAGAATTAAAAAATATTTAATTTTCTATTTTTTATGAATTTTTAAAGTGCAAGAAAATATTAAAGGAATTAAAAGAATAAAAGAATTGAAATAAAGGGGAGGGGGTGAAAACAGCAAGACACGCTAGTTGTTATTTAATGGGCCAGAATAGGGGGGGGTGCGCGTAGCAAGTTGGACCCAGGCCCAGGGTTTCAGCTTTAATGAAACGCTGCGTTGCAGCTGGGAGGTTTCCCTCCGTTTTCATTTTAAAACCTGGCCACACGATGAGGCTAAAAAGTCAATTAAAAGAGATGATCCAACGGTGGGGAGTCATCGTCCCCAACCTTCCATCTAGGGTTTCAGTTCCACATGGCCATGCACGAATCTTCTTCTGGCTCGTTCTCCCTCCACACTCAATGAAAGTTAAAAATTCCAAATAGGAAAATGGCCTACTGATTACAAGGAACAAAACCATACGCGTAGTTTTCTCTAATTCTTCCTAGATCATCCTAACAGAAAGCTAGAAGATCTTGGTACCACCATATTTCTCTGAAATCAATTCTTCTAAAACTCAAAATTAATGACATGATCATGTTCTACATGCTATGCTTATCACCATGAACTATCAATCGTGCCTTGAAACCTAATATCCAGCTTGTTCTCAATCATGAAAGATTCTTGCACCTGTTATGAAACTCCATGAAATGCCCCCTAATTCTCAGGATTTGATCACCTATCCTACCTTAACAGTTCTATACCTAAAGAACTAACAGAAACCACATAAATAAGGAGAAAGGGAGAAGAATCTCAACCTGTCAAGAAGTGATGGTGGAGGTATGTAGAGAAGGTTGCAAGCCTTGTAGTTGCTTCAGGATGATCCTCCAATGGTGGAAATGATTCTGTTTGCACTGGTTTTGGAGGAGAAAGCTTGTAGTGGAAGAAATCGTGTGTTGCTTGATCTTGAAGGAAGCTCTTCAATGGCAATGTCTCTCTCACTATATCCACTGATTTCTCTCTTCTTGACCAACCCCTTACTCATCATGATTCACTCTTCTTATAATGATCCATGGAAACTTCTAGATTCATCTAGAAAGTGCTAGAAAAGCTTGAAAATCTCATGTGATGATAAGTTGAAAGTCCCATGTATCATGCCTTATGCCTTGTAATTTTGTGCCAAAATACCTTTACATGAGATATTGAGAGGATATGTGTGAAAAACAAGCTCACCTTTGGCTTATGTTGAGTTTTGCAAGGGTGCCTTAATATGCAAGTAACACTTTTCCAAAGCATGTCCCATTTTAAAGCCTCAAATGAAAATTGTGCTTAAACCAATGTTCTAAAAATGATGTTTCCAATCAAAATGATATATTGGATGACCTATTTTGGATTCCTAGATCTTCCAAACCAATTTTCAAATTCAACTTTTTAAACTTATAAGCCATTTTTAGTTCATTTTTGACCAATCATGCAAATCCATGCTATGAGCGTTTCCAACAATTCATGACCTCTTTTCTAGACTTAAAATCACATTTTGAACAACTTTCATGTTTTGAGTTTTTCCATTTGAGGCTTGAAAATAGGAGATATGGCCTTTGCTTAAAATGACCTATAACTGACAAATGACCAAAATACCCCTGTCTTGTTCCAACCATAAGTTGAGTTCCACAAATCCTATCAAGGACTTCTACCACTCAAATTAAATCTAAGAAGATGCCCTTCAACATTCATGTTGACCAAGAGATCATAGGAATCATCCTACTAGGGCAAAAGTTGTCTGCAAGTTGGGTGACTTTCAAGGACCCAAATTCACACACCTCAGCTGACCTGTAATTTGTCAAAACCATAACTTGAGCTCTGCAACTCCTATCAAGGACTTCCACCACTCAAATTAAAGCTAAGAACAAGCTCTACAACATTAATGTTATGGGGAAGATGAGATATCAATTACATCTAGAGCTAAAACTGCCTGGAAGATAGGGATCAAATTAGGGTTTTTTCACTGTCAATCCTCAGAAACCCTGACTTGAAACTTCTCAAACTCCTCAATCATGATGAGTTGGTCTAGGAATCATCTTTATAACATCTCTATGCATCATTCCATGATCTCATGGCCCTTGGATTGGGTCTCAACCTTCTCCAAATTTTCAGTTATCCTAGGGTTGACCCAGTCAGAACCCTAATTCTACCATTCATGGTTGAATCTTCTGAACTCTTGCATAATGACTTCTCTGGCCTCCATGATGGCTATCAAGACATCTCACAGGCTTCCTCAAAACATCTAGTTCATCCTCAAAGTCTCAGAATCATCTGAGGAGCTCCCCCAACTCTCAAGCTATGAAGCACACAACCCTGGTTTCAACCCACTTCCTCTGAGGACCTTTTGAACTGTCTGATGAAGGTATCAACTTTCAAACACTCAATGAATAAATAATTGTTGGTCAAATTTTGGGGTGCAACAGCTGCCCCTATTCAAACGGCTTGAACCTGACTGGGTGAGAAGCGAACGGCTCTCAGCCAATCAAGGTGCGAGACGGTTGAATATCGGTAAACCCGAAAATTTGCCAACTGCGCGAGCACACGGTACTCTGCGGGGAACAAATCTTTGAATACCGCAACACTAGCTGCTCAACAACTAGCTGGAGAAATATCGACCTGACATCACCGTCAGTTATCCACATTAAATTCTTCTGACATTGCCTTCAGACAACCACAACACCCAACATCGCCGCTGGAAGACTAAACCGCCTGACATTACCGTCAGACAAGATTCTGAGGAACGCCCAACATCGCCGCTGGAACACCAAATCACCTGACATCACCGTCAAGAACAACCATAACTCGGGGAAACAAGCGTCCAACATCGCCGCCGGAGACCTAAACCTGAATCACGAAAATACCCAACATCGCCGCTGGAGAAAATACAACAATGAACAAAATACCCCGCATCACCGCAGGAGAAAATACATCTCTGAACAAAGTACCCCACATCGCCGCTGGAGAACTGCATCTGACATCGCCGTCGGACAATCCACATACCCCGCATCGCCGCTGGGGAACTAAATCTGACAGGATACCCCGCATCGCCGCTGGAGAAACACATCCGACAGAATACCCCGCATCGCCGCTGGAGAACTAAATCTGTCAAAATACCCTGCATCGCCGCTGGAGAAACACATCTGACAGAATACCCCGCATCGCCGCTGGAGAACTAAAGGATCTGCATCACCTAACATCGCCGTCAGAAGACTGGATCAACTTGACATGCCTAACATCGCCACTGAAAAACTGAATCTGACATCGCCGTCGGAAACAAACATCCTCTTAGAGACACTCGACATCGCCGTCGTACAAACATCATCTCTACTGGGGATTTAAAGAGTCTGACCTCGCCGTCAAACAAACATTCAACCTCGCCGTCGAACACATTCAACATCGCCGTCGAATAAACATCCAACCTCGCCGTCGGACAAACATGATCTGACCTCGCCGTCAAATCCAAACGTTCAACCTCGCCGTCGAACAAGCATCCAACCTCGCCGCCGGACAAATATGATCTGACCTCGCCGTCAAATCCAAACGTTCAACCTCGCCGTCGAACACATTCAACATCGCCGTCGAATAAACATTCAACCTCGCCGTCGGACAAATCATGATCTGACCTCGCCGTCAAATCCAAATGTTCAACCTCGCCGTCGAACAAACATCCAACCTCGCCGCCGGACACATTCAACATCTGACCTGGGGTTCACCCCTGGTAAATGGAACAAAAAGGTACACTTGCGTATTTGAAACTACTCCGCTGGGAATGGGAGACTTAACCGAGCACACTCTGATCTGGGGTTCACCCTCAGAACCATAACGAACATCGGAATACTGCTGCACACTGCCCGCCGTAGAACTTCAACATTGAAGATATATGAAACCCTGGCCCCTGGCCGCTTCCAGCTTCAGCTAGAAAAAATCTTCAAGTATTTCTGAAGATAGATGGAACCCTGCCCGTCGGCTATTCCAGCTTCAGCTAGAAAAAACATCCTTGGCCTTCAAGGATGTAAACTTTGCCCGTCGGCAACTCTGCAGGAGGCATCTTCGACTTCAGTCTAAAGAAATGGCCCTTGGCCTTCAAGGATACATGGATCTGCCTTCAGGCAACTCCACCTCTGCTATAGAGTATCCGTGACTTCAGTCAGGGATATATTTCGGCCTTCAGTCCGAAAAATGAATCCTAGGTCATTCATGACCTTGGGGATAACCTTGCCCTTAGGCACCTTCGCTTCAGCTTAGGAAATCTGTGACTTCAGTCAAAGAAATGGTATCCAGAGCCATTCATGACTCTACGGGGATTCAAACACTTTGCCTTCAGGCAAAACTCCACTTCAGCTGGAGAAACATCTTCGACTTCAGTCAGAAGAGATATCATTCACTTGACCGCAATCAATCATCACCTCAGGATAACTGACTTGGTCTTCAGGCCAACACGGATCACTTTGCTATATCTACAAGCTTTAGAACCTTGTCTTCAGCCACACGTTGATTCATCAACAAGGAAACCTGAACTCACAGGAACCTTCTGATACCGCCCTCAGGCGTTTACGAAGTCAATATTTAGATTAGACATCGCTGTTGGAGCAAACATATCACGCTGCTAGGGGTTTCAAGAATCATCTTGAACAAACAACTCCGTCGGGCATCTTCAAGAATCATCCTGAAATGATAACCTTTCTGGAGACTTCATTCTGCTGGGTATTCCAGGAATCTTCCTGGGCAACCCTTGCTGAGGAAGCTGCTGGGGAACTCAAGCATTATACTAGGCGAACAACTCGGGAAGCTGTACTGAGGTCTTAAGAATCATCTTAAGCAAACGGCTCTGCTGAGGAATTCAAGAATCGTCTTGAACGGAAGACTTTGCTGGGGATCCCAAAAATCATCTTGAGCGAGCGACTGTGGGGATTGCACCGGGGTCTTAAGAATCATCTCAAGGAAGCGACCTCGTTGGGAAGAATATCAGGAATCATCCTGAGCAACTGGTCTCTTGGTGGAACGCCTGTAAAACAAGAATGATAGTGACCTAGATCATGCTTATGATGCGTATGCTTCTGCGCTATGCCCCACACGGTGGGAATGCTATGCATTTATGCTAAATGCTGTGCAATCATGCACAATGCTATGCAATGTTAAATGCTATGCAGTGTTAAATGCTTATGCAGTGTTAAATGCTATGCGGTGTTAAATGCTATGCGGTCATGCACAATGATGCGATCCCGTCCGCAAAATAAATGCTCGGAGGAGGAAACCCTTTTGTCAAGGAGACAAGAACTACTCAGGTAGAGGAATCATCCTGCTGAGGAGAACGTGGACACGCTGGTATCAATCAGGCTCTGTCTGGGGAACTGATCTTCCGCGGACTGCTGCATGGAAAACAACTTCAGCTGATTTCTGCAGGGGACGAAGCTCTACGAGAACCCGAACCTGCTGAAGGAAAGCGATGTCAATCGCGGGAGTGAACTGCGTGGCCGTCTCGGCTACTCTTCTGGTGATGACAACTCTGTGGGGAGGCAACTTCAGCTGCTCCACACTCCACTGGGGGAAAATCAATCATGGTCTGACCACCTTCCAAGGACTCGGCCCTCTTGGACATCTGCAAGCTCAGTTGAGGAAGGAGAAATCATTCTGCTTCGCTGGAGAGAGTGCGACTCTGGGGAGATACAACATTAGCTGCCCCACGCTCTGCTAGGGAACACCTACTCAAGGTCCCAACTGCTTCCAAGGATTCTTCTTTTCTGCGGACTCAGCCGGGGAGAGAAATCATTCTACTTCAACGGGAGGGCGCGATTCTGACGAGGAATTTCAATTCCGCTGGGGAAGAAAGAATCATCTGACTTCGGGGAAGAGTACACTCTGCAGAGGAATACAACATCAGCTGTTCCAACACTCTACCGGGGAAGAGGGAATCATCCAACTTCAGGAGAGGGTATAATTCTGGTGGGGAATCTCAAATCCGCTGGAGACTTTACTGGGGAAACACGAGCTTCGGCACCCGAACACTTCTATGAAATCCGCACTTGTGACCCGGTGCTGGGGAAAGACGTCATCATTCTTCAGCGCTTGGCTCAGCTGCTGAGGTGACGTTCCTTTAGGATGCGTCTGCTTGGGGAAGAGAATCATCTCCTGCTTCGGGGATGCGCACGACACATTTTCTGGAAGGTGCTACACCTGCAACAACACAAACAAACAGACAAGATACCCTTCTCAAAGGGGCCTATCCAGGTTATTATCTCGTGACAATATTCAGTTAATTAATTGTTTCAACAATCAATGGGCCTAGGCCCGTGAGTTTATGTACGTGCATTTTATCAAAAACATCGGCGTTTTCATTCGCAAACAAAGCAGATAAACGCTAAACAGACAAGCAGAATTGCTGAATAATGTGCATTTTATTGATGGTGAACCCCTGAATGGGCAAAAATGTTTTACAACAGAGGCAAGCTCCTGGAATGAGGAGGCCGCGCAAAAATAAAACATAAATATACATCAGTATATACAAATGTCGGCAACGAGGCGTAGACGAACACCATGAGTTGATCCCTCTAAGACCCACTCGACTTTGATACTTCTCCGATGCTTCAGCTTCGGAAGAGATTGATTCAGATAAACGGCCCTCAGGTCTTCCAAACCACTAAGCAATGAAAGTCCACACGCGGAACGCAGTCATTTGCTTATTCAAATCCCTAACTTTTGCGTGAACCGCCCTTTACGGGTTTTCAGTTCACCGGGATACCCTTTTTTGCCGAAGCCGCCCAATGTAGGTTTTCGACTTCGCGGGTGTACATTTTTTCAATATATCCCTAATTTTTGCCCGAACCTTTTATTCTGTTTTTGGTTCGCCGGGATGCCCCTTTTTTGCCTGGACTCTTTCTTTTTTGTCCAGCGGGTCTCTTTTAAGCAAAGTATTTTTTAACTGCGTCCGCGTTCACCGGGGATGCAAAATCTTCACCATCCATCGTGGATAACAACAAAGCTCCTCCCGAGAAGACCTTGCTGACGACATACGGCCCTTCGTAATTCGGAGTCCACTTGCCCCGGTGATCGGAGTGTGGCGGAAGAATCTTTTTCAGGACGAGATCACCCGTCTGAAAGCTTCTAGGACGCACCTTCTTATCATAAGCTTTCTTCATTCGGCTCTGGTACAGGCGACCAAATGCAATCGATGCTAACCTCTTCTCGTCCATCAGGCTGAGTTGGTTCAAGCGATTCGTAATCCATTCTGCCTCGTCGAGTTTTACATCAACCAAAACTCGCAAAGAAGGAATCTCCACTTCTAACGGTAAGACAACTTCCATACCGTACACCAAGGAGAAAGGAGTTGCCCCGGTCGACGTACGCACCGTCGTACGATAACCGTGCAAGGCAAACGACAACATCTCGTGCCAATCTTTGTACGTCACAACCATCTTCTGAACAATCTTCTTTATGTTCTTGTTGGCCGCTTCAACAGCGCCATTCATCTTCTGCCGGTAAGGAGATGAGTTGTGGTGTTCAATCTTGAAGCTCTGGCACAGCTCCTTCATCATCTTGTTATTAAGGTTCGAACCATTATCAGTAATGATCCGCTCGGGAATTCCATAGCGACAGATGATGTCCCTCTTTATGAATTTAGCTACCACCTGCTTGGTCACATTAGCGTACGAGGCTGCCTCCACCCATTTGGTGAAGTAGTCGATAGCTACCAGAATGAAACGATGACCATTGGATGCAGTGGGCTCGATCTTGCCTATCATGTCGATGCCCCACATGGAGAACGGCCAAGGGGAGGACATGACATTCAATGGGCACGGCGGCACATGAACTTTATCAGCATAAATCTGGCATTTGTGACATTTCTTCGCGAATCTGAAGCAATCCGACTCCATAGTCAGCCAGTAATATCCTGCTCTCAGGATCTTTCTCGTCATGGCATGCCCGCCGGCGTGCGTACCAAATGTGCCCTCATGGACTTCTTCCATGAGTATACTTGCCTCTTTCTCATCTACACATCTGAGTAGCACGAGATCGTGATTTCTCTTATACAGCACTCCATCAGGATTGAGATAAAAGTTTCCAGATAGCCTCCTTAAAGTCTTCTTATCCTGGGTTGACGCACCCGCAGGATACTCCTTAGTCATGAGGAAGGTCTGGATGTCGTGGAACCATGGCTTGCCGTTGGTGGCATCCTCGATTGCAAAGACAAATGTCGGTCTGTCAAGACGCGAAAGTACAATTCTTGGAGCCTCATTCCAATAATTGACTTTATACATCGAAGCCAACGTGGCTAAGGCGTCAGCCATCTGATTTTCAGCCCTGGGTACATGATGAAGTTCCACTCGGTCGAAGAACGGAAGCAGCCTCCTGGCATAATTCATGTACGGCACCAAATTCGCTTGACGAGTTTCCCACTCCCCTTTAATCTGATTGATTACAAGCGCTGAGTCACCATATATGTCTAGATTCTTGATTCTCAAATCAATTGCCTCTTCTAGACCCATAATACATGCTTCATACTCTGCTTCATTGTTGGTAACTGGAAACGTCAGTCTCGCAGTAAACGGGATGTGGGATCCGTGAGGAGTCGTGATGATAGCCCCGATACCACTTCCATAGGAATTAAACGCTCCGTCGAATATCAACTTCCACTGAGACTTCCTATCTGGCCCCTCATCGGGCAATGGCTCATCGCAATCCTTCGCTTTGAGGAACATAATATCCTCGTCAGGGAATTCGAACTTCATCGGCTGGTAGTCTTTGATTGGCTGTTCGGCAAGGTAATCAGACAATACGCTTCCCTTAATGGCTTTCTGGGAGACATACTGAATATCATATTCTGTTAACACCATTTGCCATCTGGCAATCCTGCCCGAAAGAGCCTGCTTCTCGAAGACGTACTTGATCGGATCCATCTTCGAAATTAGCATAGTGGTGTGATTGAGCATATACTGTCGTAGACGTTTGGCGGCCCAAGCTAATGCACAACACGTCTTCTCCAGCATCGAGTATCGAGATTCACACTCAGTGAACTTTTTACTCAAATAATAAATGGAATGCTCCTTTCTGCCCGTCTCGTCGTGCTGACCGAGAACACACCCCATACTATTCTCCAGAACCGTCAGGTACATGATTAATGACCGTCCAACCACTGGGGGTATCAAGATTGGAGGTTCTTGAAGATACTGCTTTATTTTTTCAAATGCCTTCTGGCAATCCTCATTCCAGATAATTGCCTGATCTTTCTTTAAAAGCTTGAACATCGGTTCACACGTGGCCGTGAGCTGAGAGATAAACCTTGCAATGTAGTTTATTCGGCCCAGGAAACCACGAACTTCTTTTTCTGTTTTCGGCGCTGGAATTTCTTGGATAGCTTTTATTTTCGCAGGATCAACTTCAATACCTCATTCACTAACGATAAACCCCAATAACTTTCCGGACCGCACTCCGAAAGTGCATTTGTTAGGATTCAGCCTCAGCCTGAACTTCCTAAGACTCTCAAACAGCTTCAATAAATTGACCAGATGCTCTTCCTCCGTTTGGGACTTTGCAATCATGTCATCAACATAGACCTCGATCTCATGATGAATCATATCATGAAACAAAGTTACCATTGCTCGCTGGTAAGTGGCCCCTGCGTTCTTCAAACCGAAGGGCATTACCTTGGAGCAAAATGTTCCCCAGGGGGTGATGAACGTCGTTTTCTCCATGTCCTCCGGTGCCATCTTAATCTGATTGTAACCGGAGAAGCCATCCATGAATGAAAACACGGAAAACTGGGCTGTGTTGTCGACCAACACATCGATATGAGGCAACGGGAAATCATCTTTAGGGCTCGCCCTATTCAAATCCCGATAATCGACGCACATGCGTACCTTACCGTCCTTCTTCGGTACAGGCACTATGTTGGCGACCCACGGAGGGTAAGTGGTAACGGCTAGAAATCCTGCGTCCAACTGCTTCTGGACTTCTTCCTTGATTTTTACAGCCATGTCTGGTCTCGTCCTCCTAAGCTTCTGCTTGACTGGAGGGCAATCTTCTCGCAGCGGCAAGCGATGAACCACGATGTCAGTGTCGAGTCCGGGCATATCCTCATATGACCAAGCAAAGACGTCACTATACTCTCGAAGCATCTCGACCAGTCTATGCTTGACATCATTCTGCAGCGCAGCCCCCACTCTGACATTTCTGACGAGCTCCTCAGAACCCAGATTTACAATCTCAATATCCTCTTCGTGAGGCAGAATAACCTTTTCTTCTTGTCTCAACAAGCGGGCCAACTCTTCCGGAAGGTCCTCGTCTTCATCAATCTCATCCTCGGCTTGATAGATCGGGCAATCAAAGTCGTAGTGAGCCGTAGAGGGTCCAGAGTCGATGTCGTCTGTTACGTGGATCCTGCAATAACAAGGGTTAAGTTTAAAGCAAGAATATGCAGGTTAGCACAAACCTCGTTGCCATTTTGCTGTTTTTCGAAATAAACATAAAACAAGAATAACAGAGAACACAATATTTGAGTACGAAGAAAACGCCTTTTATTTATTAACAAAATGCATACACATAATCCAACAAGGCCCTGACAGTAAAACCACTATGCCCCGAGTAGGACATAGGGTTGTACAAAGATTGTAAAAATCAAATCATTACTCTTCACTTGTCAGCTTGATAATCTCCTTGATGGTCCAATTGTGGAGGCGCTCTCCCGGCTTTCTCGGTTGAATCCAGGTGTCAAGATCACAATCACTGTCCCCGCTGTCCTCCGACGCAGCGTTGATGCTCTCGAAAATTACTCCCCCCTTGGTGAATAGGATCGGCCCTTTCCCACGAGACGAGCAGCCAGAAGAAGATGAAGCTTCAGCTCCAGGAGAATACCCCAATCCAAACTTATCCTGCTTGATTGGTATATCCAAAACATGCCCCCAGCCTGGGGTAGAACCGGCTTCGACAACGGCCCGAGCTTCCTTAAACGAGGAGAGATTCATCTCTTGCTTCTCTGCGACGACAGGAGCTACCTCTTTTACCCTGACGGTTTCAAATGCTTGGCAAAGCATTTCATGGATCTCGCCATCCATTTCAACATATTTAAAGGACGATATGTGGCTTACCATAATGTCCTCTTCACCACAGACGGTCACTATGCTGCCCCCAACAGCATATTTGAGCTTCTGATGCAGCGTGGATGTCACGGCACCCGCAGAATGGATCCATGGACGACCTAAGAGGCAACTATAGGCTGGCATAATATCCATGATATAGAAAACCGTATTGAACGTCTCTGGACCAACTTGAATTGGCAGGGTCAACTCTCCGAAGACGTGGCGCTTAGTTCCATCAAAGGCCTTCACCACCAGGTCACTGGGCATGCAAAGCAACCCACGGGTATCCAACTTCATCAGTGCCTTCTTCGGGAGCACATTAAGGGAGGAACCCGTATCCACCAGGACATGTGACATGACGGTACCTCTGCACTCTATCGAGACGTGCAAGGCGTTGTTGTGATCTCTTCCCTTGGGAGTCAGCTCCAGATCTGTAAATCCCAGCCCATTACCAGCATTGACATGGGCCACCACCTCTTCCAGTTGATTTACTGATATCTCCTGCGGCACGTATGCAGCATTCAATACCTTCAGCAAGGCGTTGCGGTGCGCTTCAGAACACAGCAACAGGTTAAGAATAGAGATCTTTGACGGAGTCTGATGAAGATGATCTACAATTTTGTAGTCACTCTTCTTGATTAGCCGCATGAACTCTTCAGCATCTTTAACCAGCAAGTCCTTCTCTGCCCCTGAAGGGACCTCTTCGACAGCTTTACCTTTACCCTTATCCACAGCATCAGCTCGGACCACTTTCTCTGCTGCAACCTCTGCCGGTGCAAATACTCTACCGCTTCTAGTGATACCACTGACTTTGGTAAGATTCTGCACAGTCGATCCGAATGGCTCAAGCTCTATCTTCTGACCATTACAATAAACTTCAGCGCCGTAATGCCATGGAACGGCATTAGTGCTTTCGAATGGGATCGGTCAGGCCCTGGTGATAGTAATAGTAGGCGGTCGGGGCGCAGAAATAGTGATAGGGTGGCGAGGAATGGTAATGGTAGCAACTTCGTCCGCCTGCTTCAGTACGACTTCCCCTGATGCACTTTCAACGCTCCGGCTGAACTGCAAAATACCCTCGAACATCAGACTTTGGATACCTTCGATCAGCTGCTCACATCCATCAGGAAGTGTAGCACAAGCCATACATAACTCTCCGCATCCAGGGAAGAAGCCCTTCTTCAGCAACTTAGCCTTGATAAAACTCAACGGCGTCTTCAAATCTTTGACGTCAGTCAGCAAGTCTGAACTCTCCTCAGTGATAACAGCATTCACTCCGCCCCCCTTATGATGAGGCATGGGGTTTTTGGTAACGTTGGGCACGCTATCAGAAAAGTTGATAATCTTGGCGTCCACCAAGTCCTGGACTTTGTGCTTAAAAGCTTTACAATTCTCAACCGTATGGCCTGGTGCCCCAGTATGGAACTCACAAGTAGCACTGGCATCATACCCCGGTGGTGGTGCCCCTGTTAAGGGAGCCATTGTCCTCTTTTGCACTAGCTGGAGCTGAAGCAACGTTTGCAGAAGCTGTGCATACGACATAGGTGGAGTTTCAAACTGACGATTTGTCGTAGGAGCCCGATTCTGATATCTCCTATACCCCTGCTGATTCTGCTGCTGAGGTTGCTGCTGCTACTGCTGCGGTGGAGCAGCTGGGATATTTATGCTAGCAATCTGAGGCTGAGGGCCCTTGCCCTTTCTCCTAGCATTAGTGACAGCGCTTGCATCTCCCTCTCGACGCTTGCCAATATAGGGTTTCTTGCTACCTCCTCCAGCTGAGGATGATTCGCCCTGAATTTTTCCAATCTTTATACCGTTCTCAACATGCTCGCCCAGAGTGATGACAGCCGAGAATGTTCCCGACATGCCACTGACCAGCTTTTCATAATAGATTCCAGGAAGGGTAGCCACGAACATTTGCACTAGCTCACGCTCAACCATCGGCGGTTGAACCCGAGCAGCCAATTCACGCCACCGCTGGGCGTATTCTTTAAAGCTTTCATTGTTCCGCTGTGAAAGATTCTGAAGCTGAACTCGGTTGGGGGCCAAGTCGCTATTATATTGATAGTGGAGGACGAACGCTTCTGCAAGATCTTTCCAGGTGCGCACAGTAGCGGGCTCCAAACCCATATACCATTCGAGCGATGGACCAGAAAGACTGTCCTGAAAGAAGTGCATCAGCAACTTCTCATCGTCAGAATAAGCGGACATCTTTCTATAATAAGATCGGAGGTGGACCCGGGGGCAAGTAGTACCCTTATACTTCTCAAAGGTAGGCACCTTGAACTTATGAGGTACCTTAAAGTCAGCAATCAACCTGAGCTTGGACATGTCAACGCCCAATGTGTTCTGATTTTCTATGTCTCTCATCTTGTCTTCCAGCGCTTTGAACCTGAGTCGAGCTTCAGCATTCAACTCTGCTTTTACACCTCTCTGAGAGAATACGTCATCCTGATGGTCCTCCAGCCACGGTTGAGGCACCAACAGATTTCCTGCACCAGCATTGCCGTTGACCGGCCCTATGTTAACATTGGCTCCCAAACTACCATTGCCGACGCCTGCCGCATTGAGTCCGAGATTAGTCATCAGATTGCCGTTAGCACTGCCGTTGCCCCCGGCAACAGGAACAACATTCTGTGGAGCATCCATTGGAGGAGGAGTAGGCACGGCCCCGCCGTGAAGTATGCCATTACTGTCAACCCTGGAGATTAGAGGTTGAACTAAAGTGCGAAGCTGGTCCTGACCGTTCGCGACCACCTGCATCAGTTCCATGAAACGATCCATCCGTTCACGGAGCTCTTGAACATCTGACTGCACCTGGTCCATTATCCTTGTCTGATTGGCGCGAGTTGAGTAGCGGTGGATGAGTCTTTGATCAATCCTGGAGATCGAAAGCAGCTCGGAACCTGTGTACCTGAAAAACCTGTCAACATTAAAGGTTAGGAAAAGCAATAAAATGCATGTCATGCAAAATGCTTTATGCCGATGTATGCGTGTGTCTGTGTGCTTGAGAGATTTTCCCCCGATCCTGGCGCCGTAGTACCAGTGCTGACAATAATAAGGAGGGGAATCTGGGCCTAATCATGGAAACAGCAACCTTACATATACATAGGAAGCTTATGGCATTAGTGATAGTCAACTCCGACACATCAAGGATCGAGAACTCGTACGCAATAGTCTTTCTGAGAAAGGCTGTAGTAACACAATAAGAGGCGAGAGATCCTGGATCGGGGAAACGGTACCTGTCACGGACACACGCCAATGGAATGCGAATGATCATGCAAACTAATGCAAAATGCAGGTATACAACAATATATCCAGGTGGCTGCTGTGGAGATTCGGTATCAACAGTCACTGATGAGAAGGAAACCCCGGTGTAAAACCACTGATCTGATCTGCTGAGAATAACCATCTGATAGGATCGAGATCAAAATTCTGCTCTGTCAAGAGTAAGTGCCTGATAATAAGGACCCGGGATGTATGATCAGAAACGTCTGCTGATGAAGTCTTCAGACCCCAAATCAAAAAATTTGCCCTCTCAAGAACAAATGCACAGCTGTTGATGAGATCTTCAGACCCCACTCAAAATCTGCCCTATCAAGAACAAACAACAACTGCCGATGAGATCTTCAGACCCCACTCAAAATCTGCCCTATCAAGAACAAACAACAACTGCCGATGAGATCTTCAGACCCCACTCAAAATCTGCCCTATCCAGAACAAACCACTGATGATAATATCCTGATCGAAACCTGCTCTATCAAGAACAGACAAACACCCGATGATGAGATCCTCTGATCAGACCCTTGCTCTATCAAGAACATTTCTGCAACTGAGACCTTCAACATAACTGATTCACTGTCAAGAAAACCAGGTAGTCTGGAGGTATAAGTTTCCTGCAATATCCCAATCCCACTCACAGGTATGGACCTAATCCACGGACAAAGGTACGGCATCCTATGCGGTCGTCAGCGTCACAGAATTTCATGAGTGACGATACGATTCCCAGAAGGAGTGGCATCATCAAGTCATGAAGAGGCCTCACTTAGCTGACTTCCAAATGATCGGTCCCCAGAGTCGACAATCCTCACGTCTGGACTCCCCTCAGATCCTCAGGACCGGAAAGGAGCACCTCTGCAAGAATCTCGTCTGAGCGCAGATTTTCGTAGGGAACTGTGCCTGCTCAGCAGACAGGTTCGTCTACTACTTCTCCGCAACTATATCTAGGTGTATGCTCAAGCCCAGGTCCGGCTTCTCACTCATAGTAACATCCCTCTCCCACAGCAGCACAGATAATCATATCAAACTGGAAATGAAATGCGGGAAATAAAATGCGGGAAGTAAAAATGCGATAAATAAACGCAACCCAACAAGCAAACACACAAACGATAGGATTGACTCTCATAGGGAACCGGAGAACCAGAGATTCTGGGTTCGGTCCCCAGCAGAGTCGCCAGCTGTCGCTTGCGCGAAAATAAGGTGCCGGCATGACAGAAGAGTCGCCACCTTTCGTTATTTATCCCTCGGAGCGGGAAAGGAAACGATCGGAAAAATATGACGAATAAGGGTAAGACAAGGTCATCGCAACCATTGTCTGGGTTCGGGAGTCGGTTACGCAAGGGGAACGTATTAGCACCCCTCACGTCCGTCGTACTCGACGGGATCCTCGCTTGTTTGTTTGCTTGGACGGGTTGGTTTTATTCTATCTACCTATCAAGGCTGGCTGAAAAAAGAAAAGAAAAATGACTCGGCAAAGCGTCGCACTTTATGCCTACGTATTCTCATCAGAGAATGAGAAATCAGAGTCAACGTAGTTCGGCCTACGAAGGATTATGGGGAAAGGTTGCTCGCTAGGACGTCGCATCCTATGCCTACGTACTTTCATCTGGTATGAAAGATCAGAGCAAAAGTAGTTCGGGAAACTACGGGTTATCTCCTGCTAGAAGTGTGTTTTTTATCGTGTTTGCGATTTCAACCGCACTAGAGACTATGACCTGAGAGTGAATGCGTCGCATGTCACCCACGGGGTACCATACTAAACATCCAATCTCAGATAGCTTAAGGCTCGTAACGTACGAAAGAAATCATTCATGATTACTGTATCTTAAACTGCTTTGAGATGAGAAGAGAACAGGCCCCACTAGGAGGGAGACTATCAAGTCCTACTGTTGTCATGCCATGGATTCATCCTATGGTCGAGGTTTGAACAGGGAACTCCTAGCTGTTGTCATGCATAGGTTTCAACCTAAAAGTCTATCATCAAATCCTCATCAGAAGAAATGAGAGTCCTAAGGGATCATGTCAATGATACACCAAAACAGACAAAAGCATCAGCTTTAACAGTAAAATGCATGCAATGCAAGTGAGGGAGGAAATGTGTGTGGGGATTCAGCCTCCACAAGCTCGTCTCGACCTCAAGCCAGTCATGAAATAACAGTAATCATACTAAAAAATAAACAACATGCTATCAAGCAATGAACGGATAAAGGAAATGAAGTGCCATCAGGCAAACAAACCACATACTTGAGAAAGAATCATCTACTCTCTAATCCTAACCCTAAAAACCTGATCAAATCTAAGCAAAGCCCTAAAGAAAAACCTAACCAAAAGAAATAAATCCCAGTCTTCAAGCTTCAGAACAAGCTTACCAAAGAAAGGGAGCTAAGTAGGCAGACTCATAGTGTCTTCCTCAGGAAAGCACTAGGAGGTGTATACTCAGGAGTCATACCCTATGTGGCTCAACCACTGTGATCAGTTTATATTCCTCCTCAGGAGAAACTAAACTCACAAGCAGGCTCCAACATCACTGGATACTTAGGAAATCCTATCTGAACTAGTGGAACTAAATGAACAGACTCATAGGACCTTCCTCAGGAAAGTACTAGGAGGCTTCCACGTAGGAGTTGTATCCTATGTGGCTCAACAACTGTGATCAGTCTACATTCCTCCTCAGGAGAAACTAAACTCACAAGTTGGCTCCCACATCATTGGATACTTGAGAAATCCTAGATAAACTAATGGAACTAAGTGAATAGACCCATAGGACCTTCCTCAGGAAAGTACTAGGAGGCTTCCACTTAGGAATTGTATCCCATGTGGCTCAACAACATGTGATCAGTTTACATTCCTCCTCAGGAGAAATTAAACTCACAAGTTGGCTCCAACATCATTGGATACTTGAGAAAGAGGTGAGAAGAAAGAATGAAAGTCATTCATAGTGCCTTCCTCAGGAAAGTACCATGAACTTCCTTCAAACTTCAGGATCTCAAACCTCACAGACAGGGAATAATCCAAGCTCTAGGTCTCTGAGTCTTGATCTACAATCTTCTCTTCATCATGCTCCTCAACAAGATCTTCAAAACAAACTAAGCCCCACAACAAATTCCCAAACATAAACCCCAGAGATGAACAGATAACCAAAGGACAGACAAAATCATCAGGCAACTTCAGAAAATACCTAAAAATACTAAAACAAGGGGGAAAAATTCTACCAACCATTCACAAGGGTCTACAATATCTACCCCTAACATCCCCATATGCCTCTACCCAAAAATCAAGACAAAACTATCTAAAGAAAATGAATCTCCTTACCTATGCACAACCTGAACCCTAATTATGATACCCTAATGCTAACCTAATTAATCTACTCAAATTTTAATCTAAAAATCAAGAATTAAATCCTATGGGGAACTATGATTCAATATCTAATTACACAAAAAAGAATGAATTAAAAAACCTAAGGGGAAGCCCTAAACAAAATTCTACAAAATTGGATACCAAACTAAACATATTTAAAAGCTATTTAAAAGAAAAATCTATTAAAAATATGAAAAGAAAAGAAAATGGAAATTTTATTTATCTATATTTTTCTAGACAAATTCATTAACCTATAGAAAAAACAAGAATTAAAAAATATTTAATTTTCTATTTTTTATGAATTTTTAAAGTGCAAGAAAATATTAAAGGAATTAAAAGAATAAAAGAATTGAAATAAAGGGGAGGGGGGTGAAAACAGCAAGACACGCTAGTTGTTATTTAATGGGCCAGAATAGGGGGGGGTGCGCGTAGCAAGTTGGACCCAGGCCCAGGGTTTCAGCTTTAATGAAACGCTGCGTTGCAGCTGGGAGGTTTCCCTCCGTTTTCATTTTAAAACCTGGCCACACGATGAGGCTAAAAAGTCAATTAAAAGAGATGATCCAACGGTGGGGAGTCATCGTCCCCAACCTTCCATCTAGGGTTTCAGTTCCACATGGCCATGCACGAATCTTCTTCTGGCTCGTTCTCCCTCCACACTCAATGAAAGTTAAAAATTCCAAATAGGAAAATGGCCTACTGATTACAAGGAACAAAACCATACGCGTAGTTTTCTCTAATTCTTCCTAGATCATCCTAACAGAAAGCTAGAAGATCTTGGTACCACCATATTTCTCTGAAATCAGTTCTTCTAAAACTCAAAATTAATGACATGATCATGTTCTACATGCTATGCTTATCACCATGAACTATCAATCGTGCCTTGAAACCTAATATCCAGCTTGTTCTCAATCATGAAAGATTCTTGCACCTGTTATGAAACTCCATGAAATGCCCCCTAATTCTCAGGATTTGATCACCTATCCTACCTTAACAGTTCTATACCTAAAGAACTAACAGAAACCACATAAATAAGGAGAAAGGGAGAAGAATCTCAACCTGTCAAGAAGTGATGGTGGAGGTATGTAGAGAAGGTTGCAAGCCTTGTAGTTGCTTCAGGATGATCCTCCAATGGTGGAAATGATTCTGTTTGCACTGGTTTTGGAGGAGAAAGCTTGTAGTGGAAGAAATCGTGTGTTGCTTGATCTTGAAGGAAGCTCTTCAATGGCAATGTCTCTCTCACTATCTCCACTGATTTCTCTCTTCTTGACCAACCCCTTACTCATCATGATTCACTCTTCTTATAATGATCCATGGAAACTTCTAGATTCATCTAGAAAGTGCTAGAAAAGCTTGAAAATCTCATGTGATGATAAGTTGAAAGTCCCATGTATCATGCCTTATGCCTTGTAATTTTGTGCCAAAATACCTTTACATGAGATATTGAGAGGATATGTGTGAAAAACAAGCTCACCTTTGGCTTATGTTGAGTTTTGCAAGGGTGCCTTAATATGCAAGTAACACTTTTCCAAAGCATGTCCCATTCTAAAGCCTCAAATGAAAATTGTGCTTAAACCAATGTTCTCAAAATGATGTTTCCAATCAAAATGATATATTGGATGACCTATTTTGGATTCCTAGATCTTCCAAACCAATTTTCAAATTCAACTTTTTAAACTTATAAGCCATTTTTAGTTCATTTTTGACCAATCATGAAAATACATGCTATGAGCTTTTCCAACAATTCATGACCTCTTTTATAGACTTAAAATCACATTTTGAACAACTTTCATGTTTTGAGTTTTTCCATTTGAGGCTTGGAAATAGGAGATATGACCTTTGCTTAAAATGACCTATAACTGACAAATGACCAAAATACCCTTGTCTTGTTCCAACCATAAGTTGAGTTCCACAAATCCTATCAAGGACTTCTACCACTAAAATTAAAGCTAAGAAGATTACCTTCAACATTCATGTTGACCAAGAGATCATAGGAATCATCCTACTAGGGCAAAAGTTGTCTGCAAGTTGGGTGACTTTCAAGGACCCAGATTCACACACCTCAGCTGACCTGTAATTTGTCAAAACCATAACTTGATCTCTGCAACTCCTATCAAGGACTTCCACCACTCAAATTAAAGCTAAGAACAAGCTCTACAACATTCATGTTATGGGGAAGATGAGATATCAATCACATCTAGAGCTAAAACTGCCTGGAAGATAGGGATCAAATTAGGGTTTTTTCACTGTCAATCCTCAGAAACCCTGACTTGAAACTTCTCAAACTCCTCAATCATGATGAGTTGGTCTAGGAATAATCTTTATAACATCTCTATGCATCATTCCATGATCTTATGGCCCTTGGATTGGGTCTCAACCTTCTCCAAATTTTCAATTATCCTAGGGTTGACCCAGTCAGAACCCTAATTCTACCATTCATGGTTGAATCTTCTGAACTCTTGCATAATGACTTCTCTGGCCTCCATGATGGCTATCAAGACATCTCACAGGCTTCCTCAAAACATCTAGTTCATCCTCAAAGTCTCAGAATCATCTGAGGAGCTCCCCCAACTCTTAAGCTATGAAGCACACAACCCTGGTTTCAACCCACTTCCTCTGAGGACCTTTTGAACTGTCTGATGAAGGTATCAACTTTCAAACACTCAATGAATAAATAATTGTTGGTCAAATTTTGGGGTGCAACACCTCCACAAGCTCATCTCAACCTCAAGCCAGATATGAATAACTTCAAAGATAATAGAAGAAAGTAAATGCAATCAAACAGACCACACACCACACAGGCAAGGGAGCTGAGCTCTACCAAATACCAGCAAGCAAAGCCACACAGTAAAAGTACAAGCAGAGGGAGAAGCTCAACCTCTAATTCAATACAAGCAAGCGGAGAAACTCAAACCTTAGGATTCCCTTAGGCCTATGGTCGTCTACATGAAGCCTACTACTAATGCAACACTCTAAGCAAGTCACATCAATACACATCAATACAGGAAGAAAACAGACAAACAGGGAAAACAAGCCAGCAATCTCCACAGCAGAGCCATCTTTTGGAAGCAATCCAATCCAAAGTCTATAACTGTTCTTAAAGTCCACCATCTTCAAGAGAAGGAAAGGAATTCAACAAGCAACCAAACAAGCTTCTATCCTATGGAAGGAAATTGGGTGTTGGGAGGTAAGGGTAAGTTCCACAGGAGCTTATCCCAGGCACTCAACCAACAAAAGATCTTTGGGGAAACCTAAGGGTTTGGCTCCTTCAAGAGGTGTGCCATATTCCCTCCACAGGAGGGACTGTGCTACCTCAAGAAGGTTCCTAAAGAGGAAAGAATGAGAGAATTTTAGGAGAATGGAGATGAGAAGCAAGGTAAGTTCCACAGGAACCTACCACAGACACTCAACCAAATCCATTTCCTTTAGAGAGCTTGCTTAGGCTCAACTCCAATGTGAAAGGCAGGGAATTCCTCCATAGGAGGAATTATACCCACAATGAAGGATCCTAATTAAGCAAAGGAGTGTTTGAAAGGGGAATTAATCCTAGAGAAATATCATCACCTACTTGAATCTCTAAAGAACATCAAATGCTATCTCCTAATGATCACCTATTCTAAGGCCAATTTGCAAAACGGGGAACTAATGGAAAATCAATCCTAAAAAATCTAAAGAAAATACTACATCATATTATATGTGTCAACATTCCATGGTAGAAAAATCAGAAGCTAAATCTAAATCAAAATGCCCAAATTAAATCCAAAGCTTCAAGGGTGCACTAAAGGAATTCACTAAAGAACACTCCTAAACAACTACCCTAAAATCCTATTTAAAATGATCTAAAAAATCCAACAAAAATCACATAGCAACATTAACATGTATACAACCAGCACACCAAATTCGAAGATCAAACTCCAAAATATGAGAGAGAAATAAAATCAACAAATTCATAACAACATTATTTCATTATCAAAAATGCACTAAAAGAGAAAATATGAAATAAATGGGAAATGCATGGAAAATTAAAATACAAAGCATGATAAAATCTTAAACATCTCAATCTATAATCACAAATTTTTTCAGAATTTATTTATGATATTCACTATTTTTTTAATGAGTTAAATTCAACAAGCAATTAAACAAAAAAAGAAGAAAAGAAATTAAAAACAAATAACTGGAAGGGTGCAATCAGGAAGAAAAACAAGTATTAAACGCCTGGGCCCAATGCAGGGGGGGGGGGGGTTCTAACAGCAGATGGGTGCTGGGCCCATTTGATTATTCAGCAAAGTTATTCTAATAAAATAATGCCAGGGGGTGGATTAAGCAAGAAATTCAATGCATTCATTCCTGTTGGGCCTGCCAGGGGAGGCGCGAATAGCATGGGAAACCAAGGCCCAACGCAAAGTAATTCAACTCAGTTCTCTCAGAATTAACTAAACAAAGCACATGCGAGGGATCGAACCCTCGTCTCAAAGATTCAAGTAGCGCGCTGAGAGCTTGGGATTCCACTTAACCAAACGATGCGTTTTGGGGAGGGGATTATGTGATCCTATTTTCCAAACGAATGAAAGGCCATGATTTCATCTTCTTCCTTTTGAATATGCACAGGGAGGGAAAACTCAGTTTCCGGCGCGAATGGCCGGAGCTTCGCCGGAGAAGCTCGCGTCCTCCTATCTCTCTCAATATTCCACCAAACGCAACGACTCTTGAATGAAACTCGTGTGAAATTTCACGAGGATTACAACCATACTAATTAAATGATCTAAAACTCCAAGATTAAAGCACTCTAGGTCCTAACCGAAAATGGATCAAAACTTAAATTGTCACTAATTCCCAAATTAACTATCCAGAAATCATCTATATCCTATTTGCAACCTAACCACATGAATCTAAGCTAATGAAAATGCATAAATTGAGTGCAATTTAAAGAAATGGAAACCTGGTTTTAAGCTTCGATTGTGGTGTTTCTGGCTTGAATCTTGCTCCCAAATCTTCCAGAATCACTCAATGATGATGATAGAAGCCTTTAGCACCTTCAATTTGATCAGAAACTTGCTTGAATCCAACAAACGATTTTGAGTGAAAGCTTGAAAACTCCAATGGCTCTCTCTCTGCTCAGCACGAATCAGTCACCAACCTTGCTTCTGATGAGTTCCTAAACATTTATAGAGTGATTTGGAACCTTCTAGAGGTTCAGCCCAGGCCCAAAATCAAAAATCCAATTCCAACTTTTCTTCAAAAATTTCAATATGGCCATGCACAAAATTCCCACTAAAACTTGCTTGGGGAGCTTTGGTCAGCTTGCTAAACAATCCTTGAGTGAAATCAGACCACAAAGAGCCTTCAATTTGCCTTGGTGAATGATTTGTGTGATGTAACTTATAAATGAAGAAACCTTATGAAAGGCCATGAATTATACTTCAAATGAAAAATCCAAAATTGCCAATGTCTCTAAAACATATTTTCTGATCAAATCAAGTACTCATTTGGCATATTTTGTGGACGTAACCATTTATTTGAATTTTTCAACATTCAAACCTTTGAATTTCTTCTTTCTTCAAACCACTTCACACCAATCTTTGATATGAGCCAAACCAATTCATCATGAGCCTTTAGTTAACCTAAAAACCACATTTTAAACAAGTTCCATGCTGAACAAAAATCCATTTGACACGTGCAAGTTGGAGATTTTGACCTATAATTGAAAATGGCCTATAATCTCACTTTCCCAAAATACCCCTAACTTGTAAACCTCACAACTTGAGTTCTACAAATCAGATGGAAGACTTATAATACAATTTGGAAAGCTAAGATCATGAGGAACAACTTTCATGTTCACCAAAAGGTCAGATGAAACCTCCTTCTAGGTCAAAAATAGCTTGGAAGTCAGATGATTTTCACAGACAAATTTCAGAGGCATCTGAGGACCTGTAACTTGTCTGGACCATAACTTGAGTTATATAAATCCAATGGAGGACTTCTAGTACTCAAATTAAATCTAAGAGCATGATATACAAGTTTCATGTTGGCCAAAAATGGAGATGAAACTTGCTTCTTGACTTACATGGCTTGGAAGTTTGGCACTAAACAGGGAATTTTACCCTAGGAACCATGACTTAGCAACTCCAACCACTCCTGATTCTTCTCAACTTGATCTTGAAACAATCTCTCATATGCCTAAACATATCATTTCATGATCTCAATGACCTAGAAGTAGGCTTTTATCTTCTTCAATTGCTCATTTTGGCCTAGGATTAACCAGATGAAACCCTAGTGACACCAACTTCCACTGTGACTCTTGTACTTGCTACAAACATTTGACTGAGCTCTGTCTTGATCCTCTAGGAACTCCATGAGCTCCATCCACATATCATATCCACATCCAAGGCTTCACAACCTCTGATACTCTTCAAATGGCTCCTCATGCTAGGAGATAAACCCCATACCAACAGATGAACTTCTTGAGAACCCAGCCTTCTCCCTGATGATTATGGCGACTCCTTAAGCTTGCATAAAACCTCTAGATAGGCTTCTCTGGATATAAACACCACCTGATCCCCTGCACAGGTGAACAATACTATGATATGCAAATGCTATGAAGATGATATGCTAATGCTATGAAACATAAACCAGGTGAGAAAAGGTTAGGCAAATTTTGGGGTGCAATAGCTGCCCCTATTCAAGCGGCTTGGACCCGACTGGATGAAAAGCGAACGGCTTTCGAACAATCGAGGTAGAAGATGGTTTAATACCAGAGAACCTGGAAATTTGCTGACCGAAGAAACAAACTGCAAAACTGCTTAGGAAGCAATATCCAGACAATTGAATCCAGTTGTCACAGCAACAACTGATCAATCATCCGATAGAGAACCTGATTTCCACATCAAACACTTGCGTGACGCCATAGGTGTCGAGTCAACAACAAACTCTACGATAAGCGGGCACTACATAAAGCATGACATCAATATCCTTGATCCTCAGTTTCTGCAGAAACAGGCATACAGTACATAAAATCGAATCTCGTCAATGTGTCTGACCTTCCATTTCCTCGGAGATGGGCAAACTCTAAATAAAGCGAGAAATGTCAATACCTCTGACCTTCCATTTCCTCGGAAATGCGACTGTTGAACCATCACGTCAACCTTCCACTTCTGACGAAGCGGGCAAAGCACTAAATAAAAGCGTGAGTTGTCGAACCATCACGTTGACTGTTGAACCATCATGTCAACTTTCCACTTCCTACGAAGCGATGAAAGCACTAAATAAAAGTGCGAGTTGTCGAATCATCACGCCGACTGTTGAACCATCATGTCAACCTTTCATTCATAAGGAAACGAGCATATGCTAAAAAGCGAGAGCTGTCGAACCGTCACGTCGACCGTTGAACCATCACGTCAACCTTTCGTTTACGAGGAAACGAGCATACGCTAAATAAAAGCGAGAGTTGTCGAACCATCACGTCGACCGTTGAACCATCACGTCAACCTTTCGTTTACAAGGGAACGAGCATACGTTAAATAAAAGCGCAAACTGTCGAACCATCACGTCGACCGTTGAACCATCATGTCAACCTTTCGTTCACAAGGAAACAAGCATCGCACTAAATAAAAGCGCGAACTGTCGAACCATCACGTCGACCGTTGAACCATCATGTCAACCTTTCGTTTACAAGGAAACGAGCATCGAACTAAATAAAAGCGCGAATTGTCGAACCATCCCGTCGACCGTTGAACCATCACATCAACCTTTCGTTCACAAGGAAACGAGCATATGCTACATAAAAGCGAGAGTTGTCGAACCATCACGTCGACCTTCCATTTCCGAAGAAGTGGGAAAAGCACTAAATAAAAGTGCAAACCCGAAGACTTGAACAAACAACTTCTGCCGGGAAATTCTAACGACAGCCGTCAAACACCCATTTCGACAACAGGTAACAACTTCAAGATTTTCAAAACTTTTGTACGGCAGTCTGAAGAATACTTTGTTGGGGAATAAGAGAAACTTAACCAAGCAACTCTGATGGGGAAAAACTCTACTGGGGAAGCCACGAGTAACAACTCCGAAAGTTTAAACCATGAAATCTTTTAATGTTGACGTAACAGCAACTTGAGAAGAACTCCGCTGGGGGGAGAAGAGAAACTTAACCAAGTAACTCTGCTAGGGGAGCATATGACAGGGCGAACACTATCATCGCATATTTCGCGCCACAAATCTTAATATCTGGACACCTTCCTGAACAAGAATCTCAATTACCTGCAGGGAAAAACACCTAAAAACAAAGAGGTAAACAACCTGGCCTATGTTTCAAAATGCATATGTTTGACAATGGCGTAATGCTCCATACAACATGGAAATGCTACGCATTTGAGTAGATGCAAATATGATGATATATGCAAGTGCAAAGGGGTGCTCCAGCAAAATAAATGCTGAAGACAAAGCCAAATCCGCTGGGGAGAACTGGGTATTACAGACATATTCCAGCAAAATAAATGTTGGAAAGGTGAAACCAACTCTGCAGGGGATAACCATCCTGCTGGGGAATGGCTCACAAGCCCTGAGTCACGAACTCTGCTGAGGATAATCACCCTATCGGAGGAAAAACAACCTGCTGGAAGACAGAAAGGACGGTCCTGTACGGGGATGATCCTTTCAAACCACTGATCACCTGATCATGCTCTGTGGAGATTAAACATCCTGCTGGGGATACTCAGCTGGGAATCGATTTGCATACCCTGATTGTACTCTGCGAGGACTCTCTCTGGGGAGTAAACGCGCTCATAACCAACCACCGGGAATGCATACTCTATCGGGGATATCAAATCTTGACCCATTGGGGTATGACTTTACCCTACCGATTAAGTCCATCTTGAATTGTTGAGGATAATCTAATCCTGCTATGATTCAATCCCAACTCTTCTGGGGATAAACTTCAACTTCCATCTGCCAGGGATGAATAGCAAATTCCTTCTGCTAGGGAGGAATAAGTTTCACATAGAGCCTGCTCCTGTGTTAAAGGACCCTGGCTGGGGAACATGATCCTCTGGATATCTGCTGCAAAGGTGACAACCCTGCAAAACACGAACGAACACAAGACATTCTACACAAAAGGAATTATACTGGTTAGTATTCGTGACAACTATTCAGTTAATTCAAAGTTTTAACAATCATTGGCCGAGGCCTGCAAGCTAAAGCACATGTAAGTTTATCAAAAACATCGGCGTTTTCCACGAACAAAACAGTAAAAGTTAAAATAAGAATTAAACATCAAGTACTGAATAGTATGTTTTATTGATAACAGCCTGTAAATAGGCAAAGTTATGTACATCAGATGCAACTCCTGAAAAGAGGAAGTCACGCATAAGCAAATGCAAATATGTACAAAGCTACAAAAGAGAAAATTGTATACATGTCGGCAACGTGGTACAGACGAACACCATGAGCTGATCCTCCTATGACTCGCCTGACTCTAACTCTTTCCCGATGCTCCATCCTCGGAAGAGATTGTTTTAGATAATCGACCCTCGGGTACTCCCAAACCACTAAGCAATGCAGTATCAAACTCGGACCGCAGTCATTTGCTTTTCAATCCCTAAATTTTGCCTGAATCGCCCTTTGCGGGTTTTCAATTCACCGGGATACCCATTTTTGCCGAAGTTGCCCTTTTCAGGTTTTCGACTTCGCGGGTGTACATCTTTTCAATTTTATCCCTAACTTTTTCCCGAACCTTTTTCTATTTTCTTGGTTCGCCGGGATGCCCCATTTTTGCCTGGACTCTCTTTTTTCTGTCCAGCGGGTCTCTTTAAGCAAAGTATTTTTTAACTGCATCCGAGTTCACAGGGGATGAAAAATATTCACCATCCATGGTGGACAACAGTAAGGCTCCTCCAGAGAAGACCTTTCACACAATGTACGGACCTTCATAGTTGGGAGTCCATTTGCCCCTGTGATCTGACTGTGGTGGGAGAATCTTCTTTAGCACAAGATCGCCCGTCTGAAAGCTCCAAGGGCGCACCTTCTTGTCGAAAGCTTTCTTCATCCGGCTCTGGTATAACCGACCATATGCGATAGATGCAAGTCTCTTCTCATCCATCAAACTGAGCTGATTCAGCCTATTCCGCACCCATTCTGCCTCATCTAGTTGGACATCCAGCAATACTCTCAAGGAAGGGATCTCAACTTCTAATGGTAGGATGGCCTTCATACCATACACCAATGAGAAAGGTGTTGCCCCGGTTGATGTGCGTACCGTCATACGATAACCGTGTAAAGCGAAGGGCAACATCTCGTGCCAGTATTTGTACGTCACAACCATCTTCTGAACTATCCTCTTGTTATTCTTATTGGCCGCTTCAACAGCGCCATTCATCTTGGGACGATAGGGAGATGAGTTATGATGCTCAATCTTGAAATTCTGGCACATTTCCTTCATCATTTTGTTATTCAGGTTTGAACCATTGTCAGTAATGATTCTTTCGGGGATTCCGTACCGACAGATGATATCCTTTTTGATAAACCTGGCTACCACTTGCTTGGTGACATTAGCGTAAAACGCTACTTCAACCCATTTGGTGAAGTAATCGATAGCCACCAGGATGAACCTGTGTCCATTGGATGCGGTGGGCTCAATTTTCCCAATCATATCGATGCCCGACATGGAGAAAGGCCACGGGGACGCCATAACGTTCAAAGGGCTCGGCGGCACCTGAATCTTGTCCGCATAAATTTGGCACTTGTGGCACTTCTTTGCAAATTTGAAACAGTCTCGTTCCATTGTCAGCCAATAATACCCTTCCCGTAATAACTTTCGAGACATAGCGTGTTCGCCAGCGTGCGTGTCAAAGGTTCCCTCGTGGACCTCTTCCATGAGTAAATTAGCCTCTTTCTCATCAACACATCGCAAAAGCACCAAATCATGGTTCCTCCTATACAGAACACCATCCGGATTCAGGTAGAAATTGCCAGCCAATCTCCTAAGAGTCTTCTTATCGCGGCTGGATGCCCCAGTCGGATACTCTTGGTTCTTTAGGAAATTATGGATATCAAAATACCACGACTTGCCATCGGAAGTTTCCTCAATGGCGAATATGAAGGCGGGCCTATTAAGGCGCGAGATAACTATTCTGGGAGCCTCATTCCAGAAGTTAACTTTGTACATGGAAGACAACGTCGCGAGAGCGTCAGCCATCTGATTTTCTGCCCGTGGCACATGATGAAACTCTACCTTGTCAAAGAAAGGCAACAGTTTCCTTGCATAATTCATATACGGTATCAGATTGGGCTGTCGGGTCTCCCATTCACCCTTGATCTGGTTCACGACTAGCATGGAGTCTCCATACACATCCAGATTTTTAATCCTCAAATCGATAGCCTCCTCAAGACCCATGATACACATCTCATATTCAGCTTCGTTATTAGTAACTGGAAATGTCAATCTGGCAGTGAACGGGATATGCGTCCCATGGGGAGTCGTGATGATTGCCCCAATTCCACTTCCATATGAATTCACAGCACCGTCAAAAATCAATTGCCATTGGGAACTCCGCTCAGGACCTTCACCATGCAATGGCTCTTCGCAATCTTTCATTTTTAAGTACATGATATCCTCGTCAGGAAAATCAAACTTCATCGGCTGGTAATCATCGATGGGCTGCTCAGCCAGGTACTCTGACAGTACGCTACCTTTGATAGCTTTTTGCGAGACATACTGTATATCGTACTCTGTCAGTACCATCTGCCATCGGGCAATTCTTCCAGAAAGTGCCTGCTTTTCAAAGACGTATTTGATCGGATCCATCTTCGAAATCAGCATGGTTGTATGATTTAGCATGTATTGTCTCAGACGTTTGGCAGCCCAAGCAAGTGCACAACACGTCTTTTCGAGCATAGAGTATTGAGACTCACAATCTGTGAATTTTTTACTCAAATAATAAATCGCATGCTCTTTTCGTCCAGTCTCGTCATGTTGACCGAGAACACAACCCATACTGTTCTCAAGAACCGTCAAATACATAATCAATGGTCTCCCGGTTACTGAGGGTATCAAAATTGGAGGTTCCTGCAAATACTCCTTTATTCTTTCAAATGCTCTTAGACCACCGCTTGATCTTTTTTCAACAACTTAAACATTGGCTCACACGTGGCAGTTAGGTGAGATATGAACCGGGCAATGTAGTTCAACCTCCCCAAAAAACCACAAACCTCTTTCTTTGTTTTCGGTGCTAGCATTTCTTGTATCGCCTTTATTTTAGAAGGATCAACCTCTATTCCTTTTTCGCTAACAATGAACCCCAATAGCTTACCAGATCTCACCCCGAAGGTGCACTTGTTAGGATTCAGCCTCAGCCTGAATTTCCTAAGCCTCTTGAATAATTTCAGAAGATTGACCAGGTGCTCTTCCTCCGTCTGGGATTTGGCAATCATATCGTCAACATAGACTTCGATCTCTTTATGCATCATGTCATGAAAGAGTGTTGTCATAGCTCGCTGATATGTTGCCCCGGCGTTCTTCAAACCAAAGGGCATCACTTTGTAGCAGAACGTTCCCCACGGGGTAATAAAAGTCGTTTTCTCCATATCCTCCGGCGCCATCTTTATCTGATTATAGCCCAAAAAGCCGTCCATGAAGGAAAACACTGAAAATTGAGTTGTATTATCAACCAACACATCAATGTGAGTGATAACGCGAAATCATATATATATAATGATGTACTTTTCTACTAATCGGCGACCGTTTTCACTTTGATTTCGGATATTTCCACACTATTTGCCCAATATTTTGCAGGTATTCAAAGTCCATGCTCAAATGGAGCAAGATAAAGAAAAGAAGCATTTACAGGTGAAAACCAGGTGAAAATCAGGCCAAAAAGCAGCAAAAACGAGTTATGCTGATATGACGACCGTCACAAGGGTGTGACGACCGTCATGCGTGTGACGACCGTCACAGGTCCATGATGACCGTCATGGAATTAAAATGCAGTTTTACTGCACGTGCTGTGAAGTGATGAAAGTGCCAAAGAGGAGTGGACCACTAACTCCTATATTTTCTGATATCATTCCCACTTCCCGAAGAAATAAACCGTTGAAAATCCCATCTATAAAAGGAGGTAGCTGGTACCAGAAAAGGGGAGCCGCATTGAAGAGACGAAGTGCTGTCAATTTACTTTCAGAGCAATATTCAGTTTCCCATTTTCTTATCGTTATTTTGTTTCCTTTTCCTTTCCTTCCTTGCAATTGTTGTTTTACTTTCTCATTTCTATTATGTACGAGTAATTGGCATAAAGACTAAATCCTGCCGCCATTTTGGAGGATTTCCCCAAAAGCCAAATCAAATTATTTACAGGTTTCTATTTTAATCGATTATTGATTGTTATTTCCCATTATAATGCATATTATTATTTTCTGCCATTATTTACGTGTTGTAAATATATATTCCATGTCTGGATAAATCTTAAGTAATCGGTATGTAATAAATAATCTGATGGGATTCGATAATTAACCAATGTATATCTACCTTTTCAAAACTTACTTATGGCTTCAGTTTTTAAATCGACTTTTCTAAATAAACCTTCGTCGCGATAGCGAGAAATTATTTACAGTAGTTTTGCCACGACAGTGGGAAATTCATAAAGGTACAAACCAACAAGCGACAACTGAGGCTAAGACCAGATAGTAAAAACTAGGCATTTATTTTAAAAACAGCGACAACGCTTTAAAAGGAATTAGAACTTAATAGTTTTCAAAAAGTAACTTTAACCCCGAACGGGATAGCGACAGCATACGTTCCGCCTTAGAGTTGCGACTAGCGTCAACAACCATTGTGAAACAAAGGTCTTTAAACCATCATTTTCTTCTTAAACTATTTTTGAAAACCTAAAGATATCTGTGACCTATAGAATCCCTGAAGAAGTAACATATTACATACCGATTCAAGCATTTATACCTTAAGTAAAAGCTTTAGTTCCCTTTAGTTTATGCACTTATTTCGTTACTATTCCCCTAAAATATTACCAACCTAGCTAAACACAGTAACACCCGAAAATACTAGTTTGATTACGAGTCCCTGTGGGATCGATATCTATTATTACTATGCGATAGACTGTGCACTTGCAGTTAATTGAGTTAGACATAGAAAGTCGCGATCAAGTTTTTGGCGTCGTTGCCGGGGACCCATTTAGTCAATAGTGTAATCTTTTGTTACACAGTATAGACTAGGTTAACTATTCTCTCTCCCTCTACTCGTTCTTCGATTGTATGCCAAGTACTCGCTCACAAGGCGACATCTTACAACCTACAATCACCGAACTAGAGTGCTTCTTACATTGAAGAAGGCGCATCATCGAATATCAACGAAGACACAATATTCCTGATCTTCTAGCTCATCCTCCTGTTGAAGAAGCAAAGATGGCTGACGGACCTCAAAACAAACCGCTGAAGGACTACGCTACACCCTCTCAGATGGAACCTCGAAGTAGCATTGTTTCCCCAACTATCAATCGAACTGATTTCGAACTAAAACCGTCATTGTTGTCAGCTGTACAACAAAATCAATTCTCAGGAAATGCAACTGAGGATCCAAACGAACACTTAACGAAGTTTGTGCAATACGCAGACACAGTGAAGGCAAATGGAGTAACTCCAGACGCAATAAGACTTCGCCTTTTTCCTTTCTCTCTTAGAGATAGAACTTGGACATGGTTATAATCCTTACCATCCAACTCCGTTACGACGTGGGAACAGTTGAAGAACAATTTCTTAGCGAGATACTTTCCGCCAAGCAAAATTGCTATGCTTAGAGCTGAAATCAACGGATTTTGACAAAAAGATACTGAATCTCTCTACGAAGCATGGGAAAGGTTCAAAGATATGATGAGAGAATGTCCCCACCATGGTTTAGAAGACTGGGTAACGATACATACTTTCTACAATGGGCTTCTGTATAACACCAGATTAATGGTAGACGCCGCCGCGGGCGGTGCACTTATGGATAAACCATACGACGAAGCCTATCAACTAATCGAAAACATGTCTCAGAACCACTGCCAATAGGGAGGCGAACGAACTCCAGCAGAGAAACCTGCAGCGAAAGGTGGGATGTACGAGATCAGCAGCCTTGGAAAGTTCAACGCTAAAGTAGATGCTCTAGCACAGAAGATCGACAGTCTGACCGTTAACCCAACTGCAATCGTAGCTGCTGTAACTCCAAACTGCGAGTTATGCGGAATCGCCACTCATAATGCGCCCGAGTGCCCATTGTTGGCCGGAATCCCACCAGATCAAGTAAATTACGCTCAAGGAAATCCTTACGCGAACACTTACAACCCAGGATGGAGGAACCACCCAAATGTTTCCTACAAGAACGATAATGCCTTGCAAGCACCAACTGCTCCGCCAGGATATCAGAAACCAGCCGCTGCGACCCAGACTGCCCCTAGGAAATCAAACCTCGAATTGATGATGGAAAAATTCATAGCTACTCAAGCTCAAACAAAAAAAGAATTCCTGAATCAAAACATACACACTAGCGAGCAGATTAAACAGCTGATCGGAAAAGTAAACGCTTTAGCCACCCACAATAAGATGCTCGAAACGCAGATATCACAAGTGGCTCAACAACAAGCCTCTGCAGCTGCCCCAGCTGGAACATTTCCAGGCCAGCCCGAACCTAATCCGAAAGGTCATGCAAACGCTGTTATATTGAGAAGTGGAAAAGAACTAGAAGGCCCAACAGATCCTAGGAATGAAGATTTAGTAATGCATCAGAAATCTGATAAACCAACCGAAAAGGAGTCTGAAATAGAAAAGAAGGAATGTGACGAGCAAAAAGCCGCCAAAGATGAAAACTCATATGTGCCTCCAGCGCCATATAAACCACCTATCCCTTATCCTCAAAGATTAATAAACTCCAAAACTTCAGGACAGTTTAAGAAATTTGTTGAACTTCTAAAACAACTAAACATCACTATTCCCTTCACAAAAGCGATAACTCAAATGCCGTCATACGCTAAGTTTCTTAAAGAAATCTTGTCTAATAAAAGGAAAATAGAGGATAACGAGACAGTGACACTCACTGCCGAATGTAGCGCAATCATTCAAAACAACATGCCTCCTAAACTAAAAGACCCAGGTAGTTTCTCCATACCTTGCGTCATAGGAAAGTTCGTTATAGACAAAGCTCTATGCGATCTAGGAGCCAGTATAAGCGTCATGCCTTTATCCATATGTAAAAAGATGAATATGGGAGAACTAAGACCAACTAAAATGTCCGTACAATTGGCTGACCAATCAGTCAAATATCCCTTCGGTGTACTGGAAAACGTTCCAGTATGCATAGGCCAATTCTATATCCCAACCGACTTCATAATCATGGACATCAAAGAGGACTCTGTTACCCCATTTATCCTAGGAAGACCGTTCCTAGCTACAGCCGGAGCTATCATAGACGTAAAGAAAGGAAGGCTAACATTCGAAGTAGGAGAAGAAAAGATAGAGTTCATCCTTACTAAGTTCTTGAAGGCACCAGCTATAGATGACACATGCTATATAGTAGATGTCATTAACGAATGCATACGAGAATTAGAGAAGGAGGAAACTACATATTCTGAAATCATGAAAATCCAGATCCCTGCTATTCATGAAGACGACAACTGGCGTGCACCATACAAAGATGATAGTCTGAGCGAGATCTTAGCACTCACTCCAAATCACATGCCAGGTCCGAAAAACCCAGCTTTAGAACTTAAAGAGCTACCTAAAACCCTCAGGTACGAATTCCTAGATACAGAATTCAAAAGACCAGTAATAGTCAACGCTAATTTAGGACAATCATAAACTGAGCAATTATTAGAAGTCCTAAGGAAATACCCAACTGCGTTAGGCTATAATATAAGCGATCTAAAAGGCATAAGTCCCTCCATCTGTATGCACCGTATCATGCTGGAGGAAGACTGCAAAACTTCAAGAGAACATCAGAGAAGGATAAACCCAATCCTAAGCACTGTAGTCAAAGACGAGCTGAAAAAGTTGCTAGACGCAGGAATCATATACCCGATCTCCGACAGCCAATGGGTCAGCCCAGTACATGTAGTACCCAAGAAAGGAGGCGTTACTGTAGTGAAGAATGCGAAAGGTGAATCGATAACCCAAAGAGTTGTGACCGGAAACAGGATGTGTATCGATTACAGAAAACTGAACAAGGCAACTGGGAAAGATCACTTCCCTTTACCTTTCATAGACCAAATGTTGGAAAGACTAGCGAAACATTCGTACTTCTCCTATCTAGATGGTTATTCGGGATTCTTTCAAATTCCTATTCACCCCGATGACCAGGAAAAGACAACATTCACCTGTCCCTATGGTACTTTTTCTTATCGCCGAATGTCGTTCAGACTGTGCAATGCTCCAGCAACCTTTCAAAGATGCATGATGGCAATCTTTGCAGATTACATAGACGACATCATGGAAGTGTTCATGGATGACTTCTCTGTATGCGGAAAAAGTTTTGAAAGCTGTCTGTCGAATTTAGAGATGGTACTCAAAAGATGCACTAAAGTAAACCTTGTCCTTAATTGGGAAAAATGCCATTTCATGGTCCGAAAAGGCATCGTTTTAGGACATGTCATATCTGAAAAAGGGATTGAAGTTGACAAAGCTAAAATAGAGATCATAAAGGATCTTCAACCTCCAAAAATCGTACGAGAAATACGCAGCTTCTTAGGACACGCTGGATTCTACCGAAGATTCATAAAGGATTTCTCGAAAATCACAAAACCTCTTACAGGTTTGTTAATGAAAGATGCCGAGTTCATCTTCGACAAAGAATGCTTAGAGGCATTCGAAACTCTAAAGTCAGCACTTATCACCGCACCAATCATGCAACCCCCAGATTGGCGACTACCATTTGAAATCATGTGCGATGCGAGTGATTACGCTGTAGGCGCAGTTCTAGGACAAAGGAAAGACAAGAAGCTTCACGCTATCTACTACGCTAGTAGAACTTTAGACCCTGCCCAAATGAACTACGCCACAACGGAAAAGGAACTTCTAGCAGTCGTGTTTGCTCTTGACAAATTCCGTTCCTACTTGGTAGGAGCCAAAATAATCATATACGCAGATCACGCTGCCATTAGGTACCTAATAAGAAAAAAGGACGCCAAACCAAGATTATTGAGATGGATCCTATTATTACAAGAGTTCGACTTAGAAATTATAGATAAGAAGGGGACCGAGAACGTAGTTGCAGATCACTTATCCCGTATAGAGGGCATTAAACAAGAACCAGTGCCTATCAATGACGACTTTCCCTACGAACGTCTGATAGCCAAATTGGAAAGCGATATGTCCAACTCAACTTCGGAAGAGCCAAAACTGGAAAAAGCCGTGGAAGTTGTCTATGCCCAAGCCACTTTGTCGTGGTTTGCCGACATCGTTAATTACTTGGCCGCAGGCGTGCTTCCACCGGATCTGACTTATCAATAAAAGAAGAAATTCTTCCACAACTTAAAGCATTACTACTGGGACGAACCTCTACTCTTCAAACGAGGCGCCGACAACTTATATCGTCGTTGTGTCCCAGAGGAAGAAATAGAAGACATCATCTCCCAATGCCATTCAGCACCTTATGGTGGTCATGCTAGCACCTCAAAGATGTGCGCTTAAATTCTACAATCTGGCCTATTTTGGCCCAGCCTCTGGAAGGATGTCCATATCGCTGTACTAAAATACGACCGCTGCCAACGCACTGGCAACATCTCACGACGCGATGAAATGCCTCATAAAGGAATTTTAGAAGTAGAAATCTTTGACGTCTGGGGAATCGACTTCATGGGACCTTTCCTGTCTTCTTTTGGAAACAAATATATACCCGTCGTCGTCGACTATGTATCTAAATGGATAGAGGCCGTTTCCGCTCCAACAAATGACACGCGAGTAGTCGTTAAACTCTTTAAAAACACAATCTTTCCTAGATTCAGTGTGCCCAGACTCGTCATTAGTGATGGTGGTTCGCACTTCATATCGCGAATCTTTGACAAACTCCTCTCCAAATACGGAGTCAAACACTACGTAGCCAGACCGTATCATCCACAAACTAGTGGACAAGTGGAGGTTTCGAACAAAGAAATAAAGCAAATTTTAGAAAAGACTTTCGCAACCTCCAGGAAAGATTGGTCATCAAAGCTGAACGAAGCTTTATGGGCTTATAGGACCGCCTTTAAGACACCAATAGGCACCACACCATTTAAACTAGTTTACGGAAAATCATGTCACCTGCTGGTAGAATTAGAGCATAAAGCCTTTTGGGCTATTAAGACGCTAAACTTCAACTACACTGCGGCAGGAGAGAAATGAATCTTGAACCTTCATGAATTGGAAGAGCTCAGATTAGACGCGTGCGAGAATGCACGCATCTACAAAGAAAGAACCAAGAAATGGCATGATAAACGTTCAATCCGGAAACAATTCAGTGTGGGAGACATCGTGCTCCTATTCAACTCCAGATTAAAAATCTTCTCTGGAAAACTAAAATCTAGATGGTCTGGACCTTTTGAGGTCACCAAAGTCCTTAAGAGTGGAGCTGTTGAAATCAAAAATCAAATCAACGCACCGTTTATAGTAAACGAACAGCGTTTGAAGCATTATAATCAAAATGAACACAGCGACCACGTGAGCAATATGAAATTGCTCGAGCTTCCCGAATAGCTTATACCCAAGCTATCGTCAGGCTTCTGACGTTAAAGACAGCGCTGATTGGGAGGCAACCCAAATTTTTCCCATTTTTCCCTTTTAAATTTATTAAAACTATGTTTTCCCTTTACCTCATAATTTCTATAAATCTCTATTTTCTTATTTTCTACTATTTATTTTATTTTTCTTTTATCACCCTTTGCTTCTTAAAAATATGATCTGAGTGAATGTGATTTTAACTTTTCCAGGATTTTAAAGTCGTTCTACTTTTCTCCCGTTTTTATCCGACTAACGAGTATGGATGACATCGATGTTACGACTGTTGTGTTTAGGGGACTAGCTCATAAGGCCGGATTTGAGGCACTGACTCATAGAAGCTTTGCTTTGACTCTGTACTACGATAGACCCACCATGGACAAGCTAGGAATCCAGGATAACATTCAGTATTTATTTAACCAATTAGGTTGGGAGCAAACTGCTCTAAAGACCCGATTTGATACCTTCCGCAAACTGACGTTCGAATTCCTTAGCTCCTTAAGTTACTTACTCGAACATGGCTATGGATCAACTAAAGAGCTGATAACCTTTTGGATGTTTGGAATGGACCAAACACACAACCGCACATCGTTAGCTAACATCCTAGGCTTCCCTAGCAGACCTTTTGTGTTTACCACCACCGAGGAGGATATTGATCTCGAGTTAGAACAATTCTGGGGTTCCATCACCGGTAACTATCACCTAGAACCGAATGATATGCATAACAACGAGATACACAATCCAGCCTTCCGCTATTTCCATAGGATTTTAGCCCATACCCTCTTTGGAAAGGAGGAAAACATTACAACAATCTCAAAGGAAGAGTTGTTCATCCTTCTCTGTGCTTCACAAGGCCGCCCTGTAAATGCTGTCCCTTTTATAATGAGGGCATTTACACGCCTCAATCAGGAACCGCACTCACCCATTTTAATAGGAGGCCTAGTCACCATGATCGCCCACGAAATTGGCCTGAGGTATTACCTGAACAAAGCCGTTCGTTTCGGCAACCTCAGATCAATGGACATCCAGTTCTGCTTCAACAGACGTATCATAGGTACCTTAGGACCAGGAGCCTACGAATACCTCATAGCTGATCAACCTGTCCACCTTTTCACATTGCCCAACCATGAGCTAACCAGTATCTATAACAGAGACAATTGGCTTTATGAATTGGACGAGCCTATGGGACCCCCATCACCTCACTCCACACCCCAGGCTTACATGTATGACAGTGATCAAATCTCAGAAGCACATGACTATTTGTACTACCAAGATTATGAGTCCGAAGTGGAGATAGATCCTGAGACCCCTCCTAACTACCATAACTTTCCTGACCCCACTCCTGAACAAAACACAGACAAGTTGGACACTGTCCTAAGAACTGTGGACGACCTCAAGCTGGAAGTAACCACTATAAAAGATGAATTAACGCAGCTTCACATGAATTTTGTTACTTACATGGACGTAGTTAGCGACCAATTTAATGACGTTATTCAGCAGGTCAACAACTTGAAGAAACCAAAGGAGTGATATTTTAGTTTTCTCTTTAATTTTAGTTTACTGCATTTCACATTGTTTCACATTATTTGATTTTGCAATTGTTTCTTTTTGGATATTGTATTACTTTAAACTCATTTTTGATTCAAGGTTATTTTCATTTCATTTCGGTATCTCCCTTAATTATGTTTCCTGTTATTTTCTATTTTGTAATCAGTCTATCAGAATGCAAAAATCAAATTTTCCACTGTTAAAATGCCCCACAAGCGACATTCTGCATTTCTGCAGAATTTGCTGTTGTGACGGTCGTCACACTCCCCTGACGGTCGTCACGCGTGTTACGACTGTCACACATCCCTGACGGTCGTCACGCAGATAAAACCCCAATTCTGTCAAAACATAGGTCACACACCTCTCCACTTCCACTCCCCTAATTCCCCATTCTCCCACATTTAAAACCCACCAAAAACCCTCCGAATCCCCCATTAAATCTCCACCATTTCAACTTCCAATCCACTATTATATATTACCCTCTGCGTTCCCGTACCTCACCATCCTCAGAAATTCCTCTTCTCAAACCTCTGCACTTCTCTCACGAAAATGGCCAGACAAAACCATGCAAACCCCGATTTGAGCACTATCACTTTCCGAGAAGGCGAGGCCGGCGAACGGCAGCAGACCAACATCAGCGGTCACTTCAACCGACCCGGTATGCTCACCTGGATACTCTGACAGAACTCGGGATTCTGGATGGCGTAACTTGGATGTTACAGAGAGCCTGCATCTAGCATCTCTGCACCAATCCCCAACCCACCTACGAGCAACTCACACTAGAGTTTCTCAGTTCCTTCGCGTACGCAACATCGCCCGGCGATACCAACCAACTTATCGGCGCCGCCTGCTTTCGTCTGTTCGGCACCGAATATCAAGTCCCCCAGGACCGCATCACCGTCATTCTACAGTTACCTCACAGCGACGATGCTCATCACCGCATATCCGATCAGTTCTACCAAGAAGCTTTCCCTCTATGGAACCAACTGACCGACACCACTCCAGAAAGTTGGGGCACTCTGAACGCCACTCATATCCACAATCCAACTATCCGCTACTTCCACCGCGTGTTGAGCAACACAATACTCGCTCGTGACAGTAACCACAAGGTCAACTCGAAGGAGCTGTTTTTCCTCCGTTGCATGTTCACTTCGGAACCTGTTAACGCCGCCCCGTTCCTCTTGGCTCACATTCAAGCCAATTGTAACCGCGGCTCCAAACCTTTCTATTTTGGTGGCATCATCACATCCATTGCCATAAGCCTCGGCCTTGGCGACCGCCTCCAGACACTCCCCCAGATGCCCCCTGTCTTCCTAGACACCGACCACTGCCGCGCCTCCCACCTCATCAAATCACGCGCAGATGGGAGATACCATCCGGTAGTGCGAGGCCGCACTATCCAGAGCATCATCATGCCTTCACGCACTCGAATGCATCCGGAGGATAGAGCCAACTGGCTCTTCGATACCACTACCCCTGCTGCCCCAACTCAGGATAATGCCCAAGAGCCCAGGGATGAAGTTCAAGAGGAGCTAGACAGAGCCGACCAGCCCGAGCCTTCACAAGCACCTGCTGCGGAAGGCCCTTCCGCGAGCCGCCGCCACCGTCCTGCCACTGATGACACAGCCGAGGCCCTCCTCCGCTGCATCGAACAACAGAACCAGGTGATGCTTATGATGGAACAGCAGAACCGAAGGGCTGAAGAATTCGAAGCATGGCAGAGAGAGCAAACCGGTCAAATTAGGCAATCTTTGCAGATGATGCAGGATGTCCATTCCGGCATGACCGATGAGATGGCACACCTCACTGTGCGAGTCGATGGCCTCCGTGATTACATCTTCCACACCGGAGCTCTGAACCTCGCGGCACGCGACGACACAGCTAGAGGTCAAGGTAGAGATCGAGGACAAGGAAGGGACTAGTAGTATTTTTCCTTTTTGTCATTTTGTTTTCTTTATTTATTTCCTTTGTATTCCTCCCTTCCGCATTCTTTCAAATCAGTGAGGACACTGATTGAGATAGTATGAGAGCGGATCGTTATTTCCCTTTTCCCTGTTATTTCCCATTTCCGATTGTACTTTTTCTTTCGAATTTTCAATTTAAAGTAATTTTAATTTTCGGCAAATAAGCTCTTATATATATATATATATATATATATATATATATATATATATATATATATATATATATATATATATATATATATATATATATATATATATATATATATATATATATATATATATATATATATATATATATATATATATATATATATATATATATATATATATATATATATATATATATATATATATATATATATATATATATATATATATATATATATATATATATATATATATATATATATATATATATATATATATATATATATATATATATATATATATATATATATATATATATATATATATATATATATATATATATATATATATATATATATATATATATATATATATATATATATATATATATATATATATATATATATATATATATATATATATATATATATATATATATATATATATATATATATATATATATATATATATATATATATATATATATATATATATATATATATATATATATATATATATATATATATATATATATATATATATATATATATATATATATATATATATATATATCCGTTACGTGAACTCCCCCCGCTTCATATACAAACAAACTTTCATCCTCTTCAAAGCATCGCGTTACGCCTAAACTTTACCAAGTTGGAATTTCCGAGAAGAAAATTTTAACAAAGCTTCTATGCCCTGACACCTTAGACCTCTGGTTTATGTGAGTCAGTCTCACTACTTACTCGTACCAAAGCCTCAAGTTTCGACTCGAACGGAGCCCCCAGTAGTTTATACGAGCAGTCAGCACCATCCTAAACACTTCTAAGCAAGAAACCGATGCAAATAAGTGTATGATCTCTAGTAAGAATTCAATAATCTTGAAAGAAAAGAAAAGCCATATAGCATGAATGTAGAGATATGTCCCTTCTAAGTTTGGTGCTCCTCACCCGAGCATTTAGCCCAACGGTATGAAACTCTTGCAGATTTATAGCAGAATAAGCATAGGTGCAAAGAAAAAAATCAAACTAGCAGAGAGATCAAAATCACCAACAAGTTTTCTTGCCATGAACATGTATGGATAACGGGCTTAATGTGACTGCGCCAGAGCAAAGCCGGGTAAAATTTGTCGCGAGAAACTTGAAGCCGAGCTGCAGTAACATGATTGAGACTTGCTTGCATAAAAGAGAGTCCTTCGAAGACTTACAATCAAGTGTCGTTGCCGTATACGCTTTATTTCCATTTGACCCCCGGTTTTTCTTAACTTGGCGTCCGAGAAATCTTATCAAGGGAAGAGCGTGCCGCATGCTTGCCGAACTTTAAATTTTTCCTACCTTTACTTGAGGACAAGCAAAGATTCAAGTTTAGGGGAGTTTGATAACGCGAAATCATATATATATAATGATGTACTTTACTACTAATCGGCGACCGTTTTCACTCTGATTTCAGATATTTCCACACTATTTGCCCAGTATTTTGCAGGTATTCAAAGTCCATGCTCAAATGGAGCAAGATAAAGAAAAGAAGCATTTACAGGTGAAAACCAGGTGAAAATCAGGCCAAAAAGCAGCAAAAACGAGTTCTGCTGATATGACGACCGTCACAAGGGTGTGATGACCGTCATGCGTGTGACGACCGTCATGGAATTAAAATGCAGTTTTACTGCACGTGCTGTGAAGTGATGAAAGTGCCAAAGAGGAGTGGACCACTAACTCCTATATTTTCTGATATCATTCCCACTTCCCGAAGAAATAAACCGTTGAAAATCCCATCTATAAAAGGAGGTAGCTGGTACCAGAAAAGGGGAGCCGCATTGAAGAGACGAAGTGCTGCCAATTACTTTCAGAGCAATATTCAGTTTCCCATTTTCTTATTGTTATTTTGTTTCCTTTTCCTTTCCTTCCTTGCAATTGTTGTTTTACTTTCCCATTTCTATTCTGTACGAGTAATTGGCATAAAGACTAAATCCTGCCGCCATTTTGGAGGATTTCCCCAAAAGCCAAATCGAATTATTTACAGGTTTCTATTTTAATCGATTATTGATTGTTATTTCCCATTATAATTCATATTATTATTTTCTGCCATTATTTACGTGTTGTAAATTTATATTCCATGTCTGGCTAAATCTTAAGTAATCGGTATGTAATAAATAATCTGATGGGATTCGATAATTAACCGGTGTATATCTACCTTTTCAAAACTTATTTATGGCTTCAGTTTTTAAATCGGCTTTTCTAAATAAACATTCGTCGCGACAGCGAGAAATTATTTACAGTAGTTTTGCCACGACAGTGGGAAATTCATAAAGGTACAAACCAACAAGCGACAGCTGAGGCTAAGACCAGATAGTAAAAACTAGGCATTTATTTTAAAAACAGCGACAACGCTTTAAAAGGAATTAGAATTTAATAGTTTTCAAAAAGTAACTTTAACCCCGAACGGGATAGCGACAGCATACGTTCCGCCTTAGAGTTGCAACTAGCGTCAACAACCATCGTGAGACAAAGGTCTTTAAACCATCATTTTCTTCTTAAACTATTTTTGAAAACCTAAAGACATCGGTGACCTATAGAATCCCTGAAGAAGTAACATATTACATACCGATTCAAGCATTTATACCTTAAGTAAAAGCTTTAGTTCCCTTTAATTTACGCACTTATTTCGTTACTATTCCCCTAAAATATTACCATCCTAGCTAAACACAGTAACACCCGAAAATGCTAGTTTGATTACGAGTCCCTGTGTGCACTTGCAATTAATTGAGTTAGACATAGAAAGTCGCGATCAGTGAGGAAGAGGGAAATCATCCTTTGGGCTCGCCTTGTTCAGATCCCTGTAATCAACGCACATCCGCACCTTACCGTCTTTCTTCTGTAAAGGTACTATATTAGCGACCCAAGAAGGATACGTCGTCACAGCAAGAAAACCAGCGTCCCACTGTTTCTGCACTTCCTCCTTAATTTTCACAGCCATATCTGGTTGAGTTCTTCTGAGCTTCTGTTTGATCGGCGGACATTCCTCTCGCAATGGAAAATGATGAACCACCATATCAGTATCCAGCCCGGGCATATCTTTGTAAGACCAAGCAAAGATATCACTATACTCTCGAAGCATCTCGATAAGCCTTTGCTTAATATCACTCTGCAGTGCAGCCCCTATACGAATATTCCTGACACATTCCTCGGACCCCAAGTTAATGACTTCAATTTCCTCCTGATGAGGCAGAATAACCCTCTCTTCCTGTTTCAATAGTCGAGTCAGCTCTTCTGATAAGTCATTATCCTAAACAATCTCTTCTTCGGCTTGAAAGATCAGTTGCTCAAAGTCGAAGCGAGTCATAGGAAGTTCTTGGTCGGTGTCATCTGAAATTATGTGAGTCCTGTGAGAAAAATGGTTAAACGCTTAAAATGATATGCAAACAAAGCACATAACCAGGTTGCCATTTTATTGCTAAAAATAAAACAGAAAGACAAGGATCACAAAATTTGTATAAGGAAAACGCCTTTATTCAATGATTAACCAAAGCATACACATAAGAAAACAGGCCCTGAAATAAAATCTCTATGCCCCGGGTAAGACATAGGATTGTACAATAATTGGAAAACAAAGCATTAATGTTTCGTTGTCACTTGGATAACATCCTGAATTGACCAGTTGCATAAGCTCCGCCCTGGTACGCTGGGTCTGATCCAAGCCTCCATATCGCAATCACTATCTCCGTCTTCAGCATCGGGCACATCATTGATTCTCTCGTAGCTGACTCCTCCAGGAGTAAACACAACCGACCCTCTGAACCTCGGTGCGCTTTGTGGGGAAGATGACGAAGATGGGTGGTACCCCAACCCAAATTTGTCCTGCTTGACAGGAATATACAGGACTTGACCCCACCTCTTGGTCTCTCTGGTCTGCACCACTGCCTGGGCTTTCTTATATGAACACATGGCCACTTCCGGCCCTTTGCTGCTCACAGGAGCTTTACCCTTAATCTTCACTCCTTCGAAGGCTTGGCACAACGTCTGGTGGATTTCTCCGTCCACTTCTACGTATTTGAAGGATGATAAATGACTGACCAGAATGCCCTCTTCACCACACACAATAACAATACTGCCATTAACCATATATTTCAGCTTTTGGTGAAGCGTGGATGTTACAGCCCCGGCGGAATGAATCCACGGTCGTCCAAGCAGAAAATTGTACGCTGGTTGAATGTCCATAATATAGAACACGATGTCAAATACTTCTGGACCCACTTGAACTTGCAACGTCAGCGCCCCAAATACAGACCTCCTGGTTCCATCAAACGCTCTTACTACCAGATCACTGGGCGTGCAAATTATTCCTCGAGTATCCAATTTCAACAGTGCCTTCTTAGGCAACACATTTAGGGATGACCCGGTATCAACAAGAACATGGGACATGACGGTGCCCCTGCACTCAACTGAAATGTGCAAAGCATTATTGTGGTCGCGACCTCTAGGTGTCAAGTCAAGATCAGTAAACCCCAAACCGTGCCCCGCATTCACGTGGGCCATTACCCCCTCAAGTTAATTAACAGAAATCTCCTGGGGTACGAAGGACGTCTCAAGAACTTTCAACAAGGCGTTCCGGTGAGCTTCGGAACACAACAATAAAGACAAAATTGAGATTTTTGAAGGAGTTTGCTGTAAATGATCAACGATCTTGTAATCACTCTTTCGAATTAGCCTCATAAACTCCTCCACGTCTTTATTCAATGGTTCTTTCTCCTTCTCTAGGGAAGGTCCACTCTCATTCACCTTGCTTTTACCCTTCGCAATTCTTTCTGCTTCTACTTCTGGCTAAGTAAAGATTCTTCCACTACGGGTCATACCGCCCGCTCCTACCAGATTGTCAACTGATCCCACCGGCAGATCATCCAGATTAATTCTCTCACCATTACAATAAACTTCTACTCCATAACTCCAAGGGATGGCCTTGGTGCTCTCATACGGAATGGGTTTTGCTTTAGTGATGGTGATAGTCGGCTGCTTGGCAGGCGCCGATATCGTGACAGACTTGAATGGTATCGTAACAGCGACAATCTCACCCTGCTCTTCGACCATTGCCTCAACAGGCTTTTCTTCGATAGCAGTGCGGTCAAATTGTAACGTACCCTCATCAATCAGACTCTGAATTCCGCTTTTCAAACTATCGCAACCCTCAAGCCGAGTTGAACAATCTACACAGCCCTCATCACATCCGGGGTAAACTCCCCCTTTCAACAAACGGCTTTTCACGTAACTCAGAGGTGTCTTTAGTTCCTCCACATTCACAACCAGATCTAACCCTGCATCTGTCAGAATAGTGTTCGCTCCCGCTGCCCCATGCTTTGGCATTGGTTGTTGTACAATATTGGGTCCTTCCGTACCGAAATTTATAGCAGTGCTATCGAGTAAATCTTGCACCTTATGCTTGAAAGCCTGACAATTTTCAATATTATGACCGGGCGCCCCGGAATGAAATTCACAATGCTCATTGGCGTCATACCCATATGGAGGTGTACCTGTCGGCGGGGCCAAGGTCCTTTTCTCAACCAATTGTAATCTCAACAAAGTATGAAGAAGTTCAGCATACAATACTGGAGGTACATCAAATATCCTTTTCGGCCTTTGATTATGAACTCTTCGCTGATTAGTATTTTGCTGCCTCGACTGCTGCTGAGGATGTTGCTGATGTTGTTGCGGTGCAGGGATTGTTACACTAGCAACTTGTTATTGCATACGCCATCTTTGACTCATATTCTTCTTTCGAGCGTTGTACACTGAGTTAGTGTCTCCTTGTTTTTTACTACCAAAAGCCTTCTTACTACCTCCAGCTGAGGTTGATTCACCAGTCTGAATCTTACCAATCTTAATTCCATTCTCAATTTGCTCACCCATCAGAATCAAGTCAGAGAAATTTCTCATTGAACAGTTGAGAAGTTTATCGTAATACAGCCCTGAAAACGTACCCACAAAGATATATATCAACTCTCTCTCCACCATGGGTGGTTGTACCCTCGCAGCCAACTCGCGCCATCTCTGGGCGTATTCTTTGAAACTTTCACCAGTCTTCTGAGAGAGATTCTGCAATTGAACCCGATTCGGAGCAAGATCACTGTTATATTGGTAGTGTCTCACGAAGGCCTAAGCCAGTTCTTTCCAGCTTCCAACTTGAGTAGGTTCCAGTCCCATGTACCATTCCAATGACGGCCCAAACAAACTATCCTGAAAGAAGTGCATTAACATCTTTTCATCGTTGGAGTAAGCAGATATTCTTCTGTAATAAGATCGTACGTGCACTCTGGGACACGTGTCTCCCTTGTATTTGTCAAACGCAGGAGCCTTAAACTTGAGTGGCACCCTCAGCCCAGGAACCAATCCCATATTTTCCATATCCAATCCCACAAAATTCTGGTTGGCTATCCCTTTTATCTACTCTTCTAGCATCTTGATCCTACGATCATTTTTAGTAGGCCTCTCATAACCCACGCCTTGGCCAGAAAAAGCATCTTCTTGGCGGTCTTCACCCCCAATAAGGACCCTCATTGTTGTACCCAGCGTACGCAGCGTTGCAACCGTGACCATTCTGGAAAAACCTGGGGTCATACCTCAGATTACCGAGCTCTTAATTAGCAGCCGATATCCTAAAGCCAATATTGTAGGCACCCATTCTGTAACCATTGTTACTCACAGTTCCAAAACCTTGATTACCAAATCCAGCATTGGCACCACTAGTGTTACCAAAGCCCATATTCACACCAGCAAAGCCTGTATTTCCGTTGACCATATTCACACCGGTATTCCCAGCACCAGTGTTGAGACTAGCATTACCATTGCCAACAACGTTCCCATTGGTTTCCAAGTTACCATTCCCATTACAAGTATTCCCATTACCAGCCACAAGGACGTTCTCACCAGCGTCAAGACCGACCATTGTTATAGCATCACCAGCCTGAGGAGTTTCACCCTGAGGACAATTAGCAGTCGTACCCCCATGTAGCACACCGTTGCTATTAACTCGTACAATCAGAGGCTGCACGAGAGTCTGGAGCAGTTCTTGGCCTTTAGCCACGGTCTCCATCACCTGCATAAACTGAGCCATGCGATCACGCATCTCCTACATCTCTGACTGCATCTGGTCCATGACTTTCTTACAGTTGCTTTTGGTTGAGTAACAGTGAGTTCGGTGTTCGGCAATCCTGGAACTTGCATCAATAGAGGGTTAGGGAACACAGTACAAAGTCCCTGTCATGCAAATGATTTATGCAAATGCAAACACGTATCCATGCATTAGGAGGAAGTCCCCCTCGATTCTAGCTCGAAGACAAATAAAGTCTACTGTCCAATCATGGAAAAGAAATCCTCATATATTTATGAAAAGCCCGCGTGGGTAGCTTACAACAAAAGCAAAGTACAACTGAAGCAGCAACATGACCCTAACCAACAAGTCTGGTGGTGATCAGCATATTAATATAAAAGGTACAAAGAAATACAAAGAAAATGAAGTGCGGCCGCGGGCACGAAAATCCTCTAGTAACTTCTTCATATCAGGATGGTCAGGCTGAGTGAGCAGGCCTTGAATCAACAGATCCCTTTGCCTGATGGCATCCGGGAGGTTCTCAGCGATGCTCCCACACACACCTTATTCAGAATGGTTTTCCACCCTACTCCTTTTAGCGTCAGCCCGGAGTTGATAATCCAGTAAGTTAGCTTTGATCTCAACCATCTTATATTGGACATCTCGTCAGAGTGAGGCTTCAGCCTCTATCTTCTTGTTTTTGGCCTCAACCTGTGCTTCCAACTGGACTATCTGCTGCTTCAGCTTTTCTTCCCTCTCTTTGTGGCTAGTCAAGGTACTATTCCACAGCTTCTCGTACTAGGTCAGCTTCCGGTATACCTTATCTAGATCCTGCTTCTTGGTGGTCAATACCCCGTGCACTGCCTTTAGGTCCAACCCAAGACGCTCTCTAGCATCGGTCTCTTTGGTCAAGTTAGCGCCCAGGTGGTTGATCATCTTTGTCTGCCTCTTGCAGGTGTAGACGACTTCACTTTTTTCTCTTCGGAGCTAAGCGGTCTCATTTTCCAATTCTTCATTGGCTTTGACTAGCTCTGCATTCTTGGCTTGAAGCTGCTCGTACTTCTGGATTTCGATCATGGTAGGCTCTGAAGGTTCGTCCTGTTTGACAGGAGGAAAAGGCATCAACACTTTCGCTGCTCTGTTACGAATCCAGTCCACATAAGGAGGATAAGCCTGATTATTGCTTTTCCCTAATGAGGTCTTTCCCTTTCGATGAACGTTGTTCCAAGCATGTTCAAACCTAACCAGATCATCCCCTTCTAATACACCAGTGAGGTACAGAGATTCCTGTACCTCTTCGTCCTTAGGAGGGCCCCTTAAAGCATACCCGAATTGTCTGATAGCAACAGGTGGATTGTAGTTGATACAGCCCTTCCTACCCACAAGAGGGACATTAGGAAATCTCCCACAATTGTAAATAATTTCACTCCCCAGACGATCTCTATCAAACCAATCAATGTCTTCGGCAGACAAGCTCATCAGTCGCTCTGACCATTCCTTCGTCTCTGCCGTCTTTATAAAAGGACCATCCTTCAGTGGATGAGTGATAAACCATCTGTAGAACAATGATGCACAACAAGACACACCCTTGCCTCTTCTATTTTCGTTCTTGTAGTGCACCGAATGGTACACGTCTCCGAGCAAGGTTGGGATTGGATTCTTTGAGACGAAGATGCGAAGAGCATCCACATCTACAAAGTCTGGAATATTGGGGAACAGCATGATACCATATATGCACAGGGCCAAAATAGCTTTGAATGCCACCCAACATTCCTTCTTGGCGTAGTGTCGGGCTCTCTCAGCTAGAAAAGGTAGTGGGAATCCCCAGGATCCATTTCTCTTGACGGTCTTCCCTTCTAACTCAGAAACATCAACATGTAGAGCTGTAGCAATCTTAGCTAGATCTGGCTCCTGATCGATAGGCCAAAAGGGTGCCTGAGCAAGAATGGGTATCTCTAATATGACAGAGAACTCTTCCAAAATGGGGGCAAGCACATAGCTCGGAAATGTGAAGCAACGCAGCGGGGGATCATAAAACTGAAGTAGAGTCTGAAGTCCGTTCAATTCATACACCGACGGTTTGCACACAACACTGAGCAGCTTCCCATAGGTTCTTCTGAAATCTTCCATCACTTCTTTACCAGACAAGGAAATCAAACCCCTTAGAGTAGTAATATCCGGAGTAGGAAACTTGTAGGCCAAAGTTCTTCTCTCACTAGGCTCCATGATGGACACAGAAAGGACAAGATTGCTAGAATCGAAAGGGAACTGCACACCTGTAACACAGATACGTGTTAGATGCAATGCAATATGAAAATGTAAATGCAAATGCAAAATGCAGTAGGGGATCAAGTGCTGTGTTGTGTTGTGCTGTGCGGTGAAGTGGCAGATCATAATTTTGTTTCAGCAAGAAAATACCACACTCTGATAATAAAGGCATACTGAAACCTACAAAACTGATTTACTGACAAGAAAACCAGGTTGTCTGAAGGTTACGGTTTCCTACAACAAACCCGACCCCGCCCACAGGTATGGACCTAATCCCTGACAAAGGTACAACATCCTATGTGTTCATCAGTGTCACAGACTTTTAAGAAACAATGATATGATACCCAGAAGGTGTGGCATCATCATCTCTTGAAGTGGCCTCACTTAGCTGAATCACAAATGATCGGTCCCCAGAGTCGACAATCCTAAGATCTGAAATCCTTTCAACGGCCCACTGGGCTGGAAATGGAAATCATCTCAAAGAACCCGTCTGAGTGCAGATTTCGTGGGAACTAGTGCATCCCTAACATACAGGTTCACCACAAATCTTCTTCTAAAGCTATGTACATACTCAAGCCTGGGTCTGGCTTATCACTCATCAAAGCCCCTTCCCACAACAGCACAATAATAATATCATACTGAAAATAAAGCGCGAAAAGTAAAAAAGCGATAAATAAACATAACCCAACAGGTAAACACACAAGCGCTAGGAATGACTCGCACAGGGAACCGTTGGTTTCCCCAGCAGAGTCGCCAGTTGTCGCTACTGCGAAAATAAGGTGCCGACAAAACAAAAGAGTCGCCACCTTTCGTTATTTATCCCTCAGAACGGGAAAGGAAACGATCGGAGAAACCTGATGCAAAAGGTATAAGACAAGGTTATCACAACCATTATCTGGATTCGGGAGTCGGTTACGCAAGGGGAAGGTATTAGCACCCCTCACGTCCATCGTACTCGATGGAATCCATGCTTGTTGTATTTATTATACGAGTTTGTTACATCTATCTACGCGAAGAGTTCTGGTCTGAAAAGAAAATAAAATGACTCGGCAAAGCGTCGCGCTTTATGGCTACGTATTCCCGTCTGAAACGAGAAATCAGAGTCAACGTAGTTCGCCTAACTACGGGTAATGGGGGAAGGTTGCATGCCGAGATATCGCATCTCGTTCCTACGTACTTTCATACGACATGAAAGATCAGAGCAAACGTAGTTCAGGCTACGAATAACACAGGTTTGTTCAGCTCCTCCTTATCCAAGTAAAGTTAACAGACAGTTCCAGCAGTTGGTATTTACAGCTCGACCTTTGGAGACTTAGGCATTACCGTTTGTGGTAGAACTGAAAGTTAACAGAACTCTCCTTCTGAAAAAGGGTTTCCAAGAATTAGGGTCCAAGAGGACAAAAAGATATTTGATCTTTGTTTTCTGTTTTTTTACGGAAGAAGTGTTTTTTAGTTGTCTGTAGTTTGTACAGCACTAGAGACTATGACTTAGGAGCGAATGCGTCGCATATCGTCCAAAGGACATATACTAAACACTCTAGATGATTGAGAGGAGACCACTCAATCATCATTTCCCAAGTAGCTTAAGGCTCGTAACGCGCTTGTACTAACTTGCCTTTATTATGTTTTTTTTCTGTTGTTTGAGATAAGAAGAGAAACAGACTCTCTACGGGGAAACTGACTCGATCCTACAGTTATCATGAAATATTCGTCCTATGGTTGTGGTTAAAAGGGAAACTAACTAATGTTATCATGCATGGTTAGAATCCTAACGTCTGTCATAACTAGAGACTATGCTATTAGGCCTATGGTCGTCTACATGAAGCCTACTACTAATGCAACACTGCAAGCAAGTCACATCAATACACATCAATATAGGAAGAAAACAAACAAACAGGGAAAACAAGCCAGCAATCTCCACAGCAGAGCCATCTTCTGGAAGCAATCCAATCCAAAGTTTGTAATTGTTCTTCAAGTCCACCATCTTCAAGAGAAGGAAAGGAATTCAACAAGCAACCAAACAAGCTTCTATTCTATGGAAGGAAATTGGGTGTTGGGAGGCAAGGGTAAGTTCCACAGGAGCTTATCCCAGGCACTCAACCAACAAAAGATCTTTGGGGAAACCTAAGGGTTTGCCTCCTTCAAGAGGTGTGCCATATTCCCCCTAGAGGAGGGACTGTGCTACCTCAAGAAGGTTCCTAAAGAGGAAAGACTGAGAGAATTTTAGGAGAATGGAGATGAGAAGCAAGGTAAGTTCCACAGGAACCTACCACAGACACTCAACCAAATCCATTTCCTTTAGAGAGCTTGCTTAGGCTCAACTCCAATGTGAAAGGCAGGGAATTCCTCCACAGAAGGAATTATACCCACAATGAAGGATCCTAATTAACCAAAGGAGTGTTTGAAAGGGGAATTAATCCTAGAGAAATATCATCACCTACTTGAATCTCTAAAGAACATCAAATGCTATCTCCTAATGATCACCTATTCTAAGGCCAATTTGCAAAATGGGGAACTAATGGAAAATCAATCCTAAAAAATCTAAAGAAAATACTACATCATCTTATATGTGTCAACATTCCATGGTAGAAAAATCAGAAGCTAAATCTAAATCAAAATGCCCAAATTAAATCCAAAGCTTCAAGGGTGCACTAAAGGAATTCACAAAAGAACACTCCTAAACAACTACCCTAAAATCCTATTTAAAATGATCTAAAAAATCCAACAAAAATCACATAGAAACATTAACATGTATACAGCCAGCACACCAAATTCCAAGATCAAACTCCAAAATATGAGAGAGAAATAAAATCAACAAATTCAGAACAACATTATTTCATTATTAAAAGTGCACTAAAAGAGAAAATATGAAATAAATGGGAAATGCATGGAAAATTAAAATACAAAGCATGATAAAATCCTAAACATCTCAATCTATAATTACAAATTTTTTCAGAATTTATTTATGATATTCACTATTTTTTTAATGAGTTAAATTCAACAAGCAATTAAACAAAAAAAAAGAAGAAAAGAAATTAAAAACAAATAACTGGAAGGGTGCAATCAGCAAGAAAAACAAGTATTAAACGCCTGGGCCCAATGCAGGGGGGTTCTAACAGCACATAGGCGCTGGGTCCATTTGATTATTCAGCAAAGTTATTCTAATGAAATAATGCCAGGGGGTGGATTAAGCAAGAAATTCCACGCATTAATTCCTGTTGGGCCTGCAGGGGGAGGCGCGAATAGCATGGGAAACCAAGGCCCATAGCAAAGTAATTCAACTCAGTTCTCTCAGAATTAACTAAACAAAGCACATGCGAGGGATCGAACCCTCGTCTCAAAGATTCAAGTAGCGTGCTGAGAGCTTGGGATTCCATTTCACCAAACGATGCGTTTTGGGGAGGGGATTACGTGGCGCACTCATTGCCATTGGATACGATGACTTAGTCCTATTTTCCAAACGAATGAAAGGCAATGATTTCATCTTCTTCCTTTTAAATATGTGCAGGGAGGGAAAACTCAGTTTCCGGCGCGAACGACCGAAGCTTCGCTGGAGAAGCTCGCGTCCTCCTATCTCTCTCAATATTCCACCAAACGCAACGACTCTTGAATGAAACTCGTGTGAAATTTCACGAGGATTACAACCATACTAATTAAATGATCTAAAACTCCAAGATTAAAGCACTCTAGGTCCTAACCGAAAATGGATCCAAACTTAAATTGTCACTAATTCCCAAATTAACTATCCAGAAATCATCTATATCCTATTTGCAACCTAACCACATGAATCTAAGCTAATGAAAACGCATAAATTGAGTGCAATTTCAAGAAATGGAAACCTGGTTTTAAGCTTCGATTGTGGTGTTTCTGGCTTGAATCTTGCTCCCAAATCTTCCAGAATCACTCAATGATGATGATAGAAGCCTTTAGCACCTTCAATTTGATCAGAAACTTGCTTGAATCCAAAAAACATTTTTGAGTGGAAGCTTGAAAACTCCAATGGCTCTCTCTCTGCTCAGCACGAATCAGTCACCAACCTTGCTTCTGATGAGTTCCTAAACATTTATAGAGTGATTTGGAACCTTCTAGAGGTTCAGCCCAGGCCCAAAATCAAAAATCCAATTCCAACTTTTCTTCAAAAATTTCAATATGGCCATGCACGAAATTCCCACTAAAACTTGCTTGGGAAGCTTTGGTCAGCTTGCTGAACAATCCTTGAGTGAAATCAGACCACAAAGAGCCTTCAATTTGCCTTGGTGAATGATTTGTGTGATGTAACTTATAAATGAAGAAACCTTATGAAAGGCCATGAATTATACTTCAAATGAAAAATCAAAAATTGCCAATGTCTCTAAAACATAATTTCTGATCAAATCAAGTACTCATTTGGCATATTTTGTGCACATAACCGTTTATTTGAATTTTTCAACATTCAAACCTTTAAATTTCTTCTTTCTTCAAACCACTTCACACCAATCTTTGATATGAGCCAAACCAATTCATCATGAGCCTTTAGTTAACCTAAAAACCACATTTTAAACAAGTTCCATGTTGAACAAAAATCCATTTGACACGTGCAAGATGGAGATTTTGACCTATAATTGAAACTGGCCTATAATCTCACTTTCCCAAAATACCCCTAACTTGTAAACCTCACAACTTGAGTTCTACAAATCAGATGGAAGACTTATAATACAATTTGGAAAGCTAAGATCATGAGGAACAACTTTCATGTTCACCAAAAGATCATATGAAACCTCCTTCTATATCAAAAATAGCTTGGAAGTCAGATGATTTTCACAGACAAATTTCAGAGGCATCTGAGGACCTGTAACTTGTCTGGACCATAACTTGAGTTCTATAAATCCAATGGAGGACTTATAGTACTCAAATTAAATATAAGAGCATGATATACAAGTTTCATGTTGGCCAAAAATGGAGATGAAACTTGCTTCGTGACTTACATGGCTTGGAAGTTTGGCACTAAACAGGGGATTTTACCCTAGGAACCCTAACTTAGCAACTCCAACCACTCCTGATTCTTCTCAACTTGATCTTGAAACAATCTCTCATATGCCTCAACATATAATTTCATGATCTCAATGACCTAGAAGTAGGCTTTGATCTTCTTCAATTGCTCATTTTGGCCTAGGATTAACCAGATGAAACCCTAGTGACACCAACTTCCACTGTGACTCTTGTACTTGCTACAAACATTTGACTGAACTCTGTCTTGATCCTTTAGGAACTCCATGAGCTCCATCCACATATCATATCCACATCTAAGGCTTCACAACCTATGATACTCTTCAAATGGCTCCTCATGCTAGGAGATAAACCCCATACCAACAGATGAACTTCTTGAGAACCCAACCTTCTCCCTGATGATTATCGTGACTCCTTAAGCTTGCATAAAACCTCTAGATAGGCGTCTCTGGATATAAACACCACCTGATCCCTTGCACAGGTGAAAAATACTATGATATGCAAATGCTATGAAGATGATACGCTAATACTATGAAACATAAGCCAGGTGAGAAAAGGTTAGGCAAATTTTGGGGTGCAACACATATTTGTGCTTGTTTTGAGTCCAAAGGATGTTTTAAGAACATTGGAAAAATCAGAAGTCAAGTTTGAAGTCATTTGATATGCCAATTTCATGGTTACTTCACCAAAAAGCAACATAATGAAAATCAACCATCCATTCCATTCCAAGGGCTCAATCTTGTCCACACATATCCCTTGCATCATAAGAAACTGATATGGATCAATGCACAAGCTGGTTGGCTCTGTTTTCACCACTTCCATAAAGCTCCATAATCAAAAACTTGGATTTTGAGTTGGACTCTTACAAGCTTCTATTGGGCTTCAAAAGTATCCAAGCCCATTCTATATATTCCTATGATCATTTCCTAACTACCATAACTGATTTTAGTGGCAGATAACAGAAAATACAGTTAGAAAAAGCTCAAGAAAAATTGGAATTCAATTTATGCGATTGAAGGGTTTTCAGGCCAAATCAAGGATTGCCGAAGCTTAAGGGTGGATCAGTGAAGGATTCTGCAGCTTCTCCACAAGTTTGAGTACCATTTGAAGACCCATTGGAGGTTCTCCAATAGGTAACTTATTTTTCACAATTACTCTCTGTTCTTGATGCAAACACACGCCATTTTTATGAATTCACCTTCCCCTAAGATCATAGATGGATTTAGGGTAGATTCCATGGTCATTCGTGAGAATTTTTAACATAGCAAGTTTTAGTGTTAGCTTCGGTTAAGGCTCAATATTGGATAAAAATGAAAACAAATCATAGATTGGTGATCTAGGAAGAGAGACGAGTTGTTTGGTATAAGAAATCGCGAGTTTTGTTGAGTTTTGTGGAAGGCCACTGTTCACGTCGCGAGGTAGGAGATGACCGGCGCTAGGCCAGCCACCGTCTGAAATTCTAGCACCGCCGTGTATTGCTTTCCCTCTGTTTCAATTTAAAATTGTCAAGCCATTTCCCAACCGTTGGATCGCGCCATTGCCTTGACCATGTAAACTCATCGCGCGGCCCAGATGTGTCCAACTAGTAGCTTTGGCCATTTCCCCTTAAGCCAAAACACAGAGTTTCATTGAATGAAACTCTGGGCCTTTGATCCAATGCGTTAATCGCACCCTCCACTGCTAAGGCCCAATAGAATAACACGTAGGAATACTACTAGCTGCACCCCTGGCCTGTTTCCTTTTAATTTCTTTTTTTCTTTTATTTCATTTGGTTACCTGTTTGTTTTTAATTCAAGAAAATATGAAATTGACTCAACAAATATTGAAAAAAATCATGATTTTATTTTAGCATGTCCTTTATTTTGTCACATTTTTTAATTGCAATTTTAATTCTTTTTCAATTAATTTTGTATTTTTCTTTTATGTGCTCTTCCATGAATAGGAATAATGCCATGTTAGTTTCTAGATTTTTGTTTCCATATTAATGCTTGGATTTAATCTCTGATTTTTTACATGGTGAATGTTGATATATTGTAGGATATTGTATGATTTTTCTTACATTTTTTAGATGATTCTAAGTATGAGTTTGAGATGGGTTTTTAGAACTCCCCCGTTATGGATTCCTTTTAGCACACATTGAGATGTAGAAATTGTTTAGGACCATTAGATCTAGGTTTTGACCTTGAATTTTCTACTATGGTTCCCTAATACATTTAGGATCATTTAGGATTTTTCTTAGGATTTTTAGAGGTGATATTCTATTATTACCCCATTTTCCAAGTTGATGGTACTTTAGGCGATCCTAACTTAGTTACCTCCTAGTTTAACCTTTAAAGTGAACATTAGTTAACTCTAAGCTTCAAATCCTTTCTTGATAGAATAGAACTTAGGTAGATACCTCATTAGAACATTGATTAGGTCTTGATAGAGGTTTAGAATCCCCCTAGTTTAGGTGATCCTTGTGGCTAGTCTTTAGGGTTTCTTAGAAGTTCCTGTAGTGCCTTCTTTCCCTTATGTGATTTCTTCCCTGGGCTTTGCCCTATCCTCTTTCTCCAAGTCTTGAAGAGGAGCCCTCCTGGGAGAGCCTAATCCTTCCCTTGGTTGGAATCTATGCATTCCTCAGGAGGTTGAGCCTTGAATTGACATTCATCAGTATAGTACATTCCTTTGGCCTGCACTATCTTTCTCCTTCAAGTCTTGATGAGGAGCCCTCTTGGGAGAGCCCAATCCTTCCTTTGGTTGGATTTTGTGCATTCCTCAGGAGGTTGAGCCTTGGATTGACATTCCTGGCATGGTATATTCCCTTGATTTATATATTGTCATCCATCTCAAAGTCCTTTTCTTAGGATCCCTGTTGGGAGAGCCTAATCCTTCCCTTGGTTGGATTCTGTGCATTCCTCAACAGGTTGAGCCTGAGATGGACACTCTGTGTTGATACACTTTAAGCAGATACCTTAGATTGATATCTAGGACTAATACCCATTCTTTTCTGTCCTATTGACATAGGATCCCTCTTGGGAGAGCCTAATCCTTCCCTTGGTTGGATTCTGTACATTCCTCAAGAGGTTGATCCCATGATGGACTCTTGTGTTGACACACATCCAACCTGATGTAGCATGGGATGACTTCCCTGTTGCTCATTTTGGTTTCATTTCTCTTCTTTGTTCGACATTGCTTGATGCATTAGAATAGGTTCATATATAGACTATTTTAGGCTAGGAGCACGATTGCATTAAGAGGTTGAGTGGGTCTCCCTCTGCTTGCTTGCATTAAGGGTCGAGGTGATCCTCCCCTTGCTTGTGTGTTGTTTTTATTTTTTATCTGATGTGTTTGCATTGAAAGGTTGAGCTGAGCTCCCTTTGCTTGTCTGTTTTTTATTGTTTCTTTGCTTGATTGCTTAGAGGTTGAGTGAGTCTCCCTATGCTTGTATTGCTGCATTACATGTGCATCTTTACTGTTTTCTTCTGTTTATTTGTTTTACTGATGTTTAGCTGATGAAATCTGTTTTCTGTTTACCATTAACATGATCCCCTAGGACTCTCACTTCCTTTGGTAAGGAAGTGATGCTAGAACTTTAGGTTGAAAACTTTGCATGATAACTTCTAGAAGTTCCCTGTTTCAAAACTAAACCATAGGATGAATCCTTGGCATGACAACATTAGGGCTTGATAGTTTCCCTGTAGAGTTTGTTCTCTTCTCTCTCTAAAAACAACAGTAAAAAACGTAATAAAGGCAATTTGGTACAAGCGCGTTATGAGCCTTAAGCCACTTGGGAAATGATAATTAAGCGGTCTCCTCTCAATCGTCTAGAGTGTTTAGTATACGTCCTTTAGACGATATGCGACGCATTCGTTCTCAGGTCATAGTCTCTAGAGCTGTACAAACTATAGACAACCATAAAAAACACTTCTTCCGTAAAACACAGAAACAAACTGCAAACCTCTTTTTGCCCTGTGGGCCCATATTTCAAGGGAAACTTTTCTGAAGGAAAGAGTGTCGTTAACTCTCAGTTCTACCACAAACGGTAACGCACGAGTCTCCGATGAGCAAGCTGCATACACCAAACTACTAGAACGGTTTGTTAACCCTACTCGGAAAAACAGATGAATCTGAACTCCCGTAATCCGTATTATCCCGAACTACGTAAGCTCTGATCTCTCATATCTGTTGAGAGTACGTAGGCACAATACTGACGTATTGGCGAGCCACCTTCCCCCATCCGTTACCCGTAGTTAGCCGAACTACGTTGACTCTGATTTCTCGTTCTCTAACGAGAATACGTAGGCACGAAGCGCGATGCTTTGCCGAGTCATTTTCCTTTTCTTTTCAGTCCAGTCTTGATAGGTAGATAGTAAAACCAACCTGTTAGATAAACACAACAAGCATGGATCTCGTTGAGTACAACGGATGTGAGGGGTGATAATACCTTCCCCTTGCGTAGCTGACTCCTAAACCTAGACATGGTTGCAATGACCTTGTCTTATACGTTTTCGTCAGGTTTCTATGATCGTTTCCTTTCCCTTTCTGTGGGATAAATAACGAAAGGTGGCGACTCTTCTGTTTTGCCGGCACCTTATTTTCGCAGTAGCGACAGCTGGCGACTCTGCTGGGGAATGCGATGGTTCCCTATGCGAGTCAATCCTAGCGCTTGCATGTTTATCTGTTGGGTTTGCATTTATTTATCGCATTTTACTTTCTGCACTTTATTTTCAGTATAATATGATTATTTGCTGTGCTGTTGTGGGAGGGACTAATTCTGATGAGTGATAAGCCAGACCCAGGCTTGAGAGATACATAGTATTAGAGTGGATTAGTGGTGGACGTGCTTGCTTTGCTTGCATCAGTTCCCATGTAATCCACACTCAGACGAGATTCTCTTTGATGACTTCCTATCGGTCCTTTGGACTCGAGAGGATTTTGGATCTGAGGATTGTCGTCTCTGGGGACCGATCATTTGTGACTCAGCTAAGTGAGGCCACTTCAGGGAGTGATGATGGCAAACCATAAATGATGAACGTATCATCATTTCGTGGAAGTCTGTGACACTGAGGAACACATAGGATGCCATACCTGTGTTAGTGGATTAGGTCCATACCTGTGAGCGGGGATGGGCTATGCAGGAAACTTTTACCTTCATACAACCTGGTTTTTCTTGACAGTGAATCAGTATTATTGGTATCAGAGGGTTCTCGTCATCATAGCTGTGTTATATTCTCGCTGAAGCAGAATTATGGTCCTCTTCCGTCAACAACACAGCACTCTTGATTTCTTGCTGCATCTTTGCACTTGCATTTGCATCATCATACCATGTTTGCATTTTGCATCTTGCATTCTCATTTGCATTGCCGGTTGGTCCCGGTGGCTTCATGTTCTTATCTTTGCTTGGTTTGCAACAATGATAGGATTGAGCAGGTCAGATTCCACAGATATCCCACTCGAGGTAATCAACAAGGGCAATGGATCAAGTTCAAGCCGAAGTGCAGGAGCTCAGGGCTCGCATGACTCAGTTCATGGAAATGATGCAGGGTGTCGCAGCAGGACAAGAACAGCTAAGAACCATAGTTCAACCGTTGATGGCACGGGTGAACGAAGAAGGTGTTATCCAGGGAGGTGCTGGCGTTATCCCTCCTATTGGTGGTTCTGTTCCACCTCCTATCCCTGTTGTTGTTACACCTCCGGGTGGAGGCGCTAAGAATGGAAATGGCAATGTTGTCAGTGGGAGTACCCACCCTGGGCATAGAACCGTTGGTCCTCGCTGTGAAGATCACCAAAGCGATATCTTTTCCATGAGAGATGCGGAAGCTGCCATGCCAACTGAAGCTGAACAGAGGTTTAAGCTGATTGAAGAGAAGACGAAGGCCTTTGAGAATCAGAACTCTTTAGGCCTTGATATGTCTGATTTGGGTATGGTTCCAGGAGTCAGAATTCCACCTATGTTCCGGGTGCCAGAATTCGACAAATACAAAGGGACAACCTGTCCTCGAGTCCATGTCCGAGCATACTTCCAAAAAATGTCTACGTATTCTGAAGACGAAAGGCTGTTAATGCACTTTTTCCAAGATAGTCTGGCAGGAGCGTCTTTAGAATGGTACATGGGGCTTGAGAGAACACACATCCGTAGTTGGAAGGAGTTGGCTGAAGCTTTTGTGCGTCATTATCAGTATAATAATGATCTGCCACCAACCAGGCTACATTTGCAGAGTTTGTCACAGAAGAGTACTGAGAGCTTCAAAGAGTACGCCCAGAGATGGCGAAACTTGGCGGCAAGAGTACAATCTCCCCTGATGGAGAGAGAGCTAAATGACATGTTCACGGCTACACTTCCTGGTGTGTATTATGAAAAACTGATAGGTTGCATGACTGCATATTTCTCGGATCTGGTAATAGCAGGGGAAAGAGTCGAAAGCGGTATCAAATTGGGAAAAATCCAAGTCGCTCCTGTTTTTGCTAAATATGGAAAAAAGTCGCATGTTGGAGAAACTAGTACTGTGTCTACCCCAACTGATGGTCAATGTTCAGCTCGAAGCCAACAACCTCGTGCCCCTCGGCAGCAAAACAATCGACCCCAAAATCAAGATAGGCCTCGTAACAACCTGGAAAGGAGGACTGCTCCTCTTCACCACGTTCCAATGCCGCTCAGCCAGATTCTGCCGCATCTAATTCAGAACTCGTTGGTGGAGCCTACGGCTCTCAAACCAAGGCCAGAGCCCTATCCTCCGGGATATGACCCCAGTGTTCAATGTGATTATCATGCAGGATCCCAGAGGCATGCGACTGAAGATTGCAAGGCTTTTCAAGCCAAAGTGTAACACTTGATGGACCAAAAATACATTTCCTTTTCCGAAGGAGAGTTGGTTGTGCACGTCGACCTCTCGTCTGATTGAGTCTGAATACTTCAAAGGGTCACTCCCCTCAGCAGCAAATAAGTGTGAAAGCCCAGTTCCCTAAAAGCTGGCAATCTGCATGTTATCATGTCATTTCTTTACATTTGTAGTTTCTTTCCTGTTAGAATGCAAATTTCGTTTGTAAAACTTGTTGTTTTTCAATTGATATTAATAATGAAATAAATATGCATGTTTTGAACTAATCCATTCGTGTTCACTCTATTGCTTTCTTTTATTTTAAACGCTTATTTAAGTGGAATCCGGGGAGGATGACAAAATCCTATGATGGGTAAGCTTCCGATGCTATGCTTTTGAATAAAAACATGTTGATGATGTATAGGCATTGTTTCAAATTCCCAAACACCGGAGATATAAGGAAGATAATCCCTTGTTAACCCCTTTGAGCCGAGTAGTAGGAGTTTCTTTCTGAAGATAAAAAACCCTCAATCTTAACCCGGGGCAGGGTAGGTGTCAGTTAATTTGACCAAGCGTTCAAATTACAAAAGGAGTGTCCGTTCGAGGATCAATCACACCGCTATAGGTCGTACCTAAAAAACCATGATGGTTGAACCTGGCCAATCAGGAGTGAAACAGTCACAATCTCTTTAACAAGTCAGACGAGCCGTTGTCATACGATTTGTTCACAAAAAAAAGGAAGAAAAAAAAGAATCAAAAGGAAAAGCCTGCTAAGTCGAATCTTGCAAACAAGCGACTTAGGAAAAAATTAGGGTACCCCGATGGACTTCAAAAATTGAAGAAACTCTAAAGAGTTAGTCCAGGCAAAAGTTAGGGGAAAACGAGAAAACGAAAAACGAAAAGCGAAAAAGGATTACGAAAGAAAAATCCTCAAACAAGAACGAAATCATGTGGCTCCGGACACCAAAAGACGAAAAGAGAGTGATTGTCACTTCGAAAAGTGTAATTTCTGGAACTATCACTCAATATTTGAACGATGAACGCTAAAGTCGAATTAGTTGAACATAGGATTGGAGAACATCACGGAGAATGGGTGGGTTAAAATGAATTTTGAGCCTTTATCCTTTCTTTCTTAAAACCGTGAACCTGACCACGTTACAACCTTTAAAGTTCCTAATTGAAATAGGTTTGTTTCGAATGCATACTTCGGTAAAGATCGAATCGGAACTGACTCCTAGAAAGGATTCCCATTACCGTGTTGTATTAATGTTGACATGTTGATGAATGATTTCATACATTTTATGTCATAAAATTTTTTCCCGTGAACATGAATAGATTTTGAAAAACTGCCATATGCATTGCATTTGATATGTCTTTTATGCAGAACGGTTTGCTTTACTAGCGAGTAAGTGCTTGACAGCGGGAAAGTTTCCACAGTGGAAAGTTTTACCAGGATAGAATGCAGAATGCCAGAATATTCTGGTGAACCGGGGCAAGCTATATCAAATGATCACGACATGGGAGTCAGCCATCCAGAAGTCAGTTAATCTGGGCCAACCAGATCGAGATTCAGTAAATCTCTCGTAGCCTGAGGTATTTCTCCATGAACCAGTCAGTCAGGGGCAGTCCACCCTGAAAGCTCAAGAGCTACTCATGTCAAGAAGGAAGTTAAGCTGAAGCACCTCTTCGAGGTTTGAAATGCTGAGATAGTACACGTGAAACAAGCAGAATTATAGAAAGTACAAACCTCCTCGCAAGAGAGTTTTGCAGAAATCCTGCAGGCTGGGGAAAAATTGGAAACGACAGAGTTGTCCCTATCCATATCATAAGAGCCAAATAAGCAAGGATGAATCCTTTTGTGATACTGATTCTGGGGCAGGTCGTCTCGAGTTCGTCTCATGGCAAGATTGCTTTATCCTCGAGTTAAACTAAGCCGGGGCAGTTCCTCAAGCAGGTGTATTTATGCCCCAGTCAAAGTTGAGCGTCGGAGAGTTGGGTCGTCACCCTTATCAAATAACTTGAAACTTTCATGGTCTAGTCTTGTCTGGCTAACCCTCAAACCAGTTCTCATCCAGTATATGTCAAAATGTTGAACCAGTCCCTGCCTGGTCCCTTCTTTTGGTAGTTCGCTGTTTAACCAGTCCTCGTACGGAAAACACAGTTGCAAAGTCCAGTCCTTGTTTGGCAAACCCGAAGTCAATCTTGTTTGATATTCACATCAAATATCCAGTCCCTGTCTGATATCCAAATCCGGAATCAGTCATGTCTGATCTTCTTACCCGAAAGTCAATCCTATTTGATGTTCGGGCCAGATATCCAGTCCCTATCTGATATCCATAATCCGGAATCAGTCTTGTCTGATCTCCTTACCCGGAAGTCAATCCTGTTAGATATTCGCACCAGATATCCAGTCCCTGTCTGATATCCAAATCCAGAATTAGTCCTGTCTGATCTCCTTACCCGAAAGTCAATCCTTTTTGATGTTCGAGCCAGATATCCAGTCCCTGTCTGATATCCATATTCCAGAATCAGTCCTGTCTGATCTCCCTACCCAAAAGACAATCCTGTTTGATATTCGAACCATATATCCAGTCCTGTCTGATATCCATAATCCGGAATCAGTCCTGTCTGATCTCCCTACCCGAAAATCAATCCTGTTTGATATTCGAGCCAGATATCCAGTCCATGTCTGATATCCAAATCCGGAATCAGTCCTATCTGATCTCCTTACTCGAAAGTCAATCCTATTTGATGTTCGAGCCAGATATCCAGTCCCTGTCTGATATCCAAATCCGGAATAAGTCCTGTCTGATCTCCTTACCCGAAAGTCAATCCTGTTTGATATTCGAGCCAGATATCCAGTCCCTGTCTGATATCCAAATCCGGAATCAGTCCTGTCTGATCTCCCTACCCGAAAATCAATCCTGTTTGATAATCGAGCCAGATACCCAGTCCATGTCTGATATCCAAATCCGGAATCAGTCCTGTCTGATCTCCTTACCCGAAAGTCAATCATGTTTGATATTCGAGCCAGATATCATGTCCCTGTCTAATATCCAAATCCGGAATCAGTCCTGTCTGATCTCCTTACCCGAAAGTCAATCCTGTTTGATATTCAAGCCAGATATCCAGTCCCTGTCTGATATCCAAATCCAGAATCAGTCCTGTCTGATCTCCCTACCCGAAAGTCAATCCTATTTGATATTCGAACCAGATATCCAGTCATGTCTGATGTCCATAATCCGGAATCAGTCCTGTCTGATCTCCCTACCCGAAAATCAATCCTGTTTGATATTCGAGCTAGATATCCAGTCCCTGTCTGATATCCAAATCCGAAATCAGTCATGTCTGATCTCCTTACCCAAAAGTCAATCTTGTTTGATGTTCGAGCCAGATATCCAGTCCCTGTCTGATATCTGTAATCCAGAATCAGTCATGTCTGATCTCCCTACCCAAAAGTCAATCATGTTTGATATTCGAACCAGATATCCAGTCCCTGGCTGATATCCATAATCCGGAGTCATTCCTGTCTGATCCCCAAACATGAAAATCAATCATGTTTGATATTCGCACCAGATATCCAGTCCCTGTCTAATATCCGAAACCAGAAATCCATGCTTATACCGGAGATTATTTCTTGTCTGACGACTTAACCTTTGATACTAATTCTTGTCTGGTGGTTCACCCTTGAATGCTAGTACCTGTCTAGTACTTCCCCATTTAAATCCACTCTCGTTGGTAACCTTACGTTCGAGGTTCAACTCCAGCTTGGAAAACCGTTTCAGAATCCAATGCTTGTCTGGCCTGCCTTTCTTTTGAAGATTAATCCCCGTTTGATAAGCCCTCGACCGGTAGTCGGTCCGCGTCTGACCTGCTCTGTTAAAATCCATGTCTAGACTGAAGTCCAAGTGGTCCATTCTCTCCAGCAGGATGATTCCTTCTTCCGCAGCAGGTTCAGTTGTGTTTCCCCCATAGAGTCTGAACATGAGACTGTGAGCATTGATATGTCTCCCCGAGCGGAGATAGATTCTCCCCAACCAGATGTATCCTAAGCAGGATCATCATTTCCCTAGCCGAGTCATGCGCAAAAGTATATACTCGTTCCCAGCGGTGGGTCAACAGGAAGTTTTCTCGTAGAAGACTATTTGTAAGTGTTCAGCTTCCGATAGATCAGGCTGAAGTCTCCGGCAGAATTAAAATTCCCCACAGAGTTGTATTCTCCCCGGCAGGTAGGATATATTCCAGCGTCTGGTTACATGTCCCCAGCCGAGTTTGCAGTTCACCAAGAGAGCCGAGTCCTTGGAAGCCGTTCAAGCCATTATTGGTTTGCCCCAGTAGAGTGTTGAATAGCTGTTGCTATGCTTCCCCATCGGAGTCCGTATCTCCAAGAAGATTCTATCTGCGAAGGCCGTGCAGTTTATTTCTGCGATTGACATCGTTTCCTCAGCAATTTGTGGTTTGTATACCTAGTTTAGCAAGTACAAGTTCTCGTAGAACTTTGTCCCCTGCAGAAAGTCGTCTGAGGCTTCGTTTCCCCAGGTTGAGTCCAATTGAGATTGGTGTGACTTCTTCTCCACGGCAGGATGATTCCTTCTCCCCGCCAGAGTGGTTCTTTCTCCTTGACAGGAGGATTTTCCCTTCAGCATTTATTTTGCTGATGGGGTCATAACATTTTGCATGATTGCATAGCATTTACCCTAAATGCGTAGCATTTCTACCATGTGGAACATTACGCCATTGTCGAACATATGCATGTGAAACATGAGCTAGGTCGTTACCGTTCTTGTTTTGCAGGAGTTCCTCAGTGAAGCTGTTTGCTCAGGATGATTCTTGAGTTCCTCAAAAAATTTGTTTGCTTAAGATGATTCTTAAAATCCCCAGTGAAGTCGCCAGAGTTGTTTGCTCAAGATGATTCTTAGAGTCCCCGGCGGAGTTGTTTGTTCACGATGATTCTTGAATTCCTCAGCAGAGTTTATTCATCCAGGATGATTTCGAAATCCCCGAAGCAGAGTTACTTGATAGTTCTCCAGAATCCCCAACGGAGATGTGTCATCCCCAACAGGTTTTAAACAGAGAAGTTGAAATATCCCTTGAAGACTTACTGATGAAGTCCAACTGTGATGTCGAAGCAGTTCTCCTAGCTGACGAGGAGTGCCTGACGGCAGAAGTTTAGATATATATATTGGTTCATGATTGATTGAGGATTCTATTTCTAACATACTAACGAAGTCCGGCTGATGCCCGAGAATTTCTTTGAATTTCCGACGACATAATTAACTTGATTGTCGAAAGTTCCTAATGACCCGATGAGTCCCGAGGAATTCTTCTGCCGTCGTGCCGCAGAATGCCTAACGGCAATATCAGCTATGTGTCACCAGTTACTGTGTAACCAGTGATCCCTTGATGACTTAAGGAAGAAGCTGCAGTGAAATCTGATGATCATCCTGACGGAGATTTGGGTTAGTTGCCGTGCAACTGCTATTTCAGACTTCAAAGATTGTCCTACCAATCAGAGTATCGTTTACTTATGCGGTTGGCAAATTTCCGGTTACCGTGTAACTGATTTCCCAGAAAGTTGCCGTGCAACTGTGATTTCCGATTTCGAAGATGTTCCTACCAATCAGAGTACCGTTTACTTGTGCGGTTGGCAAATCACCAGTAACCGTGTAACCAGTGATCCCTCATTGACTTACTGATGAAGTCCGACAAAGACATTGTCGAGCATTCCTAGCGACCTGACGAGTCCGTAGGCGGTGATAAGGAATTCTTCTGCTGTGGCGCAGAATGCCCAATGGCATAATCTAACATCCTTCACCAGTTACCGTGTAACCGGTGATTCCTTGATGACTTGAGGACATAGATGATCATCCTGACGGAGATTTGAGATTAATCATTCACCAGTGAATTGTCGTGCAAACATCAATATCAACCACCCTTCACCAGTTAGTGTGTAGCAGATGATTCCTTGATGACTTGAAGACGAAGATCTACAGTGAATTCAGACGATCATCCTGACGGAGATTTGAAATCAGTAATTCTCCAGCAAGTTGTCGTGCAACTATCATTTCAGTTTCCGAAGATTTGTCCCCATCAGAGTATCGTTTACTTGGGCGGTTGGCAAATTTATGGGTTTATTGGTATTCAACCGTCTTTTACCTTGATTGTTTGACAGTCGTTCATTTCTCACCCAGTCAGGTCCAAGCCGTTTGAATAGGGGCAGTTGTTGCACCCCAAAATTTGCCTAACCTTTTTTTCACCTAGCTTGTGTTTCATTGCATTCATATTAGCATTATCATCTGCATTGCATTGACATGTATGTAGGAGATCAAGAGGTATGACTACCAATCAATGGCTACAAAAGGTTATGAAGCTATCTAAGAAGCTTTATTCAAGTATTCAAGGGTTGATGTCCTCATCAATGCAGTTAAAGATCCTCAGAGAGAGTGGTTGAAGCCAAGTGTGTACATCTCCTAACTTGTGGGTTGTGGGAAGATCATCAGATGATTCTGAAGCCAGGAAGTTGGACTTGAGACCTTGAGAGAGCTCATGAGAAGTGTTGAAGATCATTTTTAAGCCTAGACAGGTCAATATGCAAAGGATATGAAGTTGCTATCAAGATTGGTACAACTAGGGTCTCATCTGGTCAACCCTAGGTTAACTGATGATTTGAAGAAGGTTGAGACCTAGGTGCAAAGCCATGTGATCATGGATTGATGTCTTAAGATTCCCAAGGGATGGTTCCAAGGTCAGCTCATCATGAATCAAGAGTGTGAGGAGTTCCTAGGCTAGGGTTTCTATGCTTGACAGTGTAAAATCCCCTGGTTTAGTGCCTAACTTCAAGACCACATAACTCTAGATGTGATTTTCATCTCACATTGACCCCAACATGATTGTTGTAGAGAATAATCATAGCTTTAATTTGAGCACTAGAAGTCCTTTATAGGGTTTATGGAACTCAAATTATGAGTCAGACAAGTTACAGGTCATCAGAGGAATGTGAATTTGGAGCTTGAAAGTCAAACAACTTGCATGACACTTTTTCCCTAGAAAGATGATTCTCATGAACTTTGGGCCAACATGAATGTTGCTTCTTATCTTCTTAGCTTTCTAGAAAGTACTAGAAGTCCATGATTGTATTTGTAGAACTCAAGTTACAAGCTTTGCAAGACAAGGGTATTTTGGGAATTTGAGATTATAGGTCATTTTAAATATGGGTCAAGTTCACCATCTTACACACCTCAAATGGAATTTTGTCCAACTTGAAAGTTGTTCAAAATGGTGTTATTTATCCAACCATGCACCAATAATCCATTGATATGGGTTAGAATGAGAAATACTTGAAGAGAAATTCATGAATGAGAATCATTAAAGGAAGCTTGAAAAGGGCTAATTCAAACCAATTCACTTTGGAACCAAATTAGGCCATATTTGTGCTTGTTTTGAGTCCAAACGATGTTTTAAGAACATTGGAAAAATCAGAAGTCAAGTTTGAAGTCATTTGATATGCCAATTTCATGGTTTCTTCACCAAAAAGCAACATAATGAAAATCAACCATCCATTCCATTCCAAGGGCTCAATCTTGTCCACACATATCCCTTGCAGCATAAGAAACTAATATGGATCAATGCACAAGCTGGTTGGCTCTATTTTCACCATTTCCATAAAGCTCCATAATCAAAAACTTGGATTTTGAGTTGGACTCTTACAAGCTTCTATTGGGCTTCAAAAGTGTCCAAGCCCATTCTATATATTCCTATGATCATTTCCCAACTGCCATAACTGATTTTGGTGGAAGATAACAGAAAAAACAGTTAGAAAACACTCAAGAAAAATTGGAATTCGATTTCTGGGATTGAAGGGTTTTCAGGCCAAATCAAGGATTGCAGAAGCTCAAGGGTGGATCAGTGAAGGATTCTGCAGCTTCTCCACAAGTTTGAGCACCATTTGAAGACCCATTGGAGGTGCTCCAATAGGTAACTTATTTTTCACAATTACTCTATGTTCTTGATGCAAACACACGCCATTTTTATGAATTCACCTTCCCCTAAGATCATAGATGGATTTAGGGTAGATTCCATGGCCATTCGTGAGAATTTTTAACAGAGCAAGTTTTAGTGTTAGCTTCGGTTAGGGCTCAATATTGGATAAAAATGAAAACAAATCATAGATTGGTGATCTAGGAAGAGAGACGAGTTGTTTGGTATAAGAAATCGCGAGTTTTGTTGAGTTTTGTGGAAGGCCACTATTCACGTCGCGAGGTAGGAGATGACCGGCGCTTGGCCGGCCACCGTCTGAAATTCCAGGACCGTCATGTATTGCTTTCCCTCTGTTTCAATTTAAAATTACCAGGCCATTTCCCAGCCGTTGGATCACGCCATTGCCTTGACCATGTAAACTCATCGCGCGGCCCAGATGTGTCTAGCGACTAGCTTTGGCCATTTCCCCTTAAGCCAAAACGCAGAGTTTCATTGAATGAAACTCTGGGCCTTTGTTCCAATGCGTTAACCACACCCCCCACTACTAAGGCCCAATAGAATAACACGTAGGAATACTACTAGTTGTACCCCTGGCCTGTTTCCTTTTAATTTCTTTTTTTCTTTTATTTCATTTGGTTACCTGTTTGTTTTTAATTCAAGAAAAATATGAAATTGACTCAATAAATATTGAAAAAAATCATGATTGTATTTTAGCATGTCCTTTATTTTGTCAAATTTTTTAATTGCAATTTTAATTCTTTTTCAATTAATTTTGTATTTTTCTTTTATGTGCTCTTCCATGAATAGGAATAATGCCATGTTAGTTTCTAGATTTTTGTTTCCATATCAATGCTTGGATTTAATCTCTGATTTTTTACATGGTGAATTTTGATACATTGTAGGATATTGTATGATTTTTATTACATTTTTTAGATGATTCTAAGTATGAGTTTGAGATAGGTTTCTAGAACTCCCCCGTTATGGATTCCTTTTAGCAGACATTGAGATGTAGAAATTTTTTAGGACCATTAGATCTAGGTTTTGACCTTGAATTTTCTACTATGGTTCCCTAACACACTTAGGATCATTTAGGATTTTTATTAGGATTTTTAGAGGTGATCTTCTATTATTCCCGCATTTTCCAAGTTGATGGTACTTTAGGTGATCCTAACTTAGTTACCTCCTAGTTTAACCTTTAAAGTGAACATTAGTTAACTCTAAGCTTCAAATCCTTTCTTGATAGAATAGAACTTAGGTAGATACCTCATTAGAATATTGATTAGGTCTTGATATAGCTTTAGAATCCCCCAGTTTAGGTGATCCTTGTGGCTAGTCTTTAGGGTTTCTTAGAAGTTGCTGTAGTGCCTTCTTTCCCTTATGTGATTTCTTCCCTGGGCTTTGCCCTATCCTCTTACTCCAAGTATTGAAGAGGAGCCCTCTAGGGAGAGCCTAATCCTTCCCTTGGTTGGATTAGGTGCATTCCTCAGGAGGTTGAACCTTGAATTGACATTCATCAGTATAGTACATTCCTTTGGTCTGCACTATCTTTCTCCTTCAAGTCTTGATAAGGAGCCCTCTTGGGAGAGCCTAATCCTTCCATTGGTTGGATTCTATGCATTCCTCAGGAGGTTGAGCCTTGAATTGACATTCCTGGCATGGTATATTCCCTTGGTTTATATACTGTCATCCATCTCAAAGTCCTTTTCTTAGGATCCCTCTTGGGAGAGCCTAATCATTCCCTTGGTTTGATTATGTGCATTCCTTAACAGGTTGAGCCTGAGATGGACACTCTGTGTTGATACACTTTAACCAGATACCTTAGATTGATATCTAGGACTAATACCCAGTCTTTTCTGTCCTATTGACATAGGATCCCTCTTGGGAGAGCCTAATCCTTCCCTTGGTTGGAGTCTGTGCATTCCTCAAGAGGTTGAGCCCATGATGGACTCTTGTGTTGACACACATCCAACCTGATGTAGCATGGGATGACTTCCCTGTTGCTCATTTTGGTTTCATTTCTCTTCTTTGTTCGACATTACTTGATGCATTAGAATAGGTTTATATATAGACTATTTTAGGGTAGGAGCATGACTGCATTAAGAGGTTGAGTGGGTCTCCCTCTGCTTGCTTGCATTAAGGGTCGAGGTGATCCTCCCCTTGCTTGTGTGTTGTTTTTCTTTTTTATCTGATGTGTTTGCATTGAAAGGTTGAGCTGAGCTCCCTTTGCTTGTCTGTTTTTTATTGTTTCTTTGCTTGATTGCTTAGAGGTTGAGTGAGTCTCCCTATGCTTGTATTGTTGCATTACATGTGCATCTTTACTATTTTCTTCTGTTTATCTATTTTACTGATGTTTAGCTGATGCAATCTGTTTTCTGTTTACCATTGACATGAACCCCTAGGACTCTCACTTCCTTTGGTAAGGAAGTGATGATAGAACTTTAGGTTGAAACCTTTGCATGATAACGTCTAGGAGTTCCCTATTTCAAAACTCAACCATAGTATGAATCCTTGGCATGACAACATTAGGGCTTGATAGTTTCCCTGTAGAGTTCGTTCTCTTCTCTCTCTAAAAACAACAGTAAAAAACGTAATAAAGGCAAGTTGGTACAAGCGCGTAACGAGCCTTAAGCCACTTGGGAAATGATAATTGAGCGGTCTCCTCTCAATCGTCTAGAGTGTTTAGTATACGTCCTTTGGACGATATGCGACGCATTTGTTCCCAGATCATAGTCTCTAGAGCTGTACAAACTACAGACAACCATAAAAAACACTTCTTCTGTAAAACACAGAAACAAACTGCAAACCTCTTTTTGCCCCGTGGGCCTATATTTCAAGGGAAACTTTTCTGAAGAAAAGAGTGTCGTTAACTCTCGGTTCTACCGCAAACGGTAACGCACGAGTCTCCGATGAGCAAGTTGCATACACCAAACTGCTGGAACGGTTTGTTAACCCTACTCAGAAAAACAGATGAATCTGAACTCCCGTAATCCGTATTATCTCGAACTACGTAGGCTCTGATCTCTCATATCTGTTGAGAGTACGTAGGCACAATACTGAAATATTGGCGAGCCACCTTCCCCCATCCGTTACCCGTAGTTAGCCAAACTACGTTGACTCTGATTTCTTGTTCTCTGACGAGAATACTTAGGCACGAAGCGCGATGCTTTGTCGAGTCATTTTTCTTTTGTTCTCATACCAGTCTTGATAGGTATATTGTAAAACCAACCCGTCAGATAAACACAACGAGCATGGATCCCGTTGAGTACAACGGACATGAGGGGTGCTAATACCTTCCCCTTGCGTAACCGACTCCCGAACCCAGACATGGTTGCGATGACCTTGTCTTATACCTTTTCGTCAGATTTCTCCGATTGTTTCCTTCCCCTTTCTGTGGGATAAATAACGAAAGGTGGCGACTCTTTTGTTTTGGCGACACCTTATTTTCGCAGTAGCGACAAACCCTACTCGGAAAAACAGATGAATCAACCTGTGTTTCGTAGTAGCCCGAACTATGTAAGATCTGATCTCTCACACCTGTTGAGAGTATGTAGGCACAATATTGACGTATTGGCGAGCAACCTTCCCTTCACCCGTAGTTAGCCGAACTACGTTGACTCTGATTTCATGTTCTCTGACGAGAATACGTAGGCACGAAGCGTGATGCTTTGCCAAGTCAATTTTCTTTTCTTTTTTCAGACCAGCCTTGATAGGTAGATAGTTAAACCAACCCGTCAGATAAACACAACAAGCGTGGATCCCGTTGAGTACAACAGACGTGAGGGGTGCTAATACCTTCCCCTTGCGTAACCGACTCCCGAACCCAGACATGGTTGCGATGACCTTGTCTTATACCTTTTCGTCAGATTTTTCCGATCGTTTCCTTTCCCTTTCTGTGGGATAAATAACGAAAGGTGGCGACTCTTCTGTTTTGCTGACACCTTATTTTCGCAGTAGCGACTGTGGGCGATAAGACATATCCTGGGAACATGAAGCAACGCAACTGAGGATCATAAAATTGCAACAACGCATAAACACCATCTAACTCAGACTTTGAGGCTTTACAGACAAAACTCAGAATTTTTCCATACTCCTTCCTGAAATCTTCCATCACGCTACAATCAGCCACGAAGATTAGCTTAAGCAGAGGTCCTATCTCTGGAGTCGGGAACTTGTATAACACATTTTTCTTCAAATCAGGCTCCATACTAATAGTGGATTAGAATACTAGAATCAAGGGGCAAGTATACACCTGAAACATAGATACATGCAAATGTTAAAATGCAAATGAGGATGCAAATGATACAGGGGATCAAAATTGTTATTTATCTGACTGAGATGAACCAGCGCTTCGCTTTGGCGAGAAAATAACACAACACTGGTGTAAAGACCCACTGACTTCCAAATGATTGGTCTCCAGAGTCGACAGTTTCTTGATCCAACACCCGCTCCCGACTAATGTATAGGATATGATGTCTTTAAAATAAAATCTCGTTTGAACGCGAATTTCATGGGGACTAATGCATGCTGAAACATACAGTTCCGTCACTACTTTCCACTCTAATGCTATGGTTATCCTCAAGTCTGGGTTTTGGATTATCACACAATGGAACATTCCCACCCAACAGCACAACAATAATGATATAAAATGCTAAAAGTAAAATGCAAATCCAATAAAGTACAAATGCAGCCTCAGGGAACCCAGAACACCAACAGTCGATTCGGGGGTTTTCGATTGTTCGACTCATCTAAATGAAAAGTCAACTCATTGACCAACAGGGTTTTAACCAAAAATTGAATATAATTATTTTCCCAATGATATTTAATATCTAATCATAGAGTTTGGTGACCATTGGATCAAGAATTGAGAAGTAATCGAAAATTCAGGAAATTAGGGTTTTGAAAGGGGCAAGACCATAACTCCTAACCACACATCCAAATGAAGTGGTTCAAGCTTGTCGGAAAGGTCTTGAGAAGTCATATAAAAGTGCAAAAGTTACCGATGTGCAACAAATGAATAGATTTTGAGTTATGATAAATGTTAGTTCCATGATTCTATGATTGTCCATGGTTCTATGATTGGCTAAATTTTGGTAAAACATGATTCTGCACTGATGTTAAGCAGGATGTTATACCATCTCCATCTACTGTGGTGATAGAGTTGTCGTGGTCTGTTTGAATCTGAAAGTCATGCTGAATTTCGTGACATCCATTTGCTGTCATGACAGAACTTCTGTCATGTGTTTTAAACAGGATGTCATTACCAATGTCATGACATTGCTGTCTGGTGCAGCAGGAGCTGATGACAGTACTGTTGTCATGTGTTTTAAACAGGATGTCATTACCAATGTCATGACATCGGTGTCTGGTGCAGCAGGAGCCAGCAGGAGCTGATGACAGAACTGCTGTCATGGATGTCATACTGAACTTCATGACATCGCTGTTTGGTACAGCAGGTGCTGCTATTGTATATCTCTTGACAGAGGTGTTTTGGTTTGATGAGATCCTGTTGGATATACATCATCAGTGTGTGCAGGTCAGAGTGATTCATTAGGAACAAAGTGAAGATTTAATTGGTGTTTATAAAAAGGATCTTTTAGACTTTTTAGGAAACAATAAAACATTTGTTTCTACTATTATGAAGAAGATTCTACAGAAGTGCACTACTAGGAAAGTTTAGTTAGCTGGCGCAAAGAGAATTGAATGTCATACTGAATGTCATGACATCAGGTAGATGACATGCACAATAGGCATGTTGGTTTTTTGTTTAATGCATGAGCAAGCTCAGGCTAGATTTCAGGAGACTTATTAGGGTTCCCTAGTTATCTCAGGCGAGATTCTAGGCAGTGCTGAGCGTATCATGAAATGCCTATGACCTATTAGAAAGCACCTTGAGTTGTGGAAATTAGTTTTACTTTGTTAAACCTAATGTTTGTTACTTGTAACCAGCACAAGCCCAGTCTGCATTGCTATAAAAGGAGGCCCAGAAGCAAGGGAAAATCAAGCACTCACAACAAGAAAAACTTGAGTGTAGAATTAAGGTTTAGGGCTTTGAGAGTCTTTTGTGTGTGACCTTGTAAGTCACCCTTTGTATCTTTGGATGCATTGTGGTAGACATGTTTAGGCTGTTATTAGTACATTGCTAATTGTTCACTCAAAGCTTTTAAGAAAGAGTGTACTTGTGAGTGAAGAGTTTTTTTCTTCACGTGTATTTGTGTGTCTTATGAATACTTGTACACCAAGGAATTATCTGTTGTATGATTGCATTGGTTTATTATTGTTAAGTTGTCTGTGTCACTCAAAGCTTTTAAGCTAGAGTGTTGTGTCTCTTGATTTAAAGCTGTTAAGCAAAATCAAGATTTGTTTGAAGTGTGATTTCATGATTCTTTTGTAACCTTGAATTGGTTAATTTCACTATGGTGATTGAGGGGGAGTGAGTGGGTATACTCAGGTCTAGTGGTCTCTAGGATGAAGTGTCATTGGGTAGGTCTTAAGTGAAGAGTGCAAACGGGTTGTTTGACTTAGAATTAATTCTAATAATAGCAAATCTCCTCCCTGGCTTGGTAGACCCCAGATGTAGGTGAGGTTGCACTGAACTGCGTAAATAATTTAGTGTGTTATTTATCTTTCAGCATTTACAATTCTTCTCAATTTAAATGTTTCGATAAATAGTCTGTCTGTTTGTTGATGTCACAACAGACGCCATGACATTGGTCATGACATTGGTACAATTTAAAGTAATTTAAATTGGTCATGGTCTGTCCTCGTCCTTGTTGAGCAGAGATCATTGTTCTTGGGACATATGAGATCTGTATACCAGAATTATAATTGGTATCAGAGCAGGCATCCTGTCTGTTTTGGATGAGATCTTGGGAGATACTTTCTGGTGGTTTAAACAATGAGAAGCTACAGTTGATTTGCTGATTTTGCCAAACGAGGAGTTTGTGAAGGTGTCTATATATCTGCTGTTGTGCCCTTTGATATAGGAGCTTCTATGATCTGTTGAATGGTTTTCCAAAGGAGGAGTGGCTACTTCTGTATGATGACATATAAGATGTTTTGACATCTTATTTAGGGCATGTTGAAGATGTTCTTTTGGTGGTTCCGCTGCATATGTTTCTGATGAAAGAACTCTGGTAGCCCTGGGAGAAGATTGCCCTATATTCAGTTTGATGTATGTCTGTGTGTCGCTACTGCGAAAATCGGCGCCGGCTGACAGAAGAGTCGCCACCGTGCGTTATTTATCCCAACGGATGGAAAGGAAACGCTCGAAGTAAACCTCGCAAAAAACGGGAAAAGGTATGGTCATCGCAACCAAAACCTGGGTTCGGGAGTCGGTTACGCAAGGGGAAGGTATTAGCACCCCTCACGTCCGTCGTACTCGACGGGATCCACGCTTGCTTGGGTTGTCTACAGGATGCAAAACAATCTATCTACGGCTGCTAAATCTAAACGGAAAGGGGATTGACTCGATAGAGCGTCGCACTCTATGCCTACGTATTCTCAAGAGAGAAAGTCAGAGTCAACGTAGTTCGGGACTACAGGGAAAATTGGCTCGCCAAGACCTCGCGTCTTGTGCCTACGTACTTCCACACTGCATGGAAGATCAGAGCTTTACGTAGTTCAGGCTAACTACGGCTAAACTGGGTATTCTCACACACCAGTGAGAAAATAACTGGTTTCAAAGGTACGGGAACCTATGGGCAAAACTACGGTCTGGTCTCAAATGCATTCGGGCAAGAGAGAAAAAGGGTAATATCAGTCGTCAGCGGGAAAGTCTCGATCGCACAGCAGCGAGAGAACAAAAGGTTAATTGTTAGTGTGCTCGCTAGGATATCGCATCCTATGCCTACATATTCTCGTCTGGTACGAGAAATCAGAGCAGCTGTAGTTCGGCTACTTCGGGACCACACCTCAAATCTCGTTTTATTAACATTCTGAAAAATGATTACAATGATTGAATACAGCAAGATAACCTCCTAGGAAATACTATCCTATCCATCTATAATGGAAAAAATCAAATTAAAAAGAGTCCCCTAACAAGTGGACTTCTAAACTACCCCTAAAATAAACTCCATGAAAAAATATCCTAAAAGAAAATGTACTCTAAAAAATATTAAGTCTACACTAATATTTTTTCCTCTTTTTCCTTCTCTTCTTTTCAACTATTTTCTTCTTTTTTTCTTTCAAAATATTTTTCATATATTTTTCCATATTTTTCTATACATTTTTTCATATTTTTTTTCTATATATTTTTCTATATATTTTTCTCCATATTCCTTTTCTTTTTCAATATTTTTTTTTACTTCTTTTTTAATATTTCTTTTTCACTTCTTTTTTAATATTTCTTTTTCTTTTCAATATTTCTTTTTCACTTCTTTTTTAATATTTCTTTTTCTCAACATTTTTTCCATACTATAATGAAGCAATAAAAAACATGTAAGAAAATAGAAAAGAAAAGAAAAAAAAACAGGGAGGGGGTGTGACTGGCTTACAGGGGATTACAAGCTGCAAAAAAATAAAAAAACAAACTGGGCCCAGCCCAGTATACAGCAAAAACGGGGGGAGGGGGTGAGACCAGCAAAAAAACTTGTTGGGCCTGAAGCCCACTTTACAAACACCACAAAAAACGGGGTGTATGTCCAAAAAATGGGGTTTGTACGGATAGCCACATACTGATGGGCCCAAAGCCCAGTCCACATTCCCAAAACCCTAATTCTTCTCCTCTCTCAGTTCACTGTTCATCCACCCACAACGGCGCTGTTCTCTCCTTCTTCTCCCTCGTTCACTTCTCTTCTCCCTCTCTCTCAATCTCCGATTCGCCTTCGTTTCTCAACCTTTCTCCCTCGTTCAACCTTCAATCTCTCTCTCAGCCTCGCCCTCCATCAATTCTCGTCCTCAATCTCCCAAAGAAACAACAACGAAATAACAACAATAACTCCATCGATCTAACATCTGGATATACACCCTACCATGGCTCGAAGATCTCGGCGTAAGTGCTTGAAGGAAGTCCGTGGAAGATCCTTCCGTGGATGCTTGCTTGTGCCCCATAACATGAAGATTTTTGGAAGTTCTTGGATGAAGAAGGACGGATGAAGACTTCTGGATAAAGATCTTGGATCTTGGATGAACGCTGAGCAAATTCTGGAAAAAGACTGATGAAGGTTGAACAATTTGGTGGTTCTCGAGGATGAACATCTGGAAACGTTTGAAGATCTTGAGGAATGTTGAATGAAGATCCTGGATGATGTTGATGAAGACTCGAATGAATCTCGATGACTGTTCATGAAGCTCTTTGAGAAACAAACGACTGAAGGTTCTACAGGTTTCTGGAAAACGGTTTCTGGACAACTTGCATGAACAAGGATGAACAAGGAGATGAATCTCCATGAGATTGGGATGAAGTTATGGAAAGACTGACGAACAGGTGATGAAGGTGATGAACATTCTGGGAAGAACTCAAGAAGGTTTCCGGAAATCTAGAGAACGATTACGAACGGTTGAATCTTGATGAAGATCCTAGCCGGAAAAAAGTTGTTGATGGTGATCGGAGTTGGAAGTTGATCGAAGATGATGATTATTGAAAAGAAGTTGAATTTCTGGGTTTTTGAGGTTTCCGGTGAAATGTGCGGTGGCCGGAGTAGGTTAGGGTGGCCGGCGATGTTCTGTTGCGGTGGTTGCATGGCCGCCGGCCATGCAACTGGTGGAGTCCGGTGAGGTTTGTGGAGAGGACAGGTGGCACTGGTGAGTGGAGGAATGGCGTGCATGGATGCCACGTATTGTGAAGCGTGGCAGAGAGAGGGGAAGTGGAATGTGATGTGTCTGTGTGATAATTATGATATGTGGGGTCTCTCTTTGCTTTACACGTGGAGCTGAATTTATATATGGACTTGCTGGATTATTCTGGACAATTCTAGACTGAAAATGCATGAATTGGGCTTCCACAAAGCCTTGGGCCCAAACGAAAATGAATTCAAAAACCCAAAAAAAAACTAAATGAAAAATGGATTAATGGGAAAAAATGAAATAATCTGGATTAACTAATTAACTAGCTAATATTAATGATTAAACCTAATTAATTCTAACCAAATCTCAATTAATCCTAAAAAGAGAATTATCCTAAAAACTCTATTAATTCTAATTAATTCCTAAACTAATAACACTCTAATAATTCCCTAATCTAAAAATTAAACTAATAAATCTCTAATAAAACCTATATTATTTATATCTAAAATATTATCTATTATTAATAAAAGAGAAGAAAAAAAACTATATTCTAAAAAAACAACTATATTATTTCTTTAAAAGAAAATCTATGATTAATAAAAGAAAAAAACTATATTATTCTATTATTCTAAAATGATTAAAAATCTATCTAAAAAGCATTAAAACTATTAAAAATATTAAAAACCTATTAATATTATAAAAAAATCTAATAAAACCCTAACAAAATCTAATAAAATCCAGAAAAATCACAATAATTCCCGAGGGAACAAAAATAGCACCGAACGACAAATAACACTGCGAGAGCGCACAAAAATAGCCGGTAAAAACAAATGGACACCGAAACGTCCTCAAAAACACGATTCTATCTATCTAAACTGATTAAAAACACCTGAGACACGAGACGAAGGCTGTGATCCCGATATAATCAAAACAACTGAAAAATGCACTGTATGCAATATGCGGATGCGAATGCGGTCATGCGTCGAAACATAGGACCAGATACAGGACCCGGTTGGTCAAATTTTGGGGTGCAACAGCTGCCCCTATTCAAGCGGCTTGGACCTGAATGGTTGAAGAGCGCTCAGCCTTCAAACATTCAAAGGTAGATGACGGTTGAATACAAATGAAACCCTGAAATTTGCCAACCGCGGGAATATACTGCAAAACTGCTTGAGGAATAGCCTCCAATGAACTGAAGTTTGGTTGTCACGGCAACAACTGGTCAATTATCTGATAAATTTTCTTCTCCTTGCAACACCAATCACCTGTGCGACACCACAAGTATTGGAATAATGCTTCGAAAAGCAAACGACTTGATTCCCATCTCTCTTATGGGATCAAATCCTGTCAACTCACAGTTCACAGCGAACTTGAGGACAATTCTCCTGGGGAACTTCTGAATCGACTGCTTGGCACCCATTCTGTCAATAGGAGGCGGCTTCAGAAATATGATATATGATAATCTTTGTTGTTTTTTTTTTTCTGTGCTGACGTAACAACCAAATGAAGAATCACTCCGCTGGGGAAGAAGAAAAGCTTAACCACACAACTCTGCAGGGGAACAAATTCGAAATCCAATGAGGTAACCCACCTGGTCCATGTTTCGAAATGCGTATGCTTGAGAATGATACAATGCCCTATATGACATGAATATGCTATGCGTTCTGTTTGAAAATGCGATGCCCAGACGGCATGCTATATGTTTGTATAAATGCTATGACGCTATATGCAAATGTTAATGCAGGCTCGAGCTGCCAGAGAACACCAGGTCTGAAAACCACTTGGCAAAATAAATGCCGAAGGCAACGTCAACTCTACTGGGGATGAACCGAAGTCACAGAATTATCTCAGCAAAATAAATGCTGGAAACGGGAAACCAAATCCGCTGGGGATAACTGTCCTGCTGGAGGAATGAAAAGGCAACCCTGCTTGGCGACTTCGCTGGGGAAAGAAAGAACAACTCTGCTTGGGGATGCTCTCTCCAAACCATTGGCAACTGATTGAGCTCTGCGGGGATAGACCCAAACTGGGATTGATTGCGCGCAGCACGCTGATGGTAATGCCCCCACTATCAAGGATATCAATCTTAATCTGCTGGGGATACTCCTGATCCTACTCTGATGCGGGGTAAAATACAATCTCGACTCTTCTGGGGATAATAAGCAACTTTCATCTGCTGAAGAGTAGCAATTCTGATTTAACAACATCCACAAGGAATCCAAACATTAATCGGAGAACTGGTATCCGTCGAGCTTCATATCGGAGAACATGACAACATGCGAGTCATTGAGAATTACTGAGTCAGATACCTTTAGGTTTTTGTTTTTCTGGTTTAGGATAAACATGGATTATGTACACAGTGGAAAAATACTAGACGAGAACTAGCATTCAAAAGTAGGCTACCAAACGAGAACTGATAGGAAAATAGGTTATCGGACGAGAATTGATTTGGTTTGGACATCAGACGGGGCTGACTGGATAACAGGCTAAGAAAAAGACAACCAGGCGAGAACTGGCGGAAAGCTGACGTACACCAGACGAGAACTGGTATAACACATAGGTTAAAACACACGATGATCAGACGAGAACTGATTACGCAACGACATGTACCAGACGAGAACTGATACAACACTTGAAGAAACGGTGACCAGACGAGAACTGGTTACGCAACGACATGTACCAGACGAGAACTGATACAACACTTGAAGAAACGGTGACCAGACGAGAACTGGTTACAATAAACTACACCAGACGGGAACTGATGCTTACAATAAACTACACCAGACGGGAACTGATGCTTACGGAATGGTGGGCCAGACGAGAATTGGTTACCGGTTTGCCAGGCGAGAACTGGACTTTGGAAACGACTGGTTACTAACACGCAACAGGTTTACACTGTAGGATAATGATCCAACGACAGCAAGGCTTCTTTCTCAGGTTTTTGATAAGGGTATTGACACGATTCCCCGATACTCAACTCCGGATGGGGATAAACAAACTGGCTTGAACATCTTGCCCTAGTACACTCAGCTGGGGATAACAAGACTGGCTTGAACAACTTGCCCCAGTACACTCAGCTTGCCCCAATCTAACTCTTGGGAACACCTGCTCTGAACAGCTTGCTACGAGACAACCTCGAGAATATTTGCCCCAGTATCTATACGGCAACAGAATTCAATCTCAATCAAACAATCGTCAACCCAACTGATTTCAACATTCTCTGCAGTGACTTGCCCCTGAATGAGCGTTCTAGCGAATTAACCCGATCTGATTATCCACCTGAAGTATCTGCTTTCAAATCTCCACGCTCTGAATGATTGCCCCTGATTGGCTCTCGAGAAGACTCACTTCTGATCAACTGCTTCTCAAACAAACTGCCCCTGATCAACTGGAGCTTCGGGACTTGTCCTCAGACTAACTGATATTGAACTTACTGGAAGTCAATGCCCCGGATTCAAAGGGTTTCACAACATACACCATTCTGGTTCAGACTGCTGAATTATCCAGTCTTGCTCGGTGATTCCCTGCTGGAATTTCTTTCATGTCAACTACTAACCTGCAATTAAAACTGTCTATTTACGAATGGTAATCTTAATGCAGTGTTCATGCAGATTTTGAAAAAAATTTGAGCTGTCACTCATTTACATGCATGATGATTGTGAGTGACGTAGTGCGTACGTGGTCAGTGAAAAAACATAACAAGGATATGACTAGCGAGTCAAGAAGGAGTCAGGTTACTCAACCTTATCGTAATGCGCTTTCAGAATAACCCTACCTCAATTAGGTCTTTTAAGGGTTGTATCGGGGTCGGGTTCACGGTTCGCGAAACAAAGGATATTTGGCTCAAATTTGATTCGTACCCACCCCTTCTACGCGATGATCTCCGATCCTAAGGTTCAGTTAACCTGGCACAAGCGCTCGCCTCTTTGAGAGGTATGTTGAATGGTAAGAACCTCAATTAAGGAACTCACAAGGCTTTCGGAGTGACAGTTACTCCTTTTTCGCTTTCGGTGTCTGTGTACACGACTTTGTGACTTGCTGGGGACAAAATTTTCTTTTTTATCCCTTCTTTTTCATTCTTTTGATTCCCTAATTTTTGCCTGGACTGACTCCTTTTGAGTTCTTTTCGATTTTTTTCGTTTTCTTTTGAAGTCCAGCGGGATGCCCTGATTTTTGCCTAAGTATTAGCTTTCCAACTTTTTCTTTCTTTTTACTTAGCGGGCTTTCTTTCTTCTTTCTTTTGGAACAAAGTCGTGTGACACTGGTTGTCTTGATTGCTCCGAAAGGATTGTAACTGTCTCACTCCTGATTGGTGAGGTTTAACCCATTGAAAGGTGTAAACTGATATTGGTCCTCGAAAAACAACACTCCTCTGTAAGACTTGAATGCTCGGTCAAGCTAACTGACAACTACCCTGCCCCGGGTTAAGATGTGAGGGTTTAAAAAAAGTCCGAAAAAACTTCTACTTCCTGGCTCGAAGTGGTTAACAAGGGACTAACTCCTTATATCTCCAGTGTTTGGGGGATTTGAAACAATGCCTTGTACGTCATCGGTAAGGTCTTATCTGAAAGCATACGATCATCGGTTATGAGCTTCAGTTTCATCATCCTCCCTCCAATCTTTGCTAGTCACAGGGATAAAGTGGAGTGAATAAAATGTAAGTGTCAGTACAATGCAGTAAATGAGCGACAACGACATGATTAATTCAGAAAAATGCATAGTCACTTTATTATTATCACCATTCGAAACATACAATGTTTGAAAGCAGGTAGTAACTAACGGAAAAAGAAACTACAAATGCAAATGATATAAAAGTCTGAGGACTGCCAATGCTGAGGCGCCCGCCTGTCTGGATCACTGGCTCCTTTGCTGGGGAATACTTTCCGAGTCTACGAGCTTAGACAGCTGAGCGGTTGGTATGAACAAACAGAAGTCCTTCTCGAAAGGAAATGCGATCTTGGTCAATCAACTATTGTACCTTCGCCTGAAATGCTTTACAATCTTCTGTCGAATGCCCTGGAGAGCCACCATGATAACCACACTGAACATGGGGATTGTACCCAGGAGGGTAAGGTTTTGGAACGGGTTTGAGAGCTTTCGGCTCCACCAAAGAACTCTGGATCAAAGATGGTAGCAGCTGGCTATACGGCATAGGCACTGGATGAGAAGGAGCTTTCCTTCGTTCCAAGTTGTTGCGAGGTCGATTTTGATTCTGACGCTGATTCTGATAACCTCGACCACGAGTTCGCTGCTTTACAATGGAAGCGACATAAGATTCCTGATAGGGTGCCCCAGGCACGGCTGTCTGTTTAGTATAACAAGCCACAGGAGGTACTGATCTCTGATAAGATGAAGAACCAACAAAATTCACTGATTCGCTTCGAGGATATTCAACATTTGGCATGACTGCATTGATCACAAATCCTTCTTCACTCTGATAGTCACAAGGATATTCAGTTTCACCAGCTTGATCATTTGAAGTAATCTGAATTTTCCCAATTCTTATGGCATACTCAAGGTGTTCTCCTAATGCTACCACGTCAGAGAAACTTAATGGAAGTCCGAGCAATCTTTCGAAGTACGGATCTTGTAGGGAATCTACAAACATGCTTGTCAACTCTTGGTCTAACAGCGGTGGATGCACTCTAGCAGCAAATTCTCTCCATCTCTGAGCATACTTCCTGATAGGTTCATTGTTCTCTTGAGACAATTCTTGCAACTGCATGCGATGGGGAGCTATGTCTAGGTTATAATCGTACTGCTTCAGAAAAGCTCTGGCTAAATCCATCCAGGACTGAATCTGATTTCTCTCTAACTGCATATACCACCTCAAAGATGCCCCAGTCAGACTATCTTGAAAGCAATGAATCATCAATTTGTCATCTCGCACAAACGAAGTCATTCTTCGACAGAACATCATCAAATGTTGCTTCGGACAGCTATCTCCCGTGTACTTCTCAAATTTCGGCACTTTGAACTTATAAGGCAACACCAGGTCAGGAACCAAACACATGCCTACAGCATCAAGGTTAACAGCATCTTTGACTTTCAAAGCTTTCATTTTCTCTTCCAATGCTCGGAGTCTTCTATCCTTCTCAAGAGCTCTCGGATCTACCATCCTGGCTATTGGAATATCTCTTCGGTAATTCATCACAGGGAAAGCAACACCTTGATTGTTAACAGGAGGAGGACGTTCGTTTCGGGCAACAAACTGCTCATGTCGATCTCGGTTCTCAACAGAAGGCTGTACAACTTGATCTGCAGTAACGTTGTTCGCTTGTGGGAAGTCTTCCATAGAATCATACAGAGGGTTGGACGTCATAGTGAACCCCGTCAAGGTGTTGGGAGACTGGAAATTGCCTTCAGACATAGCTACCAATAATCTTCAGCTGACTTCGGTGCTCGATTCTGCTCAAATCTACTCAACCCCTAGGTCGGTCTTCTGACAATCAACAGTTGCTCAATCCAAACTCCGGGTAATCACCTTCAAGAAACAAAGGCTGGATCAGAACTCTGGCTAACTAGAGGATGATATGCAGTATGATGCAACACTGATATGCACATGATATGCAAAATGCAGCAAACTACGGGACCACAGCCCCCCACACAATCTGAATACTACTCCACTGCTGACGGAGTACGGTCGCTCTGAAGAGAAGACCAAAATAACGGGTAGGTTGGAAGTCAAGTTTCCTGCAAAAAAAAATCCCCACTCACAGGTATGGACCTATATCTGACAAGGTACGGCATCCTATGCGGTCGTCAGCGTCACAAACTTTCAAAACTGACGATACGATTCCCAGAAGGAGTGGCATCATCGAGTCTTGAAGAGGCCTCACTTAGCTAACTTCCAAATGATCGGTTCCCAGAGTCGACAATCCAACTAACCAGCAACCCGAGCCACCCAAAGGGTGGGACAAGAGGCCAACCAGAAGAACCTCGTCTGAGTGTAGATTTCGCGGGACACTAATACAAGCAAAGTCGGTAGGCGCCCACTAATCTCTACTCTAAGTCTAAGGTGTACTCAAGCCCAGGTCCGGCTTCTCACTCAATCATAGAACACCCGTAACACCCCAACAGCAACAGATAATATTAATAAATAAACACCAATAGACAAGCAAACAAGCGCTAGGATTGACTCTCTTAGGGGACATTGGATCCCCAGCAGAGTCGCCAGCTGTCGCTACTGCGAAAATTGGCGCCGACTGACAGAAGAGTCGCCACCGTGCATTATTTATCCCAACGGAGGGAAAGGAAACGCTCGAAGTAAACCTCGCAAAAAACGGGAAAAGGTATGGTCATCGCAACCAAAACCTGGGTTCGGGAGTCGGTTACGCAAGGGGAAGGTATTAGCACCCCTCACGTCCGTCGTACTCGACGGGATCCATGCTTGCTTGGGTTGTCTACAGGATGCAAAACAATCTATCTACGGCTGCTAAATCTAAACGGAAAGGGGATTGACTCGATAGAGCGTCGCACTCTATGCCTACGTATTCTCAAGAGAGAAAGTCAGAGTCAATGTAGTTCGGGACTACAGGGAAAATTGGCTCGCCAAGACCTCGCGTCTTGTGCCTACGTACTTCCACACTGCATGGAAGATCAGAGCTTTACGTAGTTCAGGCTAACTACGGCTAAACTGGGTATTCTCACACAGCAGTGAGAAAATAACTGGTTTCAAAGGTACGGGAACCTATGGGCAAAACTACGGTCTGGTCTCAAATGCATTCGGGCAAGAGAGAAAAAGGGTAATATCAGTCGTCAGCGGGAAAGTCTCGATCGCACAGCAGCGAGAGAACAACAGGTTAATTGTTAGTGTGCTCGCTAGGATATCGCATCCTATGCCTACATATTCTCGTCTGGTACGAGAAATCAGAGCAGCTGTAGTTCGGCTACTTTGGGACCACAACTCAAATCTCGTTTTATTAACATTCTGAAAAATGATTACAATGATTGAATACAGCAAGATAACCTCCTAGGAAATACTATCCTATCCATCTATAATGGGAAAAATCAAATGAAAAAGAGTCCCCTAACAAGTGGACTTCTAAACTACCCCTAAAATAAACTCCATGAAAAAATATCCTAAAAGAAAATGTACTCTAAAAAATATTAAGTCTACACTAATATTTTTTCCTATTTTTCCTTCTCTTCTTTTCAACTATTTTCTTCTTTTTTTCTTTCAAAATATTTTTCATATATTTTTCCATATTTTTCTATACATTTTTTCATATTTTTTTTTCTATATATTTTTCTATATATTTTTCTCCATATTCCTTTTCTTTTTCAATATTTTTTTTACTTCTTTTTTAATATTTCTTTTTCTTTTCAATATTTCTTTTTCACTTCTTTTTCTTTTCAATATTTCTTTTTCACTTCTTTTTTAATATTTCTTTTTCTCAACATTTTTTCCATACTATAATGAAGCAATAAAAAACATGTAAGAAAATAGAAAACAAAAGAAAAAAAAACAGGGAGGGGGTGTGACTGGCTTACAGGGGATTACAAGCTGCAAAAAAATAAAAAAACAAACTGGGCCCAGCCCAGTATACAGCAAAAACGGGGGGAGGGGGTGAGACCAGCAAAAAAACTCGTTGGGCCTGAAGCCCACTTTACAAACACCACAAAAAACGGGGTGTATGTCCAAAAAATGGGGTTTGTACGGATAGCCACATACTGATGGGCCCAAAGCCCAGTCCACATTCCCAAAACCCTAATTCTTCTCCTCTCTCAGTTCACTGTTCATCCACCCACAACGGCGCCGTTCTCTCCTTCTTCTCCCTCGTTCACTTCTCTTCTCCCTCTCTCTCAATCTCCGATTCGCCTTCGTTTCTCAACCTTTCTCCCTCGTTCAACCTTCAATCTCTCTCTCAGCCTCGCCCTCCATCAATTCTCGTCCTCAATCTCCCAAAGAAACAACAACGAAATAACAACAATAACTCCATCGATCTAACATCTGGATATACACCCTACCATGGCTCGAAGATCTCGGCGTAAGTGCTTGAAGGAAGTCCGTGGAAGATCCTTCCGTGGATGCTTGCTTGTGCCCCATAACATGAAGATTTTTGGAAGTTCTTGGATGAAGAAGGACGGATGAAGACTTCTGGATAAAGATCTTGGATCTTGGATGAACGCTGAGCAAATTCTGGAAAAAGACTGATGAAGGTTGAACAATCTGGTGGTTCTCGAGGATGAACATCTGGAAACGTTTGAAGATCTTGAGGAATTTTGAATGAAGATCCTGGATGATGTTGATGAAGACTCGAATGAATCTCGATGACTGTTCATGAAGCTCTTTGAGAAACAAACGACTGAAGGTTCTACAGGTTTCTGGAAAACGGTTTCTGGACAACTTGCATGAACAAGGATGAACAAGGAGATGAATCTCCATGAGATTGGGATGAAGTTATGGAAAGACTGACGAACAGGTGATGAAGGTGATGAACATTCTGGGAAGAACTCAAGAAGGTTTCCGGAAATCTAGAGAACGATTACGAACGGTTGAATCTTGATGAAGATCCTCGCCGGAAAAAAGTTGTTGATGGTGATCGGAGTTGGAAGTTGATCGGAGATGATGATTATTGAAAAGAAGTTGAATTTCTGGGTTTTTGAGGTTTCCGGTGAAATGTGCAGTGGCCGGAGTAGGTTAGGGTGGCCGGCGATGTTCTGTTGCGGTGGTTGCATGGCCGCCGGCCATGCAACTGGTGGAGTCCGGTGAGGTTTGTGGAGAGGACATGTGGCACTGGTGAGTGGAGGAATGGCGTGCATGGATGCCACGTATTGTGAAGCGTGGCAGAGAGAGGGGAAGTGGAATGTGATGTGTCTGTGTGATAATTATGATATGTGGGGTCTCTCTTTGCTTTACACGTGGAGCTGAATTTATATATGGACTTGCTGGATTATTCTGGACAATTCTAGACTGAAAATGCATGAATTGGGCTTCCACAAAGCCTTGGGCCCAAACGAAAATGAATTCAAAAACCCAAAAAAAAAACTAAATGAAAAATGGATTAATGGGAAAAAATGAAATAATCTGGATTAACTAATTAACTAGCTAATATTAATGATTAAACCTAATTAATTCTAACCAAATCTCAATTAATCCTAAAAAGAGAATTATCCTAAAAACTCTATTAATTCTAATTAATTCCTAAACTAATAACACTGTAATAATTCCCTAATCTAAAAATTAAACTAATAAATCTCTAATAAAACCTATATTATTTATATCTAAAATATTATCTATTATTAATAAAAGAGAAGGAAAAAAACTATATTCTAAAAAAACAACTATATTATTTCTTTAAAAGAAAATCTATGATTAATAAAAGAAAAAAACTATATTATTCTATTATTCTAAAATGATTAAAAATCTATCTAAAAAGCATTAAAACTATTAAAAATATTAAAAACCTATTAATATTCTAAAAAAATCTAATAAAACCCTAATAAAATCTAATAAAATCTAGAAAAATCACAATAATTCCCGAGGGAACAAAAATAGCACCGAACGACAAATAACACTGCGAGAGCGCACAAAAATAGCCGGTAAAAACAAATGGACACCGAAACGTCCTCAAAAACACGATTCTATCTATCTAAACTGATTAAAAACACCTAAGACGCGAGACGAAGGCTGTGATCCCGATATAATCAAAACAACTAAAAAATGCATTGTATGCAATATGCGGATGCGAATGCGGTCATGCGTCGAAACATAGGACCAGATACAGGACCCGATTGGTCAAATTTTGGGGTGCAACAAATTTCTTGGAGGTATCAATGCTTGGGTCAGTTTATTTCTGATCTAAGTACATAGGATCATGTGACCATGCTCATCTTGGAGGTCAAGGATAAATGGCAGTTATCTCTGACTTTCTGAAGAAGCCTCTACTTAAGGAAAGTGGAATTCCTTTTGTAAAGATTTTTTGTGTGATCCTTCTTTTCTGAAGAATCAATCCTTGGCATGTTTGGTTTTTCTAAAGAGGAGTTTTCTAGAGCAAATGCACTTCAAAGGTAGCTAATGCAGAATACAGGCTGTCTACTTAAACTTGCTATCAATAATCAAGTCTATGTGAACATGGATATCTTGATGAGGTTCTTCTAAATGGCATAATGAAGGACTGAATGCACCAGCAAGATGTCTGATCAGATGTTGTGACATCGAGCAGAAACTTCAGTTTGCAGGAGCTGTGAGAAGAAGTAGATGTTACAGGTCCAAGTCTTGGTGTATCTAAGATGCCTTGCTATAGAGCAATTAGGACATGTAACTTGAAGATCAAGCTTTCTTGGTGGATCAGAAGATCTTCTAGAGCTCTGAAAGATGTTGAGTAATCAAACAGTGGCATTTGGTTATTTAAAGAAGTGTGCTTGAAGAAAATTACCCTTGTGCAGAAGGGTAGTTGTTTGAAGACCAAAGAAGGTTCTGATTCTATTCATATATTGGTGCTTGTGGTAGAAGCCCTAAGTTGTTTATGGAAGATTACCTTCTTTTGGAGATGCTGGAGCTGTGAAGGTCTTCAGTTGGACTACTAGGCAGTAGTAAGTCCAGTTGTGGGCATATAAAGAACCAGTGGATGATGTGTCTGTGATATGTATCATCTGGTTTGGTTCTACTTGGTGTGGAACTTGTGACTTACATCTTAACTAAGAAGTACTTTATCTTGTCATACGGGAGAATGATGAGGTAAAAGGACTATCTTGGAGTATGATGTGAAGGTATTGTACAAGACTAGAGTGGATCATTGGTTGATTGCATTCTAATGTGGTATATGGAAGTGATCAAGTCACTGGTTGAATCAGAAGCATTCTAACCTATCATACGGGAGAGTGATGAGGTAAAGAATGTCTTGGAGTATGGGATGTCCATCTTAGGCTGAGGTCAAAATACTTGTCGAAAAAGGTTTCTTTTGCTGCAAGTAACTCTAGAAGTGGATCAGTTTGGTACCTTCCCACTGTATGAGCATCTTGGGTGTTTCTTGGTGTAAGGAGCAGCGTTTATAGAAGATAGGGGAAGAGCTTCTATCTGATGGGTGTACTAGTTGTTGTGGTTCAAGCAGTAAGTGAATGCGTTCAGCACGTGTGTTGAACAAGGAGTGAGCTCTTGAAGACATGAAGATGAGTCTTATGTTTTCCATTCATGTGCTTCTGGAAATAGAGCACTAGTTATCCTTGGTATGGGGAGGTATACTTCTATCTAGGATATGTTGCTGCAATGGTACAGCTGTGTCTCAAGATTGCTTGTGGCTTCAAGTAGTTTGTGACTATATGCCTCTAGGAGGGTGGAATGTCATACCAGATATTGTGACATTGTGTTACTGTTGATAATGAACTTAACAATGTTTCTGCTCTTGGTTATGTCATTGGGTGTCAATAGATCAAATCAGACGTGTACAAGCTTATTGGAAGTATTATAAAGGTAATAGCCTTATGATCTGACCTCCACTAAAGGGATTTGTTTTGGTCAACAAGACTTTTGGTCTCTATCTAAGTGTTTTATCTTGTATGACTAGTGAAGATGAAGTTCAAGACATCATCAGCCTTTGTCTTGTGCATATGGAAGTCAAGGAAACATGCCTATCCTGCAACTACTTCTGCTATTTGTTCTACTGTGGGTTGTGAATCAAGGGGTGTAAAGTTGCATGTGCTTCCATTGTGTGAATATGAAGATGTTGAAGTAAGCCTTCATGTGTTTGGGTTCTCTCTTTCAGGGGGAGTACTGAGTACGCTTGACAGGGGGAGATGAGTACCTGTCTGATGTGTAGTTGCATTGCTTGTGTTGACATTGTGCTGATATTGAGCTATGTACAACATTGGTTATTGTCTGGGAGAATTTATTTTTCTCTGCAGAATATTTGTGTGTCTCAAAATGGGGATTAAAACTCAATTGTTACTTTGCAAGTATTGAATTGATTATCCTTAAATTGGTGATGTAAAAAGTGTCATTCCTGAAGGTGCAGCTTCAGGCAAGGCAAGAACTCAAGATTCAAGACTGATTCAGGGTGTACTCTCAAGGAGCTATGGTTCAGGACTGATTTTACACTGGCTGAGTGAGTTCAGCAAGGAGGTTAAGTCATTGTCTATGATTGTTGGTGCAGTCTTTTTATTAGAGATCAAGAAATGTCATACTTGGACACCATATGCAGTATGACAACTGAGTAGTATGTACATTTACTCCATTTTTGTCAATTTTTTACTAAACCAAGGGGGAGTAAAGTGTTGGTATCTACTGTACTTATCTACTGCTGCTGACCTGATGTTTGTTTGGTTGTTTTAGCAAAAATTTGCCAAAGGGGGAGATTGTTAGTTCCATGATTCTGTGATTGTCCATGGTTCTATGATGGGCTAAATTTTGGTAAAACATGATTCTGCACTGATGTTAAGCAGGATGTTATAAAATCTCCATCTGCTGTGGTGACAGAGCTGCTGTGGTGTGTTTTAATCTGAATGTCATCCTGAATGTCGTGACATCCATCTGCTGTCATGACAGAACTGCTGTCATGTGTTTTAAACAGGATGTCATTACCAATGTCATGACATCGCTGTCTGGTGCAGTAGGAGCCAGCAGGAGCTGATGACAGAACTGCTGTCATGGATGTCATACTAAACGTCATGACATCGATGTTTGGTACAGCAGGTGCTGCTATTGTATATCTCTTGACAGAGGTGTTTTGGTTTGATGAGATCCTGTTGGATATACATCATCAGTGTGTGCAGGTCAGAGTGATTCATTAGGAACAAAGTGAAGATTTAATTGGTGTTTATAAAAAGGATCTTTTAGACTTTTTAGGAAACGATAAAACATTTGTTTCTACTATTATGAAGAAGATTCTATAGAAGTGCACTACTAGGAAAGTTTAGTTAGCTGGCGCAAAGAGAATTGAATTTCATACTGAATGTCATGACATCAGGTAGCTGACATGCACAACAGGCGTGTTGGTTTTTTGTTTAATGCATGAGCAAGCTCAGGCTAGATTTCAGGAGACTTATTAGGGTTCCCTAGTTATCTCAGGCGAGATTCTAGGCAGTGTTGAGCGTATCATGAAACGCCTATGACCTATTAGAAAGCACCTTGAATTGTGGAAATTAGTTTTACTTTGTTAAACCTAATGTTTGTTACTTGTGACCAGCCCAAGCCCAGTCTGCATTGCTATAAAAGGAGGCACAGAAGCATGGGAAAATCAAGCACTCACAACAAGAAAAACTTGAGTGTAGTATTAAGGTTTAGGGCTTTGAGAGTCTTTTGTGTGTGACCTAGTAAGTCACCCTTTGTATCTTTGGATGCATTGTGGTAGACATGTTTAGGCTGTTATTAGTACAGTGCTAATTGTTCACTCAAAGCTTTTAAGCAAGAGTGTATTTGTGAGTGAAGAGTTATTTTCTTCACGTGTATTTGTGTGTCTTAGAATACTTGTACACTAAGCAATTATCTGCTGTATGATTGCATTGGTTTAGTATTGTTAAGCTGTCTGTGTCACTCAAAGCTTTTAAGCTAGAGTATTGTGTCTCTTGATTTAATGTTGTTAAGCAAAATCAAGATTTGTTTGAAGTGTGACTTCATGATTCTTTTGTAACCTTGAATTGGTTAATATCACTGCGGTGATTGAGGGGGAGTGAGTGGATATACTCAGGTCTAGTGGTCTCTAGGCTGAAGTGTCATTGGGTAGGTCTTAAGTGAAGAGTGCAAACGGGTTGTTTGACTCTGAATTAATTCTACTAATAGTGAATTTCATCCCTGGCTTGGTAGCCCCTAGATGTAGGTGAGGTTGCACCGAACTGGGTAAACAATTTATTATGTTATTTATCTTTCAGCATTTACAATTTTGCTCAGTTTAAATGGTTAGATAAATAGTCTATCTATCTGCTGATGTCACAACAGACGCCATGACATTGGTACAATTTAAAGTAATTTAAATTGGTCATGGTCTGTCATCGTCCATGTTGAGCAGAGATCAATGTTCTTGGGACATATGAGTTCTGCATACCTGAATTACAATAAAAAACAAGTCAAGAGGAGAAAAACACTTAGAGAAATTTCAACAACACAGAACAAAAGGTACAAATCTACATGCACAGTGGTAGATGACATGAATAAAAGATATGATATTAAAATGATGGAAATGCTATGATACGTACAGCAAGCGGTTCAGGGTCAAAATTAGGGTGTAACACCATGTAATATATTTTTTTGGACCCCTCTGTAATATATATTTTTTGTTTTACCCCCCTAAGCATACAATTTGAACACTGAATATGGGGGAGGGGGAAAACCAAAAAAACTATTACAACGGGGTAACTTTGACGTTTACGGGGTAAATAACATATAATTGAAACATTTCAATGGGTATTCAAAAAAAATTAACAGGGGGATAAACTGAAACTTTCCTACATTGTAGGTGGTGTTGTATATTTAACCCTAAAATAATAATAAATTACTAAAGCCACATCACTAGGTTGGGTCAACGGGTCCGCGAGTTACAAAACCCAAACTCGACACCCGAATTAAACTATACCGGATGTTATGGGTTGGGTTGGGTATACCCGTAAATGAACGGGTTCATGTAAATTATGGGTTGGTTTGGTTTGGCTCAGCATGTTCGTGGGTTAACCCGCACCCATGAACACCCCTAATGTCAGCTAAGGTGAGAGTCATATTGGTAGCTTTGGCTCTCCACAACTCAACCTCCTCATCATTGAAAATGCATTAGAATAATGTTTGCTCCTAAATCACAAAGAGCTCAATCAACTTTTACAAGCCCAATAGAACACGAAATAATGAACCTACCTGGATTGATAAGTTTTGGTGGAAGCTTCCATTGAATGTTAGCACTACTATATTCAGTCAAAACAAGATTGTCATCATTTCTGGACTGTCGCTTTCTAGAGAGTAGTTATTTTATGAACTTATCATATACCGACATGTGCTCTATGGTTTCGCAGAATAGGATGTTGGCTTGAATTATTTGTAACATTTCCTTGAACTTTTTGAACTACTTTTCTTTCTCATCTTTTCTCTTAGGATTCTCTTTCAATAAAGGATATGGTGTCTTGATATAGTAAGGAAGTACATGATTGAGATCATTAGGAATCCCCTCCATGGTGAGTTCTTATCTATAAATTGGTTAAGAGTCTAACTCTTAACCTCATCATTACTCTCGTTCTCACTTATTTCTCCCTCACTTTTCTTATTTTCAACATCACTTTCTATCATCGCTTTCTTTTTACTTTCTTTCCTCGCATTACAAGCTTGTGTGGATGTATCTGCCAATATACTCCTCAACTCAATAACACTACAATTTTCATTCTTTAAGTTATTCATAGTGTTACCATTTAACCCCTTCCATCATTAGCTTAAGCTGATATTTGCTTAGACAACTACCCAATTTGTGCCTCTAAGTTTTTTATAGAGGCCTCTGTGTTCTTATTTGTTGTTGTCGTACCCAAAAATTTGCCATATCCTTTTTGACCTTTTTCCTTTTGCATAGGCATATGCATCCATATTTTCAATATAAGCATTTGCATTTTATTTATGGGCTTTATTACAGGAACATTCAATCTAAGAGCTCTGATAATGATAAGACTGATACTGACACAACAATGACGGCTTATCCCCAGTCAAGTTATCAGATGGTCTAATCAGCAATTCAATCCATGCAAAGGGTTCAGATCTCAATTAGTCGAAGTACATGTCTGAGATACAAAGCCACATCCAAAATAACATGTTTCAAGCCAAAAAGCACAAAATTGGAATATGGTAACCGGTTACCAGTGTCAGGGTAACTTATTACACCCTCTGTGCCAGCTCAGGAGACACGTGTTGCAGCCCGTGTAACTGGTTAATGCAATCTGGGTAACTGGTTACACCTGTGTGATTTTGCTTCTTTCAGTAGTAATCCAGCATTGCAGTATCCAAACGCTTTCCACGCATCAAGTATATATAGCAGAAGGGATTTGTACATACTTTGCAACAATAAATAACAATATCCTCACACATTCCCCTACATCAACTCAAGTGCACTACACCATGAAACCTCACTTCCATTTCATTTCAACACAATTAACCATTTAATGTGCAATTTACTCCCTCTAACCAACTGAGTTGGGAATAACTAACTGAGTCGGAAGTTGACTCAGTGAGTTGAGTTTAACTAACTCCACACCTAGCTCCAATACTCTTTAAGATAATTCCATACCACGCTCCAAACCTCAATTCACTCCAAGCATATGCTTTATATAAGCAAATTATTCACATTGATGCAAGGATCTAACTTTCATTTTCCAAAGGCCAACATTCATTCCAATTTTCCACTATTCATTCTCTCTCATTCTCTGAATATTCTACATCTCTCTCTTTCAATCATTATCTTCTTTACAAACCTCACCAAAGCTCATTCACCATTTAAGCTTAGTAAGATTTTCATGGAAGCTTGCTATTCTTTGAGCTAACTCTTCATTATATCACACTTTTTTACTCCTTGGATCTGCAGTAACAGAAGCAATTACTCTATTTCAAGCATTGGAAATTGATTCTTGAAGATGTTGTAGTGCACATTCGAATCCTGATTGATTACTCATTATTCTTTACTTGCTTGTGAGGATCTCCAGATTTCAGGTTTTCTTAGTTTCTCTCCATCACATTTTGATTGTAACAGTCCCCAAGGAAAATCTCATCCTTCTAGATTGGTGAATTTTGCACTCGTTATCGTTTTTGCTAAAAAATTTCTTTCGTAATGTAACTCTTAAATCTTTGCATGCTACTTGAAATGTAAACTTTGAATGCTTGGCTGTGTTAGCTCATGATTTCTCATAATTAATATGAATTTTGTAGTCACTATTACCATGCAACTATGTGAAATTAAATGATTCTGAAACTACTTTTTCATAATCTATTTTTTTTGTTGCAGGTGAAACCGGTTACTGCTTATGGTGTAACCGGTTACACCGCTCTTGTGCAACTTGGGAATTCTTTTTTCCCATGGTGTAACCGGTTACTACAATCTGTGTAACCGATTAAACTTGCTTGTTTTTGCTTTTTTTGGTCCTGTTTGGGACATATTGCTCCCTTTTTCCTTGGGCTTTCCCTTGGTAAGTCTATAGCAGTGCCAATACCCTCTTCTCAGCCTGCATACCCCTCCAGTATCTTTGGTTCAATTAAATGCATGTTTTTCTCTAATTTTCTTGTAATATTTTTGCATCTTTGAAGCACTTTTTTGTACATGTTTTTGCTTGCTTGATAACATGTGAAATGTGTAGAAATGCATGATAGTTAATTCACTTTTATGTTTTTATTTTTACTTAACCCTTTATATTTACTCGTGTTCGAGTAGATTTAATTATTTTTAATCATTGCAATTCTTTTTTCCTTGATTAATCTTTTGACTATGTTAGAAGGTTTGTTTTGGCATTTTCCCCCCTCCTTCGGGTTAGTTGATAAAATCTTATTTTGATCAATTAATCATTTTTTTCTTGGAAACTTGCACCCTCTTGAGATCCTTGTTCCCTCTGCTCAATCAAGTCCCTTCCCATTCAGATGATGTGAAAAATATTAGAACAAGACCGAAGCACTGTTAAAGCGTAGCAACGCCCGGATTACAATTCATCGCTTGCCTATTACGATAAAAATTGTGTTCCATGAGCCTTAAGTAATGGAGAATTATGAGATGGACTCGTCCTATCCTTCTCTAGAATATCTCTGCCTACAGGGTGTAGACCCTAACTACAAAGAGTATTCGCCTCCATTCATAGTCTTTAGCACAATTCAAGTCGTAAGTTGCAAGTCTCATCTAGTACTTCAATCAACATCATTGCACTTCGATCTTCTTTCCCTTCCTTGGTTAATCACTGTGAGTGGTTTAAAAAACAATCTTCCCTTTCCTTGGTTAATCATTGTTTCTCAGTTAAAACACCAATTCCTTCTTGGGTTAATCACCTATTGGTTAGAATATCCTTTCCTTGGTCAATCACTGTTTCTCAGTTAAAATACCAATCTTTCCCTTTGGGTTAATCACGACTTCTTGATTAACAAACCATATAATATCCTTTCCTTGGTTAATCACTGATCCTCAGTTAAAATACCAATTCCTTCTTGGGTTAATCACCATTTCTTGGTTAACAAACCCTGGGACTCCCTCCCTTTGATTAATCACTGCATGTCGGTTAAAATACCATTTTCTCTTTCTTTCTTGGTTAATCACCAATTCTTGGTTAAAACACCATTTCTCTTAGCACTTTCAAACACTTTACCTCTTGGTTTTGACACCACCTTCCTTGTTTTCTTGTCCTTAGTTCCATGAACTACGAAGCTATGGCTTCCTCATTGCACCATGCGAATACGTAGGCACAAGATTGTAAGATTTTGGTGAGAAACCTTCCTTCCTTCTCCATCCCCTAGTTCCATAAACTACAGAGCTCTGACTTTTTCATTGCACTATGAGCATGTCGGTTCATTTGGTTGTGATGACCATTCCTTTCCCTCTTTGCGTTAGGTTTACTCTGAGCGTTTCCTTTCCCTCTTTTGGGATAAATAACGCACGATGGCGACTCTTCTCTCATAGACGGCGCCGATTTTCGCAGTAGCGACAGTCGGGCCTAGTGGAATGACCCGTAGTGGTCGACTATTTGCTGCCAGACCAGTAGAGGCCCCTGCTAAGAATAAAGGAAAGGTTGTCGACACAACATCGAATTTCCTAGTGTAGAGCCACCAGCAGAGGTATCATCACCAAAATCAGCAGTTACGTAGAAAGAAGCTGAGGAATTTTTGAAAATCATCAAAAAGAGTGACTATAATGTGGTTGATCAACTAAACCAAACTCTTGCTAGGATTTCCATGCTCTCACTATTACTCAGCTCAGAGGCGTACAGGTTATCGTTAATGAAGGTGTTAAGCGTTGCACATATCACTAAAGATATCACCGTAGCCCAATTTGATGATGTGATAGCTAGCGTAACAACCAGAAACTTTCTTGGGTTCAACAATGACCTAACTGCAGAAAAAATGAACCACAACAAAGCTCTCTATATTTCCATCAAATGTCAAGACACGTTGATATCCCGAGTCTTGGTGGATATAGGTTCTTCTCTGAATGTGCTTCCCAAGATCACGTTAGAAAGAATGCCGGTAAAAGGAGTTAGCATGAAGTCGAGCGCCCTGGTAGTCAAAGCATTCGATGGTTCCAGATGTGTTGTGATTAGCGAGGTGGACCTGCCAATAAAAATCGGACCAACTGTGTTCACCATTACTTTCCAAGTAATGGATATCTACTACGGGTACATTTGCTTATTAGGAAGACCTTGGATCCACTATGCAGGAGCCGTTACATCCACTCTTCACCGAAAGCTAAAATTTGTCAGCAATGACAAGGTAGTCCTGATTGGGGGAGAGGAAGACATCTTGGTAAGTCACCTGACGTCCTTCAGGTACATTGAAGTCGAAGGGGAAATGGTAGAAACATATTTCCAATCTTTTGAGGTGGTGAGTACATTGGTGATGTAGTGGGTTTCAGATAGCCAGAGTTCAAGGTCGGCAATGGCTTCATATGAAGAGGCTAAAATGGTTGTTGATGAAAGGAATGCCCAAGGCTGGGAAAAATGGTTGAAGTTGCTGAGAAATTCGACAAATTTGGGTTGGGATACCATCCCTCTCCCAGTACGACAACAGTTGCATATGTCCAAAAGCAGGTTCCTCCTGTGGAAGACATTTTCAAGAGCGTCGGGCACATTTCTGACCATACTGCGGCTATGGTAATCGAAGATAAAGATGATAATGAAGAAATCTCCGCAAGCTAGATCTGTCAAGCCGAGCCAGGCAAAGAACTGCAAAATTAGAAGACCATTGAAATACCCCAATTCTTCTCGCACCAAAAGTAATGTTTTTAATTGATTGTTCAAACCCTACGCTCTGCCCAAGGCGTAGTGGGTCATTGTATCGGGCCACCTGATGTTTCAAAGCATGCTTAACATGAATAAATTCAATTTTTCATTCAATTTTTCGCTCTCTTTCTTTTTACTTTTTTACAAAAAATAGCATTTCTTTTACGCGCTCACTTTCCTAAATAAGTTGCATAAATCATAACATGCAGAGACACCACCGAAGTCCTTGATAACAACACTGCTATAGGCCTATATGATTTTGAATGTCCAATATATCAAGCGGAAGAGGTAGGCAAGGAATATTGTGAGCTTCCCGATGAATTGGCAAGGCTGCTGCAACAAGAAGAGAAGGTCATTCTGCTGCATAAAGAGGACGTAGAAGTTATTAACTTGGGCTCTGAAGAAGATAAAAGGGAGGTAAAGGTTGGAGCGTCTCTCCAGGATGTTGTCAAGGTAAATTTGATGGAGCTTCTTCAAGAGTATGCTGATGTGTTCGCATGGTCGTATCAAGACAAGCCTGGACTAGATACAGACATTGTTGTACACAAGTTACCGCTCAAGGAAGAATGTCATGTTGTTAAGTAGAAACTGAGAAGAAATCATCCTGATATGGCTCTTAAGATCCGTGATGAAGTCCGAAAGCAGTTCGACGCAGGGTTCTTAGTAGTGGCCAAATATCCGGAGTGGGTCGCCAACATCGTCCCAATATTAAAGAAGGACAAAAATGTACGCATGTGTGTAGATTACCATGACCTAAATAGAGCAATTCCTAAAGACGATTGCCCATTACCTCACATTGATGTATTGGTAGATAATACAGCTCAGTTCTCTGTTTTCTCCTTCATGGATGGATTTTTCGATTATAATCAGATTAAGATGGATCCAGATGACATGGAGAAGACCATGTTCATCACACCGTGGGGCATGTTCTGTTATAAGGTAATGCCATTTGCATTTGGGCTGAAGAATGTTGGGGCAACAAATCAACGTGCAATGGTAACACTCTTTCATGATATGATTCATAAGGAGATCGAAGTATACGTTGACGATATGATTGCCAAATCTCAAACTGAAGAGGAGCATTTGATCAATCTGGAAATGCTCTTCGCTCGACTGAGGAAGTTCAGGCTGAGGCTTAATCCCAACAAATGTACGTTTGGGGTGCAGTCTGGAAAGTTGTTGGGCTTTATTATAAGCCAGAAAGGGATTGAGGTGGATCCTAATAAGGTAAGGCCAATTCAGAATACGCCTGCACCAAGAATTGAAAAAGAGGTTTGTGGCTTTCTAGGTAGGTTGAATTATATCGCAAGGTTTATTTCACATCTCACAGCCACTTGCAAACCAATTTTTAAACTACTCAGAAAAGATCAGTCGATTGTGTGGGATGATGACTTCCAAGGGGCATTTGATAAAATCAAAGAATATTTGCAAGAACTGCCAATCCTGATACCACCAGTCCTTGGAAAGCCACTCATTATATACTTGACTGTGCTTGATGAATCCATGGGTTATGTATTAGGGCAACAAGATGACACATGCAAGAAGGAGCACGCCATATACTATCTCAGTAAATAATTCAACGATTGCGAGACTAGATACTCCTTGCTTGAGAAAACTTATTTTGCACTCGCATGGGCTACCAAACGTCTCAGGCAGTATATGCTAACACACACAATATACCTAATCTCTAAGATGGATCCAATAAAATACATCTTTGAGAAACCTGCTCTCACCGGTAGGATAGCCCGATGGTAGATGCTTATATCCGAATAGGACATCCAATATGTCACCCAGAAGGCTATCAAGGGCAGTGTGTTAGCAGACCATTTAGCCCACCAACTCGTGGAAGATTATCATCTGTTGAGATTCGACTTTCCAGATGGGGATATCATGATGGCAAGAGACTACGAAGAACCAGAGCCAGATGAAGGACAGGAACTAGGGGAGTGATGGACTCTCATGTTCGATGGTGCTTCGAATTCTCATGGACATGGAATTGGAGCAGTGATTACGCCTTCCAAGAACTTTCACCTGCCGTTCACAGCTAAACTCTGCTTCACGTGTGCTAATAATATGGCTGAGTACGAGGCGTGCATACTAGGGCTGAAAGAAGCCATTAACTTGAGAATCAAAACCCTCGATGTGTTTGGGGATTCTGCCTTGGTGGTACACCAGATAAGAGGTGATTGGATACAAAACACGAAAACTTAATTCCATATCGGGAATATGTGGCCAAATTTCTCCCCCGATTCGATGATATCACTTTTACTAACGTACCCAGGGAAGAAAATCAAATGGCTGACGCTTTGGCAACCCTGGCATCCATGTACAAGTTAATATGGCCCAATCATAGACCATCCATTAATTTGCAACGCTTCGAAGAGCCTGCACATTGCTGATTATTCATGAAGAATCAAATTAGAAGCCATGGTTTTATGACATAAAGGGATATCTGGAAAAGCAAGAATATCCTGAAGGAGCCTTGGGTGTTGACAAAAGGACTCAGTGAAGATTGGCATCTTACTTCTTCCTCAATGGAAATGTATAATACAAGCGCAATCATGACGCCGTTTTGCTTAGATGTGTAGAGAAGCACGAAACTGAACAAATTCTAAAAGACATTCACAAGGGTTGTTTTGGAACCCATGTGAATTTTCATACAATGGAAAAGAAGATATTAAGAGTGGGCTATTATTGGTTCACCACGGAAGGCGATTGCTACCATCATGCTCGAACTTGTCACAAATGCCAAATATACTCTAACAAGATTCATGTACCTCCCACTTTGTTGAATGTCTTGACCTCACCATAGCCTTTTTCCATGAGGGGAATAGACATGATTGGGATGATCGTGCCAAAAGCGTCGAATGGACATCGCTTCATATTGGTGGCCATAGACTATTTCACCAAGTGGGTTGAGGCTTCTTCATATGCCAATGTTACTAAGCAAGTGGTTGCTCGCTTCCTAAAGCACAACATTATATGCAGGTATGGGGTGCCTAACCGTATCATCATTGACAATGGTTCGAATCTCAACAATAAAATGATGGATGAGTTATGCGCCAGTTTCAAGATAGAACACCACAACTCAACACGATACAGACCCAAGATGAATGTAGTCATAAAAGCAGCCAACAAAAATATCAAGAAGATCATCTAGAAAATGGTGGTCACGTACAAAGATTGGCACGAGATGTTGCCTTTTGTGCTACACGGCTATCGTACTTCAGTACGAACTTCAACAGGGGAAACTCCTTACTCGTTGTTTTATGGCATGGAAGCAGTTCTCTCAATAGAGGTCGAAATTCCTTCGCTGAGAGTTTTGATGGAAGCTCAACTTGGTGAAGCCAAGTGGGTGAAGACAAGGTTTGATGAGCTCAATCTTATTGAATAAAAACGCTTGGCAACCATATGTCATGGTCAACTTTATCAAAGACGAAGGAAGAGAGCTTTCGACAAAAGAGTGCATCCCAGGATATTCAAAGAAGGTGACTTGGTGCTCAAGAGGATCATGACTATGTACGAAAAATCTAGGGGCAAGTGGACGCAGAATTATGAAGGCGCATATGTTGTAATAGAAGCATTCTCTAGTGGTGCTCTAAAACTTACAACTATGTGTTGCACCCCAAAATTTGTCCAACCTTTTCTTAACTTGGTTTATGTTTCATTTCATTGTTGTCTAGCATTTGCATTGCATAGCATTTTTCATTGAACAGGGGATCAAGAGGTTGTGTATATCAAGAGGAGTCTACTCAAAGTTTTGATCCTAAGCAAGGGATGTTACTCAAGTTTGAATGGTCATCAGGTCATCTAGAAGTGGGCAATGGTCTTGTGAAAGGATTGATGGATGTATGTGGGTCAGCTCCTAACTGGGAGGCCATGTGAAGAGCATCAGAGGATTGTGAATTCATGATTATGGATATAAGATTTTGAGAAAGCTCATTGAGTGCCTTGAGGGTCATTCTGGAGTTCATCCAAGTGTTTATACTAAGTGTGAAAGGTTACAGTTGAAGTTGTTGCAGTTAGGGTTTTCATATGGTTAATCCTCAGTCAATTGTGAAATTGAAGGAGATTAAAACTCAATTCAAATTCTCTATGGTCATTTGATGTTGTGTTAAGATACATGAGACATCATTTCAAGATCAATTCATCAAGAATCAAAAGTGTGAGAAGTTACTAATTTAGGGTTCTTAGTGTAAAATTCCTTGTTTAGTGCCCAACTTCAAGACCACCTTTCTCAAGATACAATTTCATCTCAACTTTTTGATCAACATGGAACATGTAGAGCATATTCTTAGATTTCTTTTGAGTACTAGAAGTCCTTGATTGGATTTATAGAACTCAAGTTATGATACAGACAAGTTACAGGTCACCAGATGAATGTGATTTTGGTCAACAAAAGTCAACCAACTTCCGAGCCATTTTTGACCTAGAAATATGTTTCTCCTCAACTTTTGGTGGACATGAAAGTTGTAGGTCTCGGTCTTAGCTTTCCAAAGAGTACTAGATGTCTATCATGTGATTTGTAGAACTCAAGTTATGAGGCTTGCAAGTCAGGGGTATTTTGGGAAAGTGAGATTATAGGTCATAAAATTATGGGTCCATTTCACCAACTTGCACACTTCAAATGAAGTTTTTTCCAACATCACATGTGCTCCAAATGGTGTCAATTATTCAATCAAGTCTTGAAAAGTCATGAATTTTGTAACACCCCATTTCTATACCCCCAAATAATCAAACGAACCATTTAAGCACGAATTCAAAATTTCATCAGAGTATTATTTAAAATACGGTATAAAAGGAACATGTCACATTATGCTTGAATTAAACATAAACAACACCTGCTCATAATAGATATGCAACAATGGGCAACAAACACATTAGAGGATCTTAGTCCTTATACCCACATCTCAAATATTTAGAATAAAAGCGGAAAATCTAAACATTTGAATCACAACCGACATGTATTCACATATATACATATCCACATCATTCAATGTAATTCATCAACATTCATGTTTACAAAACATGCAACACCAATAATACATATACAAATGTATTCATCAAAAATAGCCCAAGGCTTCCTATGCTACCCGGTGTTACATATCAGACCCATCTGACCAAAACTAATGAAGACGTGCTATACAAAAAGAGATCACCAGCACCTAATCTGCAATGCCTCATAGAGCATCATAAAACAGCAGAAGGGAGAGAAACAATATCATAATATTCAATGCATAAAAATCATATATATACATATCATTAGTTACGCATCTTCCGCATTCACACCACAACTCACCTCAATCGTTCTATACATCATAATGTATCCATATAAGTATCTATATAAAAATAGAGCATCAAGCATATACAATATGCAATCACCAATGTTTATATTAATCCATATAAACCTATATATATATATATATATATATATATATATATATATATATATATATATATATATATATATATATATATATATATATATATATATATATATATATATATATATTCGCATTAATTCACATAAACATACACAATATGTTTATATCATCACCATTTCACATAAACATCCACATACATGTTTATTTCACCAATGCATCATATAAAGATGATAATGCAACTCATAGAGACCGACTCACGACTCTATGCAGATGCAAATGCGGTACGGACTCAATTCAGCAGGTTCAATTGAAGAACCAAAATGGAACCATCGCTCGTTACCGAAGTAACTCCCCATCGGGCCTACGATGTTCACCCATCGCTCACACCTCACATGGGCACACGATGTTTCAGGATTGCTCACACCCCACATGGGCACACAATCTGATTGCTCACACCCCACATGGACATACAATCGTTCTGCAGATTCTACGCGGAATCAAATATAATCATCGCATCATACGAGGTTCTACAGATCCTACATGGGATCAAATGTAACCATCGCTCACACAAGGTTCTGCAGATCCTACACGGGATCAATTAACACAAATGCCTATCATGATGCTTCGCATGCTAACATGACTCAATCAACTATAAACCATCGCTCACACGAGGTTCTGCAGATCCTACGCGGGATCAATTAACACAAAATGCATACATATTTGCAAATATATTATCATGCGTTCTTCACATTCATCATAATTACCATGCATTTTTATTTAATTCAAACAATGTATATAATTTTCCCAACGGCCACACTCACAATTGATCCATAACCTAGGATTCACGCCATACGGCTACCCACAGTATAACATATCACCACCGCACACAAATTTTCCATTGAGATAATGATTAACATAACCGAAACAAACAATTAACATTGGAATAGAAACACACAGGAACTGGAAAAAATGTTGTCACATTCGCTGACCTTCGCCTGGCGAATGCTCGCTACCTCCTTCGCCTGGAGAACTCGCTAGCGAAGGAAGTCAGAAGCTACTAGAAGTATTCGCTACTACTCGCTGGATTCATTCGCCTGGCGAACACTCGCACTAGCCTTCGCCCGGCGAACTGGCCAGCGAAGACTGAATTTGGCTACTGACTTGGTTCGCTGACCACTCGCTAGGCTTCGCCTGGAGAAGCTTCGCTGCCACTCACCTGGCGAACCTGCGAACTCAGAAATCCCTAACTGTCCAAAAATTTCGAAACTCACCGAATCTAACCGGTTCTATTCCAACTCGTCTCTGCAACACCACCCAACATCCCTCGACTTAAACTTTACCACTTGTTCTTATTTTCAACAATTAAAACTCGATTCTACCGATTAAATCAAATTCAACCTAGAAATGGAAAATGTAGAAAACTACCAAACAATCCACACAACACATACATGATCATACATATGGATAGAATAATAAAGTTTCACACCCTTACCCGATTATCCGATTCCTAGTGAGGTTTCTTGATGATTTCCAACTTTTTCCTCCTTTCTCTTCTCTTCTTCTTTCTTTCTCTCTAACTCTCTTTTTTTTTCTTTCTATTTTCCTCTCTATTTCCTCTTATATCTTTCCCCTCAATTCTATTATTATCAAAAGACTAAAATACCCTCCAATCTAAATTTTACCCGAAATTCTCCGAAACGGTAAAATAATAAAACATACTAAATTAACACATCAAATTCACAATTAAAACAATTGTTACTCAATTCAAATAGCACACTCAATAAAATGAAATAATCGAAAACGAGGTGTTACAACTCTCCCCCACTTTAGAAATTTTCGTCCTCGAAAATATTACCTGATTCAAACAAGTCCGGATACGACTCTCGCATCCCACTTTCCAATTCCCAAGTCATATTGCCTTCAGAAGCGCCTCCCCACGCTACTTTCACAAGCGCAATATCCTTGCCTCTAAGTTTCTTAACTTCACGATCCAAAATCCTAACCGGTAAAACATCTACCGTAAGGTTATCTCTCACCTCAACCTCGTCTATAGGAACAACATGTGACGGATCCGGAACATACTTCTGAAGTTGCGAAACATGGAACACATCATGCAAATTAGAAAGATTCGGAGGCAACGCCACACGATAAGCCACAACACCCACTCGTGCAGTAATCTGATAAGGACCAATAAAATAAGAAGTCAACTTATTCGACTTCAAAGCACGACCCACACCCGTAACCGGTGTAACTCTCAAAAACACATGGTCGCCTTCTTGAAATTCAAGATCTTTCCTTCTCTTGTCATGGTAGCTCTTTTGTCTATTCTGAGAAGCTTTCATCTTCTCCCGAATAAACTTCACTTTCTCCGTAGTTTGTTGTACCAACTCCGGACCAACTACTGACCTCTCACCGGTTTCATGCCAACACAAAGGTGTTCGACATATCCGGCCATACAAAGCCTCAAATGGCGCCATACCAATACTTGCATGAAAACTATTATTATAGGTGAACTCAATCAATGCCAAATAACTATCCCATGCACCACATTGCTCTAGCACACAAGCACGCAACAAGTCTTCCAATGATTGAATTGTTCTCTCGGTTTGACCATCCCTCTGAGGATGATACGCCAAGCTCAATCTCAACTTAGAACCCAAAGCACTTTGTAAACTTTCCCAAAATCTTGATGTAAATCTAGGATCTCTATCCGACACCATACTCTTAGGACCCCATGCAACTTCACAATCACGTGAACATAAATCTTGGCTAACTTTTCCAAAGGATAACTAATATCAATCGGAACAAAGTGAGTAGATTTAGTAAGCCTATCAACAATTACCCAAATAGCATTATGACCTCTTTGCGTATTCGGAAATCCCGTAACAAAATCCATGGATATACTATCCCATTTCCATTCCGGAATGTCTAACGGTTGCATCAATCCACTAGGCTTCTGATGCTCCACCTTAGACTTCTGACAAGTCAAGCACAAATACACAAAACGAGCTACATCCCGCTTTAACCCGGACCACCAAAAGATCTTCTTCAAATCCTGATACATCTTATTCGCACCCGGATGAATACTTAAGTTGCTTCGGTGTCCTTCCTCCAATATCATCTTTTTCAATTCCGAATCATCGGGAATACAAATACGACCACGAAATCTCAAAACTCCAAAATCATCAACCTTGTGATCCTCACTCTCATTCATCATCAAATCAACAAACTTCAAATCTAACTTTTTCTTTCCACAAACGGTCGCAAGAAAATCATTCGTAACATGTAACATACCAAGTTTCACGCTTACCGGCGTCGTTTCACAAACCAAACTCAAGTCTCTGAAATCTTCCAAAAGTTTCCATTCTTTCACCATTAACGTGGACATATATAACAACTTCCGACTTAAGGCATCGACCACCACATTCGCCTTACCCGGATGGTAATTCAAACCAAAGTCATAATCTTTCAAAAGTTCTAACCATCTCCTTTGCCTCATGCTCAATTCTTTTTGATTAAATAAGTACTTCAAGCTCTTGTGATCACTAAAGACTTCAAATCTTGCCCCATAAAGATAATGTCTCCAAATTTTCAAAACAAACACCATGGCCGCTAATTCCAAGTCATGGATAGGGTAATTCTTTTCATGCACTCTCAATTGCCTCGAAGCATAAGCCACAACTTTTCCATCTTGCATCAAAACACCACCTAAACCGGTCAATGACGCATCACAATACACCACAAAAGGATCCGTAGGATTCGGCAAAATCAAAATCGGCGTCATCGTCAATCGTCTCTTAAGTTCCGTGAAACTCTCTTCACAATGAATATCCCAAACAAAAGCTTTTCCTTTACAAGTTAATTGTGTCAAAGGAAGTGCCAACATCGAAAATCCCTCAATGAACCTCCGATAATAACCCGCCAATCCTAAAAAGCTTCGTATTTCCGTAACCGACTTAGGAGTCTCCCATTGTCTCATTGCATCAATCTTGGAGGGATCAACACTAATTCCGCTACTGGAAATAACATGCCCAAGAAAACTTACTTCCGACAACCAAAACTCACACTTAGATAACTTAGCATACAATTGCTTTTCCTTAAAAATTTGCAACACAATCCTTAAATGCTCTTCATGCTCCTCTTGAGACTTAGAATAAATCAAAATATCGTCGATGAACACAACCACGAAACGATCCAACTGGTCATGAAAAATACAATTCATATATTCCATAAACACACCCGGCGCATTAGAAACTCCGAATGGCATCACGAAATAATCGTAATGACCATACCATGTCCTAAAGGCTGTCTTTTGAATATCTTCCTTTTTTACTCGAATCTGGTGATAACCTGATCTCAAATCAATCTTGCTAAAAACACGTGCACCAACCAATTGGTCCATTAAATCATCGATCCTAGGAAGCAGATACTTATTCTTAATTGTCACCTTGTTCAATTGTCTATAATCAATACACAAACACATGCTTCCATCCTTTTCCTTCACCAACAATACCGGAGCACCCCAAGGAGAAACACTAGGCCTTACAAATTTCTTGTCCAACAAGTCATTCAATTGTTTCTTCAATTCTACCAACTCCGATGCTGACATACGATACGGTGACATCGAAACTGGTCTAGTACCCGGAACTAGATCAATGGAAAATTCAACTTCTCTTTCCGGCGGTACATCCGTAATATCCTCTGGAAACACTTCTGGAAAGTCACACACCACTGGAAAAACATCAAGCTCCATCTTACCTTCCACGGACAAAGATGCAAACAAACCAAAAAATTGAGCTTCATCCGCTAAAAGTTTCTTCAACTCTTTAGTGGATAGACAACTCCCCTCTTCATCGTCTTCCAAAGAAGGAAACCTTACTAACTTGTGATAGAAATCTATATGAACTTGATTAAACTGCAACCAGTTCATACCCAAGATCACGTCCAAACCCTCCAAAGGTAAACACACCAAATCCATAACAAAGTCTCTGCCATACATGGTCAGAGGACAACTTACACACACCGAGGATGTAGTTATCGACCCTGAAGCAGGAGTCTCAATAAACATCTCGCCACCCCAAGAAGTCACAAAAAAGTCCAAACGCTTAGCGTACTCATGAGAAATGAATGAATGAGTCGCTCCCGTATCAATAATAGCAATTAAAGGCGTACTATTAATAAAGCATATACCTTTAATCAGACGGTCTGCACTGGTAGTATCCTTCCCAGCTAAAGCAAACACTTTACCACCTGCCTGAGCTTGCTTCGGCTTAGTACACTTAGTACTAATATGCCCCACTTCTCCATAATTAAAACATTTCACCGCATTCCTTCTATAATCAGTTGTAGCATGACCCATACCTCCACAGTTATAACACTTTGCCACGGTCTTTCCGCAATCAAAAGACTTATGTCCCATCTCACCACACTTGAAGCACTTAATCATACCGGAACCTCCACCTCCGGATCTCCTATCAAAGTTTCCCCTATCTTTGCCCTTATCAACAGGCGTCACATACGGTCCACTCCTTACTTGCTGTTTCCCTTTCCTCTCATTCACACTCTTATAATGTGTGGAACGAGCTTTGCTATCTTCTTCAAAAATCCTACAACATTCGACCAAATCCGAAAACCTCCGAACTCGTTGATACCCCACCGCTTGCTTAATCTCAGGGCGCAAGCCATTCTCATACTTAATACATTTAGAAAATTCCGCCGTCACCGCTGCATAATGAGGATGAAATTGAACCAATTCCACAAACTTCACCGTGTAGTCTACCACGGACATGTTGCCTTGTTTCAACTCAAGAAATTCCATTTCTTTCTTCCCCTTCACACTTTCAGGATAATACTTCCTCAAGAATTTCGTACGAAACAAATTCCAAGTGATTGTTTCCTCATTCACCTCAATAACTTGTCGCATACCGACCCACCAGTAGTCGGCTTCTTCCCTCAGCATGTGAGTCCCAAGTCTCACCTTGTTTCCTTCAGCACAATTCAGAACTCTGAAAACTCTTTCGATCTCTTTCAGCCAAATCTGAGCACCGTCAGGATCTAATCTTCCTTTAAAGACCAACGGTTGATTCTTCCTGAACTCATCATTCTCATTCGCATTCGGCGCACCCTGCACTACTCTAGCCATTTCTTCCATGGCAGCAACCATCGCAGCATCATTCCTACCAGCCATTTCTGAGCAACCCAGAAACAACAACAAGGTTAAACCACAGCTTAACCGTCAACAACAATAAGACAGACACAACAGACTCAACACTGACTCTGATACCACTTAATGTAACACCCCCTTTCTATACCCCTAAATAATCAAATGAATCATTTAGGCACGAATTCAAAATTTCATCAGAGTATTATTTAAAAAACAGTATAAAAGGAACATGTCACATTATGCTTGAATTAAACACAAACAACACCTGCTCATAATAGATATGCAATAATGGGCAACAAACACATTAGAGGATCTTAGTCCTTATACCCACATCTCAAACATTTAGAATAAAAGCGGAAAATCTAAACATTTGAATCACAACCGACATGTATTCACATATATACATATTCACATCATTCAATGTAATTCATCAACAACATTCATGTTTACAAAACATGCAACACCAATAATACATATACAAATGTATTCATAAAAAATAGCCCAAGGCTTCCTATGCTACCCGGTGTTACATATCAGAGCAATCTGACCAAAACTAATGAAGACGCACTTCACAAAAAGAGATCACCAGCACCTAATCTGCAATGCTTCATAGAGCATCATAAAACAGCAGAAGGGTGAGAAACAATATCATAATATTCAATGCATAAAAATCATATATATATATACATATCATTAGTTACGCATCTTCCGCATTCACACCACAACTCACCTCAATCGTTCTATACATCACAATGTATCCATATAAGTATCTATATAAAAATAGAGCATCAAGCATATACAATATGCAATCACCAATGTTTATATTAATCCATATAAACCTACATATATACATATATTCACACACACACACACACACACACACACACACACACACACACACACACACACACACACACACACACACACACACACACACACACACACACATATATATATATATATATATATATATATATATATATATATATGTATGTATGTATGTATATATATATATATATATATATATATATATATATATATATATATATATATATATATATATATATATATATATATATATATATATATATATATATATATATATATATATATATATATATATATATATATATATATATATATATATATATATATATATATATATATATATATATATATATATATATATATATATATATATATATATATATATATATATATATATATATATATATATATATATATATATATATATATATATATATATATATATATATATATATATATATATATATACACATTTTCAAGCATACTCACTCATGCCATTATCACAATTCGCATTAATTCACATAAACATACACAATATGTTTATATCATCACCATTTCACATAAACATCCACATACACGTTTATTTCACCAATGCATAATATAAAGATGATAATGCAACTCATAGAGACCGACTCACGACTCTATGCAGATGCAAATGCGGTACCGACTCAATTCAGCAAGTTCAATTGAAGAACCAAAATGGAACCATCGCTCGTTACCGAAGTAAATTCCCGTCGGGCCTACGATGTTCACCCATCACTCATACCCCACATGGGCACACGATGTTTCAGGATTGGTCACACCCACATGGGCACACAATCCGATTGATCACACCCCACATGGGCACACAATCGTTCTGCAGATTCTACGCGGAATCAAATATAACCATCGCATCATACAAGATTCTGCAGATCCTACACGGGATCAAATGTAACCATCGCTCACACGAGGTTCTGCAGATCCTACACGGGATCAATTAACACAAATGCATATCATGATGCTTCACATGCTAACATGACTCAATCAACTATAAACCATCACTCACACGAGGTTCTGCAGATCCTACACGGGATCAATTAACACAAAATGCATACATATTCGCAAATATATTATCATGCATTCTTCACATTCATCATAATTACCATGCATTTATATTTAATTCAAACAATGCATATAATTTTCCCAACTGCCACACTCACAATTGATCCATAACCTATGATTCACGCCATACGGCTACCCACAACATAACATATCACCACCGCACACAAATTGTCAATTCAGATAAGGATTAACGTAAACGAAACAAACAATTTACATTGGAAAAGAAAACACAGGAACTGGAAAAAATGTTATCACATTCGCTGACCTTCGCCTGGCGAATGCTCGCTACCTCCTTCGCCTGGCGAACTCGCTAGCGAAGGCAGTCATAAGCTACTGGAAGTATTCACTACTACTCGCTGGATTCATTCGCCTGGCGAACCCTCGCCACTAGCCTTCTCCCGGCGAACTTGCCAGCGAAGACTGAATTTGGCTACTGACTTGGTTCGCTGACCACTCGCTAGGCTTCGCCTGGCGAAGCTTCGCTGCCACTCGCCTGGCGAACCTGCGAACTCAGAAATCCCTAACTGTCCAAAAATTCCGAAACTCACCGAATCTAACCAATTCTATTCCAACTCGTCTCTGCAACACCACCCAACATCCCTCGACTTAAACTTTACCACTTATTCTCATTTTCAACCATTAAAACTCGATTCTACCGATTAAATCAAATTCAACCTAGAAATGGAAAGTGTAGAAAACTACCAAACAATCCACACAACACATACATGATCATACATATGGATAGAATAATAAAGTTTCACACCCTTACCCTATTATCCGATTCCTAGTGATCTTTCTTGATAATTTCCAACTTTTTCCTCCTTTCTCTTCTCTTCTTCTTTCTTTCTCTTTTCTTTCTCTCCAACTCTCTTTTTTTTCTTTCTATTTTCCTCTCTATTTCCTCTTATATCTTTCCCCTCAATTCTATAATTATCAAAATACTAAAATACCCTCCAATATAAATTTTATCCGAAATTCTCCGAAACGGTAAAATAATAAAACATACTAAATTAACACATCAAATTCACAATTAAAATAATTGTTACTCAATTCAAATAGCATACTCATTAAAATGAAATAATCGAAATCGGGGCGTTACAAGTTTGGCTTGGAATGGTAAATTCCCAAAGTGATTTTCATGGAAAAAGATTTAAAAGGAGAAAATTGGATTTAATTCACTTTGGACCATTTTTGTGCAAATGAATACATATTTTGAGTGCAAACTATATTTAAAATACATTGGCATTTCTAGAATTTTGATTTGGAGAGTTTTGGTGAGCCATTTTCAAGCTTTCTTCAAGCTTAAGTCACACTTGAAACATCAACCATTGAGATCAAACAAGGATGAAATCCCAGCCATTCACACTCCTCATGTTACCAGCAAGTGATTTGCATTATTTTGGAGCCAAATTGGTACAGAATTCGTGCACATGACAAGTGAAAAAACTCAAATTCCATGGATATGCAATGGGCTCTAGGGGCTGCCATTGGGCTTAATTTATTTTCAAATCCATCACATAAAAGGTTTCTACCATGAACAAATGCTCAGAACACGAATTGGTTGAAGAATTGGAGCTAGAACATTTTGAAAAAGTGGTGAAAAATTGAAATTCGAATTTTGTGATTTAGCAAGATTCAAGCAAAATTAAAGGTTGCAAAGGCTTCATTGAAGATCACTGAATGTTTCTGGATACTTTTCTTCAAGCTTAAGCATCAATTGAAGGCTCAGTGGAAGTTCTCCACTAGGTATTTACAATTCAACCTTACTTTCTGAATATGCATTGATTCTCTGCCATTTTTACATATTTGAGACCTAGACAACATGTAGATCATTAATCACTAAAACAAACTGGCATTTGTGATGATTGTTGGATGAAGCTCAAAACTGTTTGATCTGATATGGCTTGTTCTTGTGATGTTTTTCTTATTTGTTGCTTGATCTATAACCTCCATAACACGTAGATGATTTCTGGACCAAATTGAGTGAGTTTGGTGAACTTTTGATTTTGGTGCACAAATTTGTTTGGTTTCGATTTGAAGTTGTTGTGAGGAATTAATGGAAATTAAGTATGTCAGGTTGTTGTACATGGAGAGAGGAAGAGATTGGTACCAGTTTTGTTGAATTTGGTTAGGTTTGACATCAAAGCACTATAGCTCTCGTCGGAGAAGACGACCGGAGTCTTTTTCGGCTACCATTGAACTTTCCCTCCTTATCTCAGGTTCAAAAGGAAGAAGACAACTCCCCAGCCACACGGTCTTGTGACCTCCTTGACATAGTATGTGTATCCAATGTGTGAGATTTGATTTCAATTAGGGCTGACTTTGACTTGCTTACGTGGCGTGGCGAGGATTGTAGGATTTGATTACTTTTGGATTGAACGCATTAGATCAAGACGTATGGTAGGCTGAAGTCAATGAACCACACCCAATCCCCTAGTGAAACGCTCTGTTTCATTTAAGCGCCCCCAGTGCTACGTGGCGCGCTTGTGAGCCTCAGATTTGTTGACTGGTCTCCTGATCCATTGGTTGTGTGTTTTTCTTGCATTTTCATTTTCTTTTATTTCTTTTAATATTTCCTTTTTATTTTGGTTTGAATTTAATTCATTAAAAAATAGCTCCAATGCTCCAAAAATTCCACAAAAATATTTTTCATAAACCTTGAGATGTCTATTATTTTTAGACATTTTTTATTTTATTTTTCAGATTAGTTTTCATTTTTAAATATAATTAAACATTGGAGGTATTTTTAAATGGATTAAATTGTGCTCTGTTTGTTCTTTTATTTGTTTCTCTCATTTCCTTTTGATCCAATGAATGAAAATTGGTCCTCATATCCATGATGAGTTAAACAATTTTTGAGGACCATTTTGCCTCTGGTTGGTTGACTTTAGGGTTGACTTTTGGTGCTTTTCTTTTGACCCACGATTCTCCCATTTCAAAGTGGTACATCTTGAATATTATTTTCTTTTGATGGTGCTTTGAGGGGATATTTGCTTTGAGCATTTGGCCTCTATTTGCCAACATGTTTAAGTACCTTGTGCATTTTATTTGACTATTTTTGAACCATTTTCCTATTTTTGAGGTAACTTGTAAGTCAAGTTACCTCCAAGGGAGGTTCACACATGTACCTTGACCTAGTTTGATTTGGATATGACATTTTAAATCCTTTGAACCCTCAATGCCTTTTTTTTCATGTTGCTAACATGTTAAGGATGATGTTGGTTCAATTTTAGGTCATGATATTTTTTCTTCTTTGCTCATTTGTGTGTTTCCTTTTAAGTTTTCAAATTGAACTTCTATGTGATGTTTGCTTGCACTCTTCGAGCTTTTGCTTGCATTTCCTTTTAAATTGAATTGGCATTGATTTTAAGCTTTCTTTTCTTCATCTCCCTTCTGTCCAATGACTTTGGAACCTCATTTAAGGTGTCTTAGTCCCTCCTGAGGAGGTACTTGAAGTATACCTAAAATGATGGATCCTTGAGGACTCTTTTGTGGTTCCTTTGCACTTGGCTTGTGATGCTTATGGTTGAGTAGCTATTATGAGGCTCTTGCTGCCCTCATTTGGTCTCCCATCCTCAATTGGTTTTGGATTTTGTTTTACCTTTCATTTTGGTTTAGTTTTGGTGGTGTGGTTGATGTTGTTTGACTTAGGTCATTTCATCCCACTTTTGGTGCATCTTTGTGTAGTTTGTTCTTGTTTGATTGATTTCTTCTTGTGCTCCTCTCCTTATTTTCTTTTCTTGCATTTCCATATGCATGCTTGGTTGAGATTAGCTTGTGGAGGCTACTGCCCCACACTATTTTCCTCCCACTTTCATTCTATTTGTGCATCTTATGTTTGCATCTTCATTTGCATATGCATTCTTCTTCTTCTTCTTCTTCTTTTGCTGTTCTTTGCCATGCTCCCCATAAGTTCTCTAACCTCTTGAGGTTATGATAGACATTAGGTGCCTAACCATGTATGATAACATTAGGTAGTTCCCTTTGAATTCCAACTCTAAGTCCACTTTGCATGATAAATTCTAGGATTGATTAGTCTCCCATTAGTGTTCCTTCTTCTCTTCTCATCTTCAAACACTCATAAAACACTTAATAAATAATGACAAGTGTTGTAAGCTACAAGCCTTAAGCTATTTGGGAAATGATGATTGGGTGGTTGCCTCTCAATTGTCTAGAATGTTAGTATATGTCCTTTGGACGATATACGACGCATTCGCTCCTGAGTCATAGTCTTTAGTGCAACATGAGTTACAAGTCAAGTTCAAAACCCTTCTTCTCTAAAAAACACAAAAACACTTCAAACCTTTTTCATCCTTCGGGATCTTAATCAGGAAAATCTTTTCAGATAAAAGAGTGTCGTTAACTTTTAGTTCTACCGAAAACGGTAACGCCTTAGTCTCCAATGGTCGAGCCGCATACACCAACTGCTAGAACTCCTTGTTAACCCTACTCGGGCCTAAAAAACTTTTGAACCAACCTGTGGTTCCTTTTAGCCCGAACTACGTTCGCTCTGGTCTTTCATACTAGATGAAAGTACGTAGGCACAAGACGCGATGTCTTGGTGAGAAACCTTCCCCCTTCTTTACCCGTAGTTAGTCGAACTACGTTGCCTCTGACTTTCCCATTGCACGAGCGAGTATGTAGGCACAGAACAGTGATGCTCTGCCTAGTCACTTCTCTTTTATTTTTTATTTTGTCCTTTAAGCCTTTAGCTAGATAGTTTCAACACACCCTTTTAGATAGACAACAATGCGTGGATCCTGTCGAGTACGACGGACGTGAGGGGTGTTAATACCTTCCCTTTGCGTAACCGACTCCCGAATCCATACATGGTTGCGATGACCTTGTCTTTTCCCTTTTTCGTTAGGTTTTTCCGATCGTTTCCTTTCCCTCTCTTTGGGATAAATAACGAAAGTGGCGACTCTTCTGTTTTTCCGCCGGTTGTTTTTCGCAGTTGCGATAGCTGGCGACTCGGCTAGGGACCCTGGTTCCCTATGCGAGTCAATCCTAGCGCTTGTCTGTTTATCTTTGGGTGTTGTATATATGTGCTTTATTTATCTTTCCTGCATTTATTTTCCGCATCATATATATCATTACTGTTGTGCTGTGGGGAGGGAAGTTCCACTGAGTGATAAGTCGGACCTGGGCTTGAGTATAAACCTAGTATTAAAAGCGAAAAGTAGTGGCGAACCTGTATGTTAGGCATGCACTAGTTCCCATGAAATTTGCACTCATACGAGATTCTCTTTGATGACTTTCTTTCTAGTCCAGTGGGCCGTTAAGAGGATTTCAGATTTGAGGGTTGTCGACTCTGGGGACCGATCATCTGTGATTCAGCTAAGTGAGGCCTCTTCGCGAGATGATGATGCCAAACTAGAAATGGTAAACGTATCATCATTTTTCGAAAGTCTGTGAAGCTAATGAACGCATAGGATGCCAAACCTTTGTCTGTGGATAGGTCCATACTTGTGAGAGGGATTGGGTTATGCAGGAAACCTTGGCTTTCAGAATACCCGGTTCTTTACAATATGAATTTGTTTATCAGTGGGTCCTGTTATTGGTACTTTGTTCTTGCTAAGGCGAAGTGCTGGTTCTTCTCAACCAACAGCATAACAGTCTTGATCCCTTGTTTGCATTTGCGTTTGCATTCTCATTTGCATTTCATTAACATGTGTTTATGTTGCAGGTGCATATTTCCTCTTCGATTTTGGTGATCTTGTTCTATTATTGCTGACATGGAGCCCTTGAGGAGGACCTTGGCCTACAAATTTCCTACGCCTGATATTAGAACTCTGCGAAGTTTAATTTCTTTAGCTGACAAGAAGGTTATGGAAGACTTCAGACAGTCTTATGGTAGGCTTTTAAGTGTGGTTTGTAAACCTTCTTTGGATGAATTGAATGGCCTTCAGACGTTTCTGCAATTCTATGATCCTCAGTTGCGAGGCTTCACCTTTCAGAATTTTGTTTTGGTGCCTACATTGGAAGAGTATTCTGATATGTTGGGAGTACCTATTCTGAACCAGATACCATTCTATCATATTGAGGGAGAGCCAGATCTGTCTGAACTTGCTAAAACCTTACATGTGGATGCCTCTGAGTTGAAAGGGAAGTTAGCTAGTAGGAATGGCATGTTTGCGTTTCTGTTACCTTTTCTTGTGGATAAGGCTCGACAATTTGCTAAGAAAGGTTGTTGGGTGGTATTCAGCTCTATATTGGCCCTATGTATTTATGGCATTCTTTTATTCCTGAATATCCCAGATTTTGTAGATGTGGATGCATTCTGTATCTTTGCTTCGAAGAATCCCATACCTACTCTGTTGGGTGATGTTTATCATTCCATACATTACAAGAACGAGAACAGGAGAGGGTAAAGTGTATCTTGCTGCGCACCTTTACTCTATATATGGTTCATGAGCCACCTTCCCAAGACTGGTCCATTCCCTGTTACTGCAAGTACATCGGAATGGTCTGAGCGCTTGATGAGATTGTCTGTCGAGGACATTGTTTCGTTTGATAGGGATATACTGGGCATTGAGATTATCTATAGTTGTGGAAGCTTTCCTAACGTCCCACTGGTCGGAAGGAAGGGTTGCATAAACTATAACCCGTCCATTGCTATTAGACAGTTTGGGTATGCATTGAGAGGTCCTCCGAAGGATGAAGAGATACAAGAATCTCTGTATCTCACTGGTTTGTTGGAGGGGGATACCTTAGCTAGAGTTGAACATGCCTGGAGTAATGTCCACAGGAGAGGAAAGTTTACCTTGGGAAAGAGTAATAGTCATGCATACACTCCCTATTTAGTTTGGATTCAGAGTAGAGCCAAGGAGATGATGATGCCATATCCGTCTGCTAAGCCTGTGCACCCCCTTGAGATTGCAGAGCCTACTACAGTAGACATTCAGAAGTATAATCAGGTTTTGCTCGAGAAGGAAGAATTGAAAAAAGCTAATGAAGAATTGGAGAAACAGATTATCCAGCTTCGAAGTGAGAAGATAGATGCAGTTCATTCTTTTAGGAGACAAACCGAGCTTGTGAATAAACTGGGTACAGACCTGACTAAGGAGACTAGTGACAGAGAGCGCACAGGCCGAGACTTAAACGCCGTCCACGGTGTTCTTGTCACCAAGAAGGAAGAGTTGGATAGGGCTTATCTGAGGATTTCTAAGTTTGAGTCAATATGGAATGGCACGCTCACTAACAACAAGGAGCGCGAGGACAAGTTAAAACTTCAGATCAGTAAGCTGAAGGCTCAGCTTAATGCCAAAGATGGAGAGATTGCAGCGGAAGCATCACTTAGACGAGACAGTGAGTACAGGTTGAGTGAAGCGATCGCGAACTTGAAGGATCTCAGGTTGAGAGCTGACTCCAAGAGACGCAGACTTGAGGCATGTTTCAGGGAAGAAGCTTTGGAGGATCACGTTGATAGTCTACAACATACTGTTAGCCAGCAGGATTTGCTTATCCAGGGACTACTTGCTAGGCCGGATCACCCTGAGACGTTGAGGTTGTTAGAGGAATTCCGATCACGTCATCCTGCTTGACCATCTTGTTTATTTTTGATGTAGCTTTTGCTGTTTATTTGTTGTATTGACCATCACTAGGCTTGTTAGTTGAGGTCTTTTTCTTATTTATACTCAGTTGTGGCTTGTACATTTCCTGTTAGCTTTTGATCTATATACGAGGAGTTGGAATTCTATGCTTGTCCGCAGGGTTCTCCATTGTTATGTTTTTCCTGGAAGCTAGAATCGAGGGGGAAATGTCCCTATTGCATAAATACATGTTTGCATTTTAGCATCTTTCTCGCATTTGCAGGTGCGCCGGAACTGTTAACCTTATTTCTCCTGTGGTTTACTAGGGTTTCAGGATTGCTGACATGACAACTCACCGGTACGATACCAGAAGAAACCAGAAAAGACTGATGGATCAGATGCAGGCAGAAATGCAAGAGATGAGAGATCGGATGGCACAACTGGTGGAGGTCATGCAAGGGTTTGATAGTGGCCAGGCGCAACTTCAGACTTTAGTGCAACCTTTAATTGCACAAGTGGATGGTGATGGTGTGTTACACGGTGGGATAGCTGCTAACGCTCCTCTTATTGAAACTCCTCGGGCAGACAATTCTATGCCAACTGTAGTCATCCTTATTGCTGGAGGGAGTGGCCATGCTGCTAGTGCTGGAAATGGTGGTAATGGTAATGAAAACGGCTATGGTCTCGACACCACGTGTGCCATACACGGGAATATGGACCATATCTGGAATGAGGATAGACAAGAGGATGTGTTTTCTCCAAGAGTTATAGCTGCTGAATTACCTTCTGAGGCTGATAGAAGGATTAAGATGATCGAAGAGAAGATGAGATCTCTTGAATGCCAAAACTCTATGGGGCTGGATATGTCTAACTTAGGGTTGATCCCAGGCTTGAGAGTGCCACCAAAGTTCAAAGTCCTGGACTTTGATAAGTACAAGGGTACCACTTGCCCTAGGGTTCATTTGAGGTCTTATTATCGCAAGATGTCTGCGAATTCTGATGATGAGAAACTACTTATGCACTTCTTCCAGGATAGTTTATTCGGTCCCTCGCTGGAATGGTATATGAGCTTAGAGCCCGCAAATGTCCGTAGCTGGAGAGACTTAGCCGAAGCTTTTGTAAGGCACTATCAGTACAACAGTGACCTTGCTCCAAATAGAGTCCCGCTGCAGAATCTTTCTCAGAAGAGCAATGAATGCTTTAAAGAATATGCCCAGAGGTGGCGAGAGCTTGCTGCTAGGGTACAACCACCAATGATAGAATGGGAGCTTGTGGATATGTTTGTTGCTACTTTACCGGGAGTGTACTATGAAAAGCTTATAAGCAGCATGTCAGGTAGCTTTTCTGACTTGATAATCACCGGGGAGAGGGTGGAGAATAGAATTAAGTTAGGAAATATCAATGCTGGTGAGATGCCCTCAGCTGGGGGGAACAAGAAGGTGTTTGGAAACAAAAGGAGAGAGGGAGATGCTAACGTTGTATCCAGTTCACGGGGAAGAAATAGGGGTTAGAATCGGTAGCCGCAACATATTGCTAGCATCGCTATTCCAGCAGTTCAACAACCACAACAACAACAGCATCAGCAACAACAACAACAACGACCGCAACAAAATCAACAGGGGTACGAAAGATACCAAGATAAAGGCCGGGCAACAAATATTCATTTTGATGCGCCTCCTATGCCTTACTCTCTGTTATTGCAGGCTTTGCTACAGCTGCAATTGATTCAGAAAAGGACTTTGGCTCCCTTGACCAGACCTCCTCCACCTGGGTACGATGCAAATGCTCGTTGTAAATTTCATTCGGGTGCTCCAGGACATAACATTGATAATTGTAAAGCCTTCAAACATAAAGTGCAAGACATGATTGACAGTAAGGCGATCAATTTTTCTAATGATGTTCCCAATTTGGTGCAGAATCCCATGCCAAATCATGGGCAGGCTGGGGTTAATGCAATTCTCAAGGAGGAGGTGTTGAATTTGGTGACAGATGTTGATGAATTAAAGACACCCTTAAGCTTTGTGAAAGCCAGATTGCTAAAGGGTGGTGTTTTCCCGGGTTGTGCTGAGGACTATGTTGAATGTTCTGTTGATCCTGAGAGAGGATGCGGACTGTTGAGAAGATGTATTCAGGAGATGATGGATAATGGAGTTTTACAATTTGACCGTTCTGTTGGAAGAGAATCTGAGGATTGGGTGGCTGAAGAAAAGGATGAGATTGTAACAATCTCCATCTCGTATAAGACTGTTACTATCTATGCACCAAAGCCCCCAACGATAACTATCACAAAAGAGAGTCCTATGTAGTTTGAGAGCACTAAGGCTATTTCGTGGAACTACGGAACCGAAGTGTACTGTAATGGGCAAAAGATAAACTTGAATGATCCCCCTGCAAGTTCAGTTGACAATCTAGTGGGAGCAGGAGGTATTACTCGCAGTGGTCGTGTCTTTTCGTCGCATGAAGTGACTGTTGATAAGGTGGACAAGGGGAAAAGACCGGTAGTGGAGGAGACTTCTCAATCTGGGGAGAGAGAATCTTTGTTGAAAGACGCGGAGGAATTTATGAGGCTGATTCGGAAAAGCGACTATAAGATAGTCGATCATTTGCAGCAAACTCCTTCCAAAATATATATCCTGTCGTTACTCCTGTGCTCTGAGGCCCATAGGAATGCATTGCTGAGAATATTAAACACTGCTTACATGCCGCAGGAAATTTCAGTTAACCAACTCGAGGGAGTTGTGGCGCACGTAAACGCAGGAAATGGCTTAGGCTTTACGGACCTGGATTTGACGCCCAGAGGCAGAAATCATAATTGTGCATTGCACATATCTTTAGAATTCCGAGGGGCTGTCATGTCTCATGTGCTTGTGGATATGGGATCGTCATTAAACGTGCTTCTGAAGAAGGCCCTAATGAAGTTAGATATGAAGGGGTTGATTTGCACGCCAAGTGATTTGGTGGTGCGTGCTTTTGACGGAACCCGAAGATCTGTGTTTGGGGAGGTAACTTTGCCTATTCAGGTTGGACCTGAAGTCTTTGATGCAGTGTTTTACATCATGGATATTCAGCCGGCCTACATTTGTTTACTAGGTCGCCCTTGGATTCATTCAGCGGGGGTTGTTACATCAACGCTGCATCAGAAGCTGAAATACATGGTTGGTGGTAGCGTTGTTACGGTATGCGGGGAGGAGGATATCATGGTCATCCATTTATCATCCTTTAAATATGTTGAAGTGGATGGAGAGATTCATGAAACTCTTTTCTAGGCCTTCGAAGCGGTCAAGATTAAAGACAAGTCTCCTGTTGTGAATAAAGAGCCTGAGGTGGCTATGTCTTCCTTTAATGAAGCACAAGCTGTGGTGCAAGCTGGTTCAGTCCAAGGCTGGGGGCAGGTGATTGATATACCTCAGAAGCAAGACAAATTCGGTCTGGGGTACCACCCATCATCTTCACAAAGCACGCCTAAGTTCAAGGGGTCGATCAGGTTTACTAGTGGAGGTGTTTTCTTTGAGCAGATTAATGCCATTTCTGATGATGAAGCTGGAGACAATGACTGTGATATGGACGCCTGGATCAAGCCATGTATTCTGGAACAGAGCCTACGCAACTGGTCAATTGAAGAATTCATTCAAGTGACGACAAAACAGTAATGCTTTATTTTTCCAATTATTGTACTACCTTATGTCCTACCTGGGGCATAGTGGTATTTTATTTCAGGGCCTTACTTGTTTATGTCTGAACATTGTTTATCAATTAATCAAAGGGAGTTTTCTCGTTCAAATTTTGTGATCTCTGTTTTTCTTATTTTATTTTTCACAATGAAATGGCAATGTGGTTTATACTTGTTTGCAAATTGTTTGAAACATTTAACCATTTTCATTGCAGGATTCCTATTGCAGATGACACCGATTCAGAACCTCCTATGACTCGCTTCGACTTTGATCAACCGATATATCAAGCTAAAGAAGAGATTGATGAGGATGAATACTTGCCTGAAGAGTTAGCTAGACTCTTGAAATAAGAACAAAAAATCATTCTACCTCATGAGGAGGAAATTGAGGTTGTTAATCTGGGTTCTGAAGAAGTTGTCAGAAATGTTCGGATAGGGGCCGCGCTACAGAGCAACATCAAGCAAAGACTGATCGAGATGCTTCGAGAGTATAGTGACATCTTTGCTTAGTCGTACGAGGATATGCCTGGGCTTGATACCTGTTGCACCCCAAATTTTGACCCCTTATATCCTCTTCATATCATATGCATTTATTTATCTAACCTTAACAAATTTCAAAGTGTATTTTGTCAAGACACAGATGAAACGGGGCTCCGCACTGATAAAATCGAAGGTTCGAGGATTGGGCAACCATCGCTTTGGGATGAATCATTCATGAAATAAAATCAAGAGTATCATATTGGGCCATGTGTGAGTTCAATTTGAAGTAATCACCCACAGATGGGGTGCAATGCAGTTTAAGGCGCCCAATTAGGGTTTTGCGAGTTAGAAAGTCAACTGTGGTCTGACTTTAGACTCGGGAAATAATTCAAAGATAAAATTATGGTTTAAAAATTGCATATGGCTTAGTGAAGCCCCCCAAAGAGTTTCAAAGTCTTGGAAGCTCCGAAGCATGAACAGACAGTTCGGTAATCGCCGATCGATCGTACGGTTGACCGAAAAGTCAACCCCCTCAAGTTTTAGGAATTGGACTTCAAGTGGTGAAGCAAAGTTGTTCCTTATGTCATGAGGGACCTACATATCAATTTTCATGATCATCGGATCAAAGACGTGAGAGTAATTGGAAAAACGGGAAATTAGGGTTTCGAAAGGGGCTAAACCCTAACTCCCTAACCGCACACCCGATTGAAGTGGTTCAAAGCTCTCCGGAAAGCTCTTAACAAGTCCTACAAAAGTCCCATACTAGTCCACTCTCAGAAAATGCATGGAATTGGAGTTATCATCAAAATCGATTTTTAGTACAAAACACTTAGTGAAATTCTGAAAATCTGGCTGCATTAAAACTTGTTTTTTGCTGACTTTAAGGGATTTTTCAACCAAGATGCACTTAGATTTGGAATTTTTGGCAAACATGAATGTTGTAGAACTACATAAGGGCTTTCCAAAATGTACAAGAACTCCCCAAGAGGAGTTATGAGCTGAGAGTTATGAAGTGTGAAAGATGGGCCTGTGCACTAGTTTGTTAACTTGTCTAAGCCCAACATAAACTTGGTTCCCAACCATACACTTCATCTCTAACCATGGATGGACATCTGATATGATGAATTTAGAGGTTGGAATAGACAAATTCAGAAGAGAATCCAAGCAAGTACAAGATCTTGAGCAAAATCCATTACTTTAATAGAAGAAAGTACAAAGGTACAATAAGAGAGAGATGGTTTGTGGCTGCAGCATGAGGGTGCTGTCCTTTCTACCTCTATAGTCACTTCTTATAGCTTAATAAGATCTGGTTTTAGAGGCTAATGACCCTTGAAAGCATGCACCATTTGCAGAAAGAAAATCACACTTGGATTCACAAAGATTTCCCTTTCAAAACTCACTCCAAAAATGGAAGTTACCAAGCTGCCCTCACCCTCACTCCTCCTATAAATAGGGGCATTCTCACCATCTTCAAACCACACCAGAGCTGCTCATAACATCAACATATTACAGCTCTCCTTCTCATTCTCTTCTTGCTTGTAAGTAAGGAAAAGCTTAAAAACACCAAAAAAATGGGCATTTTACAACTTTCATGCCATTTTCTTTTCTAGCATTACCAACACTCTCACAACCATCCACACATCTTCTAAATCACATATAGAAGGTGTATGACTCACTAAAACATCAAGAACCTCAAAAAATCAAAAAGTCAACTCTCATTCCACTATACTTTGACCAAAGCTACAAAAATCACCAAATCTTGTTTTAAACATTTTCTTGAGGTTTTGATCATTCATACACCTCAACATTATCATATCTCAACTGTCCAAACACTCACCAATCATTAGAAGTTCACATTTCTTCATTTGGCATTGAAAGTGTATTGTGGCTTAAAGTGGAAGAAACTTCAAAAGGCCAAGAATTGGAGCAAGCAATCTTTGGTTTTTCTCAGCTATCTTAGCATATTCAAGGTTCAACAAGAGGTATGTGGTTTGTCCTTGTTGACCTTAGTATCATATTTCATGATTTATCATTCTTGAGTATTTTTTTTATGGAATTTGAATTATGAACACTTTGTTACTTTTCATGATTGTTTGCTGGGGATTTCTCATCAATATTAGCTTAGGTAGTTCAATTGGTTTTTGTCATATTAATGTGTTAAAACCAACTGTGATGCTGCCTCAAAACTTGTGAGCAAGTTGGTTTTTTTTTATTGATTTCATGTTATGTGTGAATGCTATTAGAAACATAGGGCTGTGGAGTGTTATCACACTCAAAATGTGATGCTTGATTTGTGACTTCATAATTTACCATCTCTTGTTTAAGTAGCTGTCCACTGTGTGATATTATACAACTTGCCTATAACACAAAAAGCTAGGTTTGTTACTGTTTGAGGCCTATACCAGTCTTGGTCTTGTGAACAGCCAAGAAGACCACCTTGTTTTTAGACCTAGGATATGCCTGCTGCAATTTCAGTGGATAAGTACATGAGGAATTTCTTTTGGGGAATACATCAATGCAGGGCTTTTTAGTTAATAGGTTTATCATACCATAATGTTTAACCCTGCTATGCCAGATTGAGCATCATGTTGCTCACCATGTTATTAAGGTTTCCCTTTCATGATTACTGTTTGGTAACTGTTGCTGTCAAGGTTTATGACTGATATTCAAAGATGCATTGGCTCTTAGCTTTGAACAGACCCTCTAGCCTGCTGTCATGAATTTCAAAGTTTGGTTTTGAGAGTCACTTAATTTGATCCATGGTTGTCTGCTAGGGAACTGTTACACTAGAACAAACTGCAAATTGAAAACTCATTTTGGGCATAAAACATTAAACATCTAATTTTATCATGCATACAGATCCTAATGTGCATCTAAGACTTGCTTACTTACTTACCCTGCCTTGTGTGTACCTAGAGTTCATAATTACCTGTTGCCACCAAATGTTCCAACTGTTATGAGATTCTAGAAGCTAGTTTTTTGAAGTCAGTTTGTGTTCCTCTTAACACTAGTTAGCACAGGCTCAGTATTGTCGAAGCTGCTAGAATCTAATATTAATGCTAGCATGTTTTTTGTTATACTTGAAGTCTTGAGTGTGTTGAGGGATAGGTTTATTTCACCTCTGTTGATGGTGAACTTGTGTTATCATTCAATGCCATAAGTTTGAACTGCTATGTCATGAACTTACTACCACATACCAGTTGTGCAGAAAGTTGTTTTCACAGCAGTAAGCCTCGTTCATTTTTTCATAGTAATTGAATTCTTGGCTTCTTCTTGATTAGTTCAATTTGGGAGTTCTTTTTTTTTCTGTGCTAGTTGGTTTTGTACCTTACAGATTCCATTACTTTCTTGGAAGGATATTAATTATGATGTGCACATTCACCAAATGATAGACATTATCATCATGCATAATTGAAGCCATCAAACATCATGTGTTTCTCCCTTGTTTAAAACTTTGCTGCTAACAACATGCCATGACAGTAGAAATAACACTTTCTTGCATAAGACATCAAATCCTATTTTCATGATTCCAACATGTTTCTATGTGTATTTTAGATGTGCTTGTATGCTGACCTTGTCCTACTTGTGCATAAAACTCTAATTTCATATGTTGACACAAATCCTTTAAGGCAACAAGTCCCTCCCCTGGCCATAGCGTGACTGTTTTAAACTCTTTGCTCCATAAGTGCATTTTACACACTTAGCAACCCACACACCTCCTTTTTGAATCAATGATAATTTTAATGAAACTCTTGTTAGAACTCATTGTATGTCATATTTATATCATGCTCAGGTGCTTGGTTGAGTTAGAGCACATTGGTTTTGATCTTTGAATTTCAAAATTGCACTTTCACATTATTTTCACCACTAATTGCAATTCATATATCAAACCTTTGATTTTGTTATTTTTTGACAAGGCCATCTGTTAGGACACTTCCCATATCATGTCCATGTCTTGATTCAACCATTTTCCACTGCCAATTGTAGCTATTTTGGATTGTGAGTCTAGAATCGCATTTAGGAAGCATCATATGCATCATCAATCGGATTTCAAAATAGAAGCGTGTGTTGTGAATTTTGATTGCATCATCATATTCCTCATGATTTTCTAATGAATCTGCATATAGAGTTTGTCCAAATCCATGAATATTTGAGTAGGATAGCATCAAAACGCACTTTCATGATTTACCTTGTTCTTGTTCTTTTTATGTTGCCCAGAAATCAACTAATTAAGCTATGCATATTTTTGTTTCCATCCAATTAATGGATGTAACAGCCACCCCAGTGGCAGACCATTGCGCGCCTTATACCCCTCTACCAGCATGACCAGGGTTCGATCCGGGTGGAGGTCGAACCCTTTTGTTTTTATTTTTTCCAATTCCCATTGATGAACCATTTTATTCATTCCTTTCCCTTCCCCATCACAAGCGCGTGCGCGCCCCAGTGGTAAGTTTGTGTGTTTGTAAACACTAGGGCGTGGGTTCAACCCCCACCCATGCCCTTTCCTTTTTATTGGTTTGTTTAGTTATTTTATTTCATGAATTAAAAGGAAAACTTCATATGACCGTAACTTATTCATTTTTCGTCTGTTTTGACTCGTTCTTTTTGCAAACTTTTCCTTGTGATGTCTAGTCTTGTTTAGTGGTTTAAAATTTCATGATTAAATATTTCAACAATACTTTCATGTATTTGTTAAATTCACTCTTAGATTATCACCTTGCGTCTCGATTTAACTTACTCCCTATGCCATGTTTGTCTTGTAAGATTCATGGGTATTTGTTTATGTTTGTTAACATATTGAGACTTCATTCTTTTGTTGGTTGTCACCATGGATTTTTATTCCTCCTAAATTACGAGGTTAAACTAATTTATTTATTTGTTTGTGCGCGATTGTTACTTATACACATTGTGGTCACACTTGCATGATTTGACTTCAAGTTGACATTTGTTTATATGGTTGTTACCTTCAGTATACTTTCATCTTTGTTAAGATATACCTTCATCTTTGATATGCCATTAGTAACATTGCTTGTATACCTTGGTTGAAACCATTCATCTAACTTGAATTACTTGCTCATTATAATGTGCTTACCCCTCTTTGATTGTAATCTTTGTCTTCTATATTCCTCATACTTGAATAGCTCATTACCTCCTCCTTTGACTTTGAAAAGTCATTTTGAGCCTTGGTTAAGATCAAAAAACCATAAGCCATTCGACTTTGCTTAAAGTCTAAAAAACCCACCTCTACTAGGAGTGTTCCTCAACTAGAACCCTAGGTTAGAGTTTGTTTAACTCTAAATAAGGATCATAGTGATGATTACTCACTTCCCCTTTGAGTGTTACAACATAGACATAGAGAGTTTTGTGAAACTCTACACAAACATTATTATGTTTGTTCCCCTTTGAACCTTGATCGCAATCAAGCATTCTTCAACCCTAGTGAGGTGAACTACGATTGCTCTGATTCTATCCTAGTTATGATACGTAGGCAGAGGACACGATGTCTTTGCGAGCAAACTTAGAAACAATCTTAGGTCTTCATCTATCATAACCTTCACCTTTTTACCCAATACCCAAACCTTAGAAAATATTTAACAAACTTAGCATTCAAATAAACAAAAGGTTCCTGTAGAGTACTACAGATGTTTAGGATGTGAAATACCTACCCTATGCATAACCAACCCCCGATCCCCGAATCTCTTAGCGTTGTTGTAACATCGCGCAAAAGGTTCTTTCTTTCTTTAGACCTTTCCTTTGGATAAATTAAAGTCCGGTTGTAAAAGAATTAAGGTTCAAGTTAATTCAATAGCTTGATATCCGATTTTCACCGCAACAGAAATGGCGACTTCACTGGGGATAACCTAAACTTGAGGGTTTAGCCTATTTTGTTTGATTGTATGCTATATTTGTAAATATTTGCTTAACATGTATATTTGTCAATATATTTGTTTAATTGTTGGATATTGGGTGTTTGAGTGGTGAGACGGTCCTATACCCGGACTTGAGTGCAATTGTGATAGGATGGTGGTATATTCAAGAAGGCTTATAGGGAGTTGATTCCCGACCAAGCTAACTTGAGAAACCACCGCTCAGTGTAGGCCCTCTTGAAAGTTTAGTATTGTTGATCGAGTATTTGTGAAAACAATGCTACTTTCAACGAAGGAGCCCATGACACTGTGGACTTTTAGAATACATTTTACCCCACTTTGGCCTTATTAGGACGTAGTGCGGTGGCTATAAGGAAGTATTTCCGAAGTAGTTGATACGCGATACTACACTCAGACGAGATTCTCTTGAGAATATTATCGATTACCAAGTGATTTGGGAAAGTGATAATATACGAAAGATGGGTTGATGACTCTGGGAACTCTATAGAACCCGTTCGGCAGGTACAAATTAACCCATAGTACAAATCTTTAGGGATGGGTAAACCTTTGACTCCTTGATTTGATCTTGAGCCTAGGAGGTCTTTGTGTATGCATTGTATTTGTGAATACTTGCCTTTGTGTTATGCGTGCATCATCCCATCATATCACCATAAGCATATCATGTCACAACTAGTTTTGTAAAACTCAGTCGATCTCTGGTATTTCTTTTAAAAGTTGTAACTTTTCTAAATGAATGAAATGGGGTTTTAACCTAATCAAACTTCTGAGTTTTGTAAAACCAGTTGCGTTTTTTCACTTGCATCAACATCTTACATATCATACTTCGTTGCATTGGTCTTTTTGGTTCATTTTGTGTTCCGTTGACATCAGAGGGGGGATACCTAGCACAAATGACAACAATGGAGGGACTTTTGAAAGCTCAGGAAATACTGAAAGAGGACATCAGAATTCTCAAGTGTCAGATGAATTGGGTGCTTGAGACATTGCAGAATATGATAAAGAAAGAGGGTCACTCTGACCATGTTGCGTCCAGAGAAACTAGGGATGCATTACCTTCGATGGTTCCTCCAACTCAAGGACATCCTGAGCATCAACGAACAGATAACCGTCAATCGCGTCAGTACGCCCAACACTCAGTGTTTGTTCCTCCTCAAGCTTCTCAAAGCCGAAAATTGAACAAGAAGGATCATGTCAGGAAAAATAAGACTTGCGGTAGACAAACTCCAGTACCGTTAAGCAAACTTTACCCGCTACTGATTCAGAACTCACTAGTGACTCCACGATTATCCAATCCTGTGCCAGGACCATGGCATAATGCGAACCTAAATTGTGAATTTCACAAAGGAGCTGAAGGACATAACTTAGATGCATGTATAGCATTGAGTTATCTTGTGCAAGAGCTAATCATTTACAAATGCTTGATTCTCGAGGAAGACCATCCAAGATTAGAATGTGGATATCATACTGGGACAACAGGGCACCTAGTTGAAGAGTGTGAAAGTTTTAAACTGAGACTGCAAGAGCTGCTGAAACCTCAGGAGGATAAATCAAATGACAGTGCTGCGATTCCTAAACCCAAAGGCCAAGGACCCGCGATACCCCTTATAATTCTATATCACAAGGAGAAAGTGGCTGTTGAAGGTGTTTCCCCGCATGAGCCTGAAATTTGAAATTTGTTTTGTTAAACAATTTTAATTCCCTAAGACTGGCAGTTGTAGACTGTTTCAGCATTTTGTTGTGTTTCTTTGCATTTGTGTTGCTTGTAAACTGTTGTTTATCTGAATTTGGCAATATTTAATGAAATATTTGTGCATCTTTTGATTAAGTCCATTTGTTTCACTCTTTCTTTTTCATTGTTATGAAATACGAAAAATGCAAAATTTCTTTTGTTTACTAAACTGTTGTTTAAAACAAAGATTGGGGAGGATGATGAAAATTATATCCATAACTGCTGTTGATATGCTTTCAATTTAACTTTGCCGATGATGTAAGGCATTGTTTCAATCCCTAAACACTGGAGAAATAAGGAAGATAATCCCTCGTTAACCCCTTCGAGCCTAAAAGTATGAGTTTTTCTTTCTTTACAAAAAACAGAAACCTTAAATCTCAAACCTGGGGCGGGTAGTTCTCAGTTAACTTGAAGATATGTGCATACAAGACACTTTTCATATAAAGGTGGTGCACTCAGGTTTTCCTTCGTACACAACAAGAAAGTGTCGAAGATGCTTTTCAGCATAAAAGACGATGATAGTTCACCATATCCATTAAACTAGGTAGTCACCTCCTTTCTAAAAAAAAAGAGAAGAAGTGAAAAAGAAAAAAAAGCCCGCTAAGTCAAAGCCTATGAAGGAGATTAGGCAAAAATGGGGCATCCCATTGATAATATATTCGAACAAAGAAGTTCAGACAAAAGTCAGGGATAAAAAGAGAGGAATTTTGTAAGATTCTTCACTCTAAAAATCCTCAAATGGAAAAAGCTATCAAATACTGTAAGGGAGTAGTGACTACCCTAGGTTTGTAAACCATCACCGACTATCATCAGTTCAATTCTTAAGCCTGTAAGAACCTGAACATATAGTTTGAGTTAACTGAGCGTAGGATTGAAGTTCATCATGGGGAGTCGGTGGGACAAATAATTTTTGAGCTTTTATCCTTTGTTTCATGAACCGTGAACCAAGCCACGTTACAACCCTTAAAAGACCTAATTGAGGTAAGATTGTTTTGAAAGCATATTACAGCAAGGTTGGATAACCTGACTCCTAATGATCTTTGATGTTTGTGTGTGTTAACCACTTTATCCATCATTTGTAAAATGATTGGACCACTTTCACTTTGATCACTTAATCACTCCGCCGTGTGTGTTTCATCAAAAAATGTTTTCAAAAGATTGCATGAATTTTACATTGAAAATTGCCAATTTTTAATGAACAGCATTGTGTGCAAAACAATCAAATATCAAAGGAATCCCAACGAGCGCTGTTAGCTAGGGAATTTAACTTGATAAAGGAAGCTCAGCCTGGGGAAACCAATTTGAAGGATTTGTTAATCATTTGTTACAATGTTCAGCTAATAAGAGCCGACCAGGTCAAGATCAGATGAAGCTCTCGATGAACAGTTTAGTCTGGGGCAAATCTTTTGCAGTTACCAGCTAGCAGGGGCAAGTTTGTTCCCCAATCGTTACTCCCACAGTCTGAAGACTTTGTTGTGCAAACACCATTAAACTGGGGCAATCACGTCGAGATTTGAAAATCTCTCTATAAGTGTTTGAAGACATTGAAGCATCTTTATGCCGTTTCTTTTGTAAAAGCATCCTTATGACTTCTTCTCACAGACCGTGTAATCTGGGGCAGAAAAGTTTGAAGACTATTTATCTCAAGAGCTGTTGCTCACTTGAAGATGATTATTATCATAATGGGGCATAAATGTTTTGGTCTCATGATACCCTTTGTCAGCTCTCCGATTAAGTTGTTACTTCGGTTGATCTTGGAACTTCCCTTGGTGATTTTCCTTCAACAAAGAATTCAAACTCATGATGGAAATCCAAGTGAAGTCTTGATGTTTTGGCCTGAAAAGATTACTTCTCCCAAAGAAGGTGGTAACCTTGAAGTGGAATTGTTGTTCTTCATGATCATCCCTTTGATGTCCAATTTTGGTTGGGTCTCCGTGTCGAGATGCTTATTTCATCTCCAGTTTTGTTTTGTCTAATTTGTCAGCATAAACATAAGCATGGCATAAAGCATATGCATAGCATCCGTGCATTGTTGCTATCTCTGGTTGTTGCCTGTTCCTGTTTCACCTTGGTTCCCCCCTCAGTGATTGGGTGTGTTTGTCTCTCTCTAATAGAGTTGTCAGCCCTTAAGCATAAAAATCCTTTATCAATTCCCCACAAAGTTTAATCCTCGTGGATGATGGTTGCTTCAGTTATCTTTTTCCATGATTGGATAAGGTAAGTCACCATTCGAGTTCATTTCTCAGTGGTTGGAGTCTTGTTTGACAGTTCCTTTCTGGCTATATTCTAGATTGAACTTTGGTCCTTGTCGGTCGCTAAACCTACCTGGATGTGCATTTATTTTGCACTATCTATCAAGAAGGAAATTTTTGTATCATCTTCAACGATAAATGGCAGTCTCTTTGGAGAAGTTTAGTCGTCCTCAGCGATAAATGGCAGTCTCTTTGGAGAAGTTTAATCGTCATCAACATGTGAGTGGTAGTCTCTTGGGAGAAGCTTAACCTTCATCAACGATAAATGGCAGTCTCTTCAGAGAAGTTTAATCGTCCTCAGCGATAAATGGCAGTCTCTTCAGAGAAGTTTAATCGTCATCAACAGGTGAGTGGCAGTCTCTTGGGAGAAACTTAACCTTCATCAATGATAAACGGCAGTCTCTTCGGAGAAGTTTAATCGTCTTCAGCAATAAGTGGCAGTCTCATTTAAGAAGTTTATCTTAAAGTCGACGCACGATTGTAACCAGCATTGTTTGAAAATCCAGTGGATACTGGTATAAGTAATTTTGGTGATGACCAATCATATTTCAAGAAAGGCCCGTTTGCAACTGGCGTTATGAAAATCCATGAACAACAAATACTGACAATTTGGTTGTATATCATTCCAAACTAAGTCACGATGGTTGCCATCCCAAGCTCAGGTTGTGTACCTTTGGAGATGTATTGTTTGATCCCAAGCTCAGGTTTCGTACCTTTGGAGATGTATTGTTTAATTCCAAGCACAAGTTTTGTACCTTTGGAAGAGGTTTGTTTCTATCCCGAGCACAGGTTGTGTACCTTCGGAGATAGATTGTTTGATCCCAAGCTCAGGTTTCGTACCTTTGAAAGATGTTTGTTGCCAGTCCAAGCACAGGTTTTGTACCTTTGGAAGATGTTTGTTGCCATCCCGAGCACAGGTCGTGTACCTTTGGAGGTGTATACTTTGGATCCCGAGTTCAGAAATTCCCAGAAGCTAAAGTGGTTACATTTGCATGAGTATTATATATCCTAATGTATTGAGGATGTATTTTGATCCTAAAGCAGTGAGGGTCTTCACCCAATCCTATTGTGTTGAGGGTTGTGTCTCTGCTGTATCCTAATGTATTGAGGGTATTAGTTTTTGTTCCTAAGGTATTCAGGGATATATTCGGTATCTTGATTTTGTCATCACCAACAATGTCCAAACCCAGTCGTCACTGATTCTGTTATAAAGCCAACCAATTGTCATTGGAGTCCTTTTGATTTGGTTTTCACCAATATGTGCTAAGAAATCTAGTGGTTACTAGTATTGCCTTCTAAAACCAATGGTCATTGATACTTGAGTTGGTCGCCACCAAAATTCCCTAAAAAGTCCAATAATTATTAGCATCGCCTGGAATCCAATAGTTATTGGTACCTGTTTGATTTGGTTATTACCAGTCTTTTTGAATCTAGTAGTTGCTAGTATTACCTTCAGATCCAATTGTTATTGGTGGCCTTTTGATTTGGTTATTACCAATCTTTCTAAGTCTAGTGGTCACTAGCATTGCTTGAAAAATCTAGTTTTCACTAGCCGTATCCAGTACCAGTTGTTATTGGTATACCCCTGGACTTGGTCGTCACCAGTTACCATAAGTCCAATGATTATTGGCATCGTTTAAATCAGATTGTTATCACCACTTTGGTCTGGTCGTTACCAAACTCTGTGAAAATCCAATGGTCATTGGTCTCCTGGGACTCGGTCTTTACCAATTTCATCTGTTAAAATCCAATTGTTATTGGTACCCTTTGATTCGGTCGTTACCAATTCCATCTGTTAAAATCCAATCGTTATTGGTACCCTTTGATTTGGTCATCACCAGTCTCCTCTAAGTCCAGTAGTCACTAGCATTGCTTGAAAGCTAATTGGTACAAGTTGATCGTTACCAACTTCCCCAACCGAAGTCCTGTGTTTTATCAATATCGTTTGGAATTCCCAATTGTAATTAGAACTTTGGTTCTGGTCGTCACCATCACCCCAGGAAGTCTAGTGGTAACTAGCACCTTGAAAAAAGACCGTTTGTTGTTCTGAACGTCACCAATATCCCTTTGAAGCTTTTTGCTTTCCCCAGTCGAGTCTCGGAGGTCTAGTGGATACTAGCATCCCCGGTGCATCTGGTCTCGTTTCTAATATTTTCCTGAAGATCCCGTTTGAACTCTTCGTTATAGGAAATTTCTCATCTGGTTATCCCCAGTGAGGTTCGTGTCTCCGTTCCGTCTTTTCCCCGGTGAAGATTTGCTTCCCCAGTGGATTTGTTCCCCAGCGAAGTTTTCCCCAGTGAAAAATTATTATCTTCCCCGATGGACTTCCTCATCTGGTTATCCCCAGTGAGGTTCGTATCTCCTCGCCTCAATGAAGATGTGTCTTCCCGGGTGAAATTTGTGTCCCCTGCGTGAGAGATTTCCTTGAACAAGCATCATTAGTCATGTTTGAACTATCTTGCTTACTTCGCTCGGAATCTTTCCCCGGTGTGTTGGATCCTCGTGAGTGGTTACTCGTCGTTTCGTCGTTTTTTATTTTACTCATGTGTCCGCATCTGTCTCACATTCAAGCATCATATGACATCATTTAGATTCATGGCATGATCGCATTTGTCCTTTTGCATATCATCGGATTTAAGGGACAAAATTTCTGGTTTGCTATATTTAAATACCTTTCACACGATTTCATGAGGATTGCCATCTCTCATTACCATCGAGTGAAAATATTTAAATAGGGGCATCTGTTGCACCCCAAATTTTGACCCCTTATATCCTCTTCATATCATATGCATTTATTTATCTAACCTTAACAAATTTCAAAGTGTATTTTGTCAAGACACAGATGAAACGGGGCTCCGCACTGATAAAATCGAAGGTTCGAGGATTGGGCAACCATCGCTTTGGGATGAATCATTCATGAAATAAAATCAAGAGTATCATATTGGGCCATGTGTGAGTTCAATTTGAAGTAATCACCCACAGATGGGGTGCAGTGCAGTTTAAGGCGCCCAATTAGGGTTTTGCGAGTTAGAAAGTCAACTGTGGTCTGACTTTAGACTCGGGAAATAATTCAAAGATAAAATTATGGTTTAAAAATTGCATATGGCTTAGTGAAGCCCCCCAAAGAGTTTCAAAGTCTTGGAAGCTCCGAAGCATGAACAGACAGTTCGGTAATCGCCGATCGATCGTACGGTTGACCGAAAAGTCAAACCCCTCAAGTTTTAGGAATTGGACTTCAAGTGGTTAATCAAAGTTGTTCCTTATGTCATGAGGGACCTACATATCAATTTTCATGATCATCGGATCAAAGACGTGAGAGTAATTGGAAAAACGGGAAATTAGGGTTTCGAAAGGGGCTAAACCCTAACTCCCTAACCGCACACCCGATTGAAGTGGTTCAAAGCTCTCCGGAAAGCTCTTAACAAGTCCTACAAAAGTCCCATACTAGTCCACTCTCAGAAAATGCATGGAATTGGAGTTATCATCAAAATCGATTTTTAGTACAAAACACTTAGTGAAATTCTGAAAATCTGGCTGCATTAAAACTTGTTTTTTGCTGACTTTAAGGGATTTTTCAACCAAGATGCACTTAGATTTGGAATTTTTGGCAAACATGAATGTTGTAGAACTACATAAGGGCTTTCCAAAATGTACAAGAACTCCCCAAGAGGAGTTATGAGCTGAGAGTTATGAAGTGTGAAAGATGGGCCTGTGCACTAGTTTGTTAACTTGTCTAAGCCCAACATAAACTTGGTTCCCAACCATACACTTCATCTCTAACCATGGATGGACATCTGATATGATGAATTTAGAGGTTGGAATAAACAAATTCAGAAGAGAATCCAAGCAAGTACAAGATCTTGAGCAAAATCCATTACTTTAATAGAAGAAAGTACAAAGGTACAATAAGAGAGAGATGGTTTGTGGCTGCAGCATGAGGGTGCTGTCCTTTCTACCTCTATAGTCACTTCTTATAGCTTAATAAGATCTGGTTTTAGAGGCTAATGACCCTTGAAAGCATGCACCATTTGCAGAAAGAAAATCACACTTGGATTCACAAAGATTTCCCTTTCAAAACTCACTCCAAAAATGGAAGTTACCAAGCTGCCCTCACCCTCACTCCTCCTATAAATAGGGGCATTCTCACCATCTTCAAACCACACCAGAGCTGCTCATAACATCAACATATTACAGCTCTCCTTCTCATTCTCTTCTTGCTTGTAAGTAAGGAAAAGCTTAAAAACACCAAAAAAATGGGCATTTTACAACTTTCATGCCATTTTCTTTTCTAGCATTACCAACACTCTCACAACCATCCACACATCTTCTAAATCACATATAGAAGGTGTATGACTCACTAAAACATCAAGAACCTCAAAAAATCAAAAAGTCAACTCTCATTCCACTATACTTTGACCAAAGCTACAAAAATCACCAAATCTTGTTTTAAACATTTTCTTGAGGTTTTGATCATTCATACACCTCAACATTATCATATCTCAACTATCCAAACACTCACCAATCATTAGAAGTTCACATTTCTTCATTTGGCATTGAAAGTGTATTGTGGCTTAAAGTGGAAGAAACTTCAAAAGGCCAAGAATTGGAGCAAGCAATCTTTGGTTTTTCTCAGCTATCTTAGCATATTCAAGGTTCAACAAGAGGTATGTGGTTTGTCCTTGTTGACCTTAGTATCATATTTCATGATTTATCATTCTTGAGTATTTTTTTTATGGAATTTGAATTATGAACACTTTGTTACTTTTCATGATTGTTTGCTGGGGATTTCTCATCAATATTAGCTTAGGTAGTTCAATTGGTTTTTGTCATATTAATGTGTTAAAACCAACTGTGATGCTGCCTCAAAACTTGTGAGCAAGTTGGTTTTTTTTTATTGATTTCATGTTATGTGTGAATGCTGTTAGAAACATAGGGCTGTGGAGTGTTATCACACTCAAAATGTGATGCTTGATTTGTGACTTCATAATTTACCATCTCTTGTTTAAGTAGCTGTCCACTGTGTGATATTATACAACTTGCCTATAACACAAAAAGCTAGGTTTGTTACTGTTTGAGGCCTATACCAGTCTTGGTCTTGTGAACAGCCAAGAAGACCACCTTGTTTTTAGACCTAGGATATGCCTGCTGCAATTTCAGTGGATAAGTACATGAGGAATTTCTTTTGGGGAATACATCAATGCAGGGCTTTTTAGTTAATAGGTTTATCATACCATAATGTTTAACCCTGCTATGCCAGATTGAGCATCATGTTGCTCACCATGTTATTAAGGTTTCCCTTTCATGATTACTGTTTGGTAACTGTTGCTGTCAAGGTTTATGACTGATATTCAAAGATGCATTGGCTCTTAGCTTTGAACAGACCCTCTAGCCTGCTGTCATGAATTTCAAAGTTTGGTTTTGAGAGTCACTTAATTTGATCCATGGTTGTCTGCTAGGGAACTGTTACACTAGAACAAACTGCAAATTGAAAACTCATTTTGGGCATAAAACATTAAACATCTAATTTTATCATGCATACAGATCCTAATGTGCATCTAAGACTTGCTTACTTACTTACCCTGCCTTGTGTGTACCTAGAGTTCATAATTACCTGTTGCCACCAAATGTTCCAACTGTTATGAGATTCTAGAAGCTAGTTTTTTGAAGTCAGTTTGTGTTCCTCTTAACACTAGTTAGCACAGGCTCAGTATTGTCGAAGCTGCTAGAATCTAATATTAATGCTAGCATGTTTTTTGTTATACTTGAAGTCTTGAGTGTGTTGAGGGATAGGTTTATTTCACCTCTGTTGATGGTGAACTTGTGTTATCATTCAATGCCATAAGTTTGAACTGCTATGTCATGAACTTACTACCACATACCAGTTGTGCAGAAAGTTGTTTTCACAGCAGTAAGCCTCGTTCATTTTTTCATAGTAATTGAATTCTTGGCTTCTTCTTGATTAGTTCAATTTGGGAGTTCTTTTTTTTTCTGTGCTAGTTGGTTTTGTACCTTACAGATTCCATTACTTTCTTGGAAGGATATTAATTATGATGTGCACATTCACCAAATGATAGACATTATCATCATGCATAATTGAAGCCATCAAACATCATGTGTTTCTCCCTTGTTTAAAACTTTGCTGCTAACAACATGCCATGACAGTAGAAATATCACTTTCTTGCATAAGACATCAAATCCTATTTTCATGATTCCAACATGTTTCTATGTGTATTTTAGATGTGCTTGTATGCTGACCTTGTCCTACTTGTGCATAAAACTCTAATTTCATATGTTGACACAAATCCTTTAAGGCAACAAGTCCCTCCCCTGGCCATAGCGTGACTGTTTTAAACTCTTTGCTCCATAAGTGCATTTTACACACTTAGCAACCCACACACCTCCTTTTTGAATCAATGATAATTTTAATGAAACTCTTGTTAGAACTCATTGTATGTCATATTTATATCATGCTCAGGTGCTTGGTTGAGTTAGAGCACATTGGTTTTGATCTTTGAATTTCAAAATTGCACTTTCACATTATTTTCACCACTAATTGCAATTCATATATCAAACCTTTGATTTTGTTATTTTTTGACAAGGCCATCTGTTAGGACACTTCCCATATCATGTCCATGTCTTGATTCAACCATTTTCCACTGCCAATTGTAGCTATTTTGGATTGTGAGTCTAGAATCGCATTTAGGAAGCATCATATGCATCATCAATCGGATTTCAAAATAGAAGCGTGTGTTGTGAATTTTGATTGCATCATCATATTCCTCATGATTTTCTAATGAATCTGCATATAGAGTTTGTCCAAATCCATGAATATTTGAGTAGGATAGCATCAAAACGCACTTTCATGATTTACCTTGTTCTTGTTCTTTTTATGTTGCCCAGAAATCAACTAATTAAGCTATGCATATTTTTGTTTCCATCCAATTAATGGATGTAATAGCCACCCCAGTGGCAGACCATTGCGCGCCTTATACCCCTCTACCAGCATGACCAGGGTTCGATCCGGGTGGAGGTCGAACCCTTTTGTTTTTATTTTTTCCAATTCCCATTGATGAACCATGTTATTCATTCCTTTCCCTTCCCCATCACAAGCGCGTGCGCGCCCCAGTGGTAAGTTTGTGTGTTTGTAAACACCAGGGCGTGGGTTCAACCCCCACCCATGCCCTTTCCTTTTTATTGGTTTGTTTAGTTATTTTATTTCATGAATTAAAAGGAAAACTTCATATGACCGTAACTTATTCATTTTTCGTCTGTTTTGACTCGTTCTTTTTGCAAACTTTTCCTTGTGATGTCTAGTCTTGTTTAGTGGTTTAAAATTTCATGATTAAATATTTCAACAATACTTTCATGTATTTGTTAAATTCACTCTTAGATTATCACCTTGCGTCTCGATTTAACTTACTCCTTATGCCATGTTTGTCTTGTAAGATTCATGGGTATTTGTTTATGTTTGTTAACATATTGAGACTTCATTCTTTTGTTGGTTGTCACCATGGATTTTTATTCCTCCTAAATTACGAGGTTAAACTAATTTATTTATTTGTTTGTGCGCGATTGTTACTTATACACATTGTGGTCACACTTGCATGATTTGACTTCAAGTTGACATTTGTTTATATGGTTGTTACCTTCAGTATACTTTCATCTTTGTTAAGATATACCTTCATCTTTGATATGCCATTAGTAACATTGCTTGTATACCTTGGTTGAAACCATTCATCTAACTTGAATTACTTTCTCATTATAATGTGCTTACCCCTCTTTGATTGTAATCTTTGTCTTCTATATTCCTCATACTTGAATAGCTCATTACCTCCTCCTTTGACTTTGAAAAGTCATTTTGAGCCTTGGTTAAGATCAAAAAACCATAAGCCATTCGACTTTGCTTAAAGTCTAAAAAACCCACCTCTACTAGGAGTGTTCCTCAACTAGAACCCTAGGTTAGAGTTTGTTTAACTCTAAATAAGGATCATAGTGATGATTACTCACTTCCCCTTTGAGTGTTACAACATAGACATAGAGAGTTTTGTGAAACTCTACACAAACATTATTATGTTTGTTCCCCTTTGAACCTTGATCGCAATCAAGCGTTCTTCAACCCTAGTGAGGTGAACTACGATTGCTCTGATTCTATCCTAGTTAGGATACGTAGGCAGAGGACACGATGTCTTTGCGAGCAAACTTAGAAACAATCTTAGGTCTTCATCTATCATAACCTTCACCTTTTTACCCAATACCCAAACCTTAGCAAATATTTAACAAACTTAGCATTCAAATAAACAAAAGGTTCCTGTAGAGTACTACAGATGTTTAGGATGTGAAATACCTACCCTATGCATAACCAACCCCCGATCCCCGAATCTCTTAGCGTTGTTGTAACATCGCGCAAAAGGTTCTTTCTTTCTTTAGACCTTTCCTTTGGATAAATTAAAGTCCGGTTGTAAAAGAATTAAGGTTCAAGTTAATTCAATAGCTTGATATCCGATTTTCACCGCAACAATACCGACATAGTGTTTCATCGCTTACCGTTGCGCGAGGAATGTCAGCCGGTCAAGCAGAAGCTTAGAAGGACAAGACTAGATATGGCGGTAAAAATCAAAGAAGAAGTCCAAAAGCAATGGGATGCTGGAGTTTTAGCCGTAACCACTTACCCTCCGTGGGTCGCCAATATCGTACATGTACCTAAGAAATATGGTAAGGTGTGGATGTGTGTTGATTATCGAGATTTGAACAAGGCAAGTCCTAACGATGACTTCCCGCTCCCTCACATTGACGTGTTGGTTGACAATACGGCTCAATTTTCAGTGTTTTTCTTCATGGATGGTTTCTCGGGTTATAATCAGATAAAGATGGCACCGGAGGACATGGAGAAAACAACCTTCATTACACCATGGGGAATGTTTTGCTACAAGGTGATGCCTTTTGGCTTGAAGAATGCAGGAGCAACATATCAGCGCGCTATGACAACGCTCTTTCATGACATGATGCATAAAGAGATTGAAGTTTATGTTGACGATATGATTGCTAAGTCCCAAACGGAGGAGGAGCATCTGGTTAACTTGTTGAACCTGTTTGAGAGGCTTAGGAAGTTCAGATTGAGGTTGAATCCAAATAAGTGCACTTTTGGAGTTCGGTCCAGAAAGTTATTGGGGTTTATTGTCAGTGAAAAAGGAATCGAGGTCGACCCTGCAAAGATAAAATCTATACAAGACATGCCAGCGCCGAAAACAGAAAAAGAAGTTCGTGGCTTCTAAGGGAGATTGAACTACATTGCACGGTTCATATCTCATCTCACATCCACGTGTGAACCAATGTTTAAATTGCTAAAGAAAGATCAGGCGCTTGTCTGGAATGAAAAATGTCAAAAAGCATTTGCAGGAGCCTCCGATATTGATACCCCCAGTAGCTGGAAGACCTTTAATCATGTACTTAACGGTTCTGGAGAACAGTATGGGTTGTGTTCTCGGCAACACGACGAGACTAGAAGAAAGGAGCATGTGATTTATTATTTGAGTAAAGAGTTCACAGATTGTGAGTCCCGTTACTCAATGCTCGAGAAAACGTGTTGTGCACTTGCTTGGGCTGCCAAACATTTGAGACAGTATATGCTCAATCACACAACCATGTTGATTTCGAAGATGGATCCAATTAAGTATGTCTTCGAGAAGCAAGCGCTTTCAGGAAGAATTTCCAGGTGGCAGATGGTACTGACAGAGTACGATATACAATATGTTTCTCAGAAAGCCATCAAAGGAAGTTTTCTGTCAGAATACCTTGCTGAGCAGCCTATCAAAGATTATCAACCGATGAAGTTTGAATTTCCTGATGAGGATATCATGTTCCTCAAAGCGAAAGATTGTGAAGAACCGTTACACGGTGAAGGTCCAGAGAAGGATTCTCAGTGGAAGATGATATCCGATGGCGTTGTCAACTCCTATGGTAGCGGAATTGGGGTAATTATCACAACTCCTCATGGTACTCACATCCCGTTCACTGCCAGGTTGACATTCCCCTGCACTAACAATGAAGCTGAATACGAAGCATGTATCATGGGTTTGGAAGAGGCTATTGATTTGAGAATCAAGAATTTGGATGTATATGGCGATTCAGCGCTAGTGGTTAATCAAATCATGGGAGAATGGGAAACTCGTCAACCGAATCTAATTCCTTACAGAGATTATGCAAGGAGGTTGTTACCTTTCTTCGATCGGGTAGATTTTCACCATGTACCACGAACAGAGAATCAGATGGACGATGCTTTGGCAACGCTATCTTCGATGTATAAAGTGAATTTCTGGAATGATGCTCCCAGAATAGTCATTTCCCACCTGGATAGACCCGCTTTTGTATTCGCCATTGAAGAGGCTGCTGATGGAAAGCCATGGTTTTATGATATACAAAACTTCCTCAAGAAGCAAGAGTATCCACCAGGGGCTTCGGCTCAGGATAAGAAGACGCTAAGGAGGTTTTCTTGCAACTTTTACCTAAACCCAAATGGTGTGCTATACAGAAGGAACCATGATTTGGTGTTGTTGAGATGTGTGGATGAAAAAGAAGCAACGTTGCTTATGGAAGAAGTCCACGAAGGAACTTTCGGTACACATGCCGACGGACATGCCATGTCTCGGAAACTGTTACGAGCAGGGTATTATTGGCTAACTATGGAGTCAGATTGTTCCAAATTTGCAAAGAAATGCCATAAATGCCAGATTTATGCAGATAAGATACATGTACCGTCGTTCCCGTTAAACGTTATGGCGTCCCCGTGGCCCTTCTCCATGTGGGGCATTGATATGATTGGTAAGATCGAGCCCACCGCATCCAACGGTCATCGTTTCATTTTGGTAGCCATCAATTACTTCACCAAGTGGGTTGAGGCAGCTTCGTATGCCAATGTGACCAAACAAGTGGTAGCAAGATTCATAAAGAAGGACATCATTTGCAGATATGGAATTCCTGAGCGAATCATGACTGATAATGGTTCGAATTTGAACAACAAAATGATGAAGGAGTTATGCCAGAACTTCAAGATTGAACATCACAACTCATCGCCCCTATCGACCGAAGATGAATGGCGTTGTTGAAGCGGCCAACAAGAATATCAAAAAGATAGTGCAAAAGATGGTTGTTACCTACAAAGATTGGCATGAGATGTTGCCCTTTGCTCTTCACGGTTATCGTACGACGGTACGTACATCAACCGGGGCAACTCCTTTCTCGCTGGTATATGGTATGGAAGTTGTCCTACCATTAGAGGTCGAGATTCCTTCTTTAAGAGTTCTTGTTAACGTCAAGCTTGATGAGGCAGAATGGATAAAGAATAGATTGAATCAGCTTAGTCTGATGGATGAAAAGAGGCTAGCATCAATTGCATATGGTCGTTTGTACCAGATCCGGATGAAGAAAGCTTACGACAAGAAGGTGCACCCTCGAAGCTTTCAGACGGGCGACCTTGTGCTAAAAAAGATTCTCCCACCATAATCAGATCATAGGGGAAAATGGACTCCCAACTATGAAGCTCCATATGTTGTACGAAAGGTTTTCTCTGGAGGAGCCTTGTTGTTAGCCACCACGGATGGTGAGGATTTCACATCCCCTGTGAATGCAGACGCAGTTAAAAAATACTTTGCTTAAAAGAGACCCGCTGGACACAAAAAGAAAAGTCCAGGAAAAAGTGGGGCATCCCGACGAACCATAAAAAAGGGAAGAATGGGTTCGGGCAAAAATTAGGGATAAAAATGAAAAGATGTAAACCCGCAAAGTCAAAAACCTGGAAAGGCGACTTTGGAAAAAATGGGTATCTCGGTGAACCGAAAACCCGAAAGGGCGGTTCAGGCAAAAGTTAGGGATTGAAAAAGAAAATGACTTCGGTCCGTGTTAGAACTTCATTGCTTAGTGGATTGGAAGAACCTGAGGGCTGTGTTTATCCGAATCAATCTCTTCTGAAGATGAAGCGTCGGGAAAGCGTCAGAGTCAGGCAAGTCATAGAGGGATCAGCTCATGGTGTGTGTTTGTGCCACGTTGCTGACATTTTTGTACACTTTTGTATATTTTTATGCATATCTGTATTTGTTTTTGCGCAGCTTCCTCTTTTCAGGAGTTGCATCTGTTGTAAAACTTTGCCTATTTACAGGCTATTTATCAATAAACACACACTATTCAGTACTTGATCTGTGTGCTTTGTTTTTAACTCTTACTATTTTGTTTGTGAAAACGCCCAATGTTTTGACGAACTTGCACTTACGTAAACTTGCAGGCCTTGGCCAATAATGTTTAAAACATTGAATTAATTGAACAACGTCATGAATGATGACTAAGATGTTTCCGTTTGCGTAGGATATCTTGTCTGTTTGTTCAGTTTTGCAGGGTCGTTACCCTTGGGGGAAAAGGTACAAATGAAGTTCTTCCTATCCCCAGCTTGAAATTATTTCCCCGATCAATGAAGTTTACATCTCTATCCCCAATAGAGTTTGTATGCGGTTTGAGCGAGCAGGTTGTGTGCACGCGTTCCTTCAACAGTTGATGCACATTTAATCCCCACAAGGTGCATGCTTGTATGCATTCCCCAGTGAGTTATGATGGGATTTTCTTTCCACAGAGTAATTTGCAGCCTAGTTAGGTTCATTCCCTGGCGGAGCAATTCCCAGCAAATTGAAAGGGGTGGTTTCCCCAGCAGAGTTTGTTCTCTGTTCCTTAGTAGAATAAAGGAATGTTGTCACGTCGGTATTTTTCCTTTGCAAAAAGCCAACAAAGGCCCGTTTCTCGGCATGAGCCCAATCGTTATTGGCATGAGCAAGTTTGTGCTCTATCCCCGGCAGAATCGTTGATCCTTTCGACAGGGATATTTTCTTGCCCTGGAAGGGTGTTGTCTGTATCTCTAGCATTTATTTTGCTGATTCAGCTCTGTTGCATCTGCATGCGTGCATAGCATCTACCCAAATGCGTAGTATTTCCATTTCATATGGAGCATTACGCCATTTTCAAACATATGCATGTGAAACATAAACCAGGTTGTTATCTCTTTGTTTCAGGTGTATCTTCGGAGGTTTGATCTTTTCCCTTGGTATCCAGACCATGTGATTTCTCTTAGCCCGTGTGGTATCCAAAACCCGGCTCATGTTATTCCTCAGCAGTATCTTCGGATCTCAGAGGATCATGATAAGTATTTACGGTGAGTTCTTTTGTTCGTTGAGTGCCCAGACTCCGGTCCATTCCCAGTTGATAAGGTTTTCCTTTTTCCGTCGAGTGTCCAGGCTCCGGTAAAGATGGTTGTGGTATCCAGACCACGGTGATCGATATTATTGTCTATTTCTGTTGAGTGTCCAATATCCGGTGAGGACAATGTGGTGTTCAGGTTTTGATGGTTATATTTGTGATATTTTCCCTTCGTCCGTTGAGCATCCAGGCTCCAGTCAATCTTCGTTGAGCATCCAGGCTCCGGTCAATCTCTGTTGAGTATCCAGACTCCGGTATAGTTTCGATTCGTGACGTATTGCTTTTTTCCGTCGAGTATCCAGATTCCGATAAAGTCAGTTAGATATGCAAACTTTGGTAAGTTTTGTGATTGTACTCCTACTCCGTTGAATATCCAAGTTCCGGTGAATTTACGATTTGTGGTATTTGGTTTTGTCCGTAGAGTATTCAGGCTCCGGTCAATTTTCCGTCAAGTATCCAGACTCCGGTAATTTTCGTATGGTGATGATCTCTTTTGTCCGTTGAGTATCCAGGTTCCGGTCCTTTTCGTTGAGCATTCAGGCTCCGGTTTATTTCGTCGAGCATCCAGGCTCCGGTTTATTGTCGTTGAGCGTTCAGGCTCCGGTCAATATTACGTTGAGTATTCAGACTCCGGCAAATTTTCAATATGTGGTAATTTCTCTTGTGCGTTGAGTATCCAGACTCCGACATTTGTTCCATGATTCCAATTTCGTTGAGTATCCAGGCTCCGATAAGATTCCAGTTTATGGTGTACTTTTGTTCGTCGAGTATTCAGGCTCCGGTAAATTTTACGTTGAGCATCCAGGCTCCGACTTCTCCGTTGAGTACCCAGGCTCCGTTGAATTGGCAAATGATATATCTGTTTGTTCGTTGAGTATTTTGGCTCCGGTCAATATTTCGTTGAGCATTCAGGCTCCGACTATTTTGTTGAGCATTCAGGCTTCGGTTTTGTTTTTGTTGAGCATCCAGGCTTCGGCTATTACGTTGAGCGTTCAGGCTCCGGCAAATTTCATTGATTCATTTTGATTGCTGAATATCTAGATTCCGGCAATTTGAAGTATTCCCCTATTTCAGGGTTTTCCTCAAGCAGAGTTACTCGTTAAGTTTCTCTTTTCCCCAGCAGAATGTGTTTGTAATTAGAGTAGTTATCTCCGGAGATTCTTGTTTGCTGTTTTATTTTCTGCGGTTGGAAAATTTCTGGGTTATTTGGTATTCAACCGTCTTTTACCTTGATTGTGTGAAATCCGTTCGCTCTTCACTCATTCAGGTCCAAGTCGCTTGAATAGGGGCAGCTGTTGCACCCTAAATTTTTCCTAACCTTTTCTTAACTTGGTTTATGTTTCATTTCATTGTTGTCTAGCATTTGCATTGCATAGCATTTTTCATTGAACAGGGGATCAAGAGGTTGTGTGTATCAAGAGGAATCTACTCAGAGTGTTGAGCCTAAGCAAGGCATGTTACTCAAGTTTGAATGGTCATCAGGTCATCTAGAAGTGGGCAATGGTCTTGTGAAAGGATTGATGGATGTATGTGGGTCAGCTCCTAACTAGGAGGCCATGTGAAGAGCATCAGAGGATTGTGAATTCATGATTATGGATATAAGATGTTGAGAGAGCTCATTGATTATCTTGAGGGTCATTGTGGAGTTCATCCAAGTGTTTATACTAAGTGTGAAAGGTTACAGTTGAAGGTGTTGCAGCTAGGGTTTTCATATGGTTAATCCTCAGTCAATTGTGAAATTGAAGGAGATTAAAACTCAATTCAAAGTCTCTATGGTCATGGGATGTTGTTTTAAGATACATGAGACATCATTTCAAGATCAATTCATCAAGAATCAAAAGTGTGAGAAGTTACTAAATTAGGGTTCTTAGTGTAAAATCCCCTGTTTAGTGCCCTACTTCAAGACCACCTTTCTCAAGATACAATTTCATCTCAACTTTTTTACCAACATGGAACTTGTAGAGCATGTTCTTAGCTTTCTTTTGAGTACTAGAAGTCCTTGATTGGATTTATAGAACTCAAGTTAAGATACAGACAAGTTACAGGTCACCAGATGAATGTGATTTTGGTCAACAAAAGTCAACCAATTTCCAAGCCATTTTTGACCTAGAAGGATGTTTCTCCTCAACTCTTGGTGGACATGAAAGTTGTAGGTATTGGTCTTACCTTTCCAAAAAGTACTAGAAGTCTTTCATCTTATTTGTAGAACTCAAGTTATGAGGCTTGCAAGTCAAGGGTATTTTAGGAAAGTGAGATTATAGGTCATAAAACTATGGGTCCATTTCACCAACTTGTACACTTCAAATGAAGTTTTTTCCAACATCAAATGTGCTCCAAATGGTGTCAATTATTCAACCAAGTCTTGAAAAGTCATGAGTTTGGCTTGGAATGGTAAATTCCCAAAGTGATTTTCATGGAAAAAAATTTAAAAGGAGAAAATTGGATTTAATTCACTTTGGACCATTTTTGTGCAAATGAATACATATTTTGAGTGCAAACTATATTTTAAATATATTGGCATTTCTAGAATTTTGATTTGGAGAGTTTTCGTGAGCCATTTTCAAGCTTTCTTCAAGCTTAAGTCACACTTGAAACATCAACCATTGAGATCAAACAAGGATGAAATCCCAGCCATTCACACTCCTCATGTTACCAGCAAGTGATTTTCATTATTTTGGAGCCAAATTGGTACATAATTCGTGCACATGACAAGTGAAAAAACTCAAATTCCATGAATATGCAATTGGGCTCTAGGGGCTGCCATTGGGCTTAATTTCTTTTTAAATCCATCACATAAAAGGTTTCTACCATGAACAAATGCTCAGAACACGAATTGGTTGAAGAATTGGAGCTAGAGCATTTTGAAAAAGTGGTGAAAAATTGAAATTCGAATTTTGAGATTTAGCAAGATTCAAGCAAAATTAAAGGTTGCAAAGGCTTCATTGAAGATCACTGAACGTTTCTGGATACTTTTCTTCAAGGTTAAGCATCAATTAAAGGCTCAGTGGAAGTTCTCCACTAGGTATTTACAATTCAACCTTACTCTCTGAATATGCATTGATTCTCTGCCATTTTTACATATTTGAGACCTAGACAACATGTAGATCATTAATCACTAAAGCAAACTGGCATTTGTGATGATTGTTGGATGAAGCTCAAAACTGTTTGGATCTGATATGGCTTGTTCTTGTGATGTTTTGCTTATTTGTTTCTTGATTTGTAACCTCCATAACACGTATATGATTTCTGGACCAAATTGAGTGAGTTTGGTGAACTTTTGATTTTGGTGCACAAATCTGTTTGGTTTCGATTTGAAGTTTTTGTGAGGAATTAATGGAAATTAAGTATGTCAGGTTGTTGTACGTGGAGAGAGGAAGAGATTGGTACCGGTTTTGTTGAATTTGGTTAGGTTTGACATCAGAGCACTGTAGCTCTCAGGTTCAAAAGGAAGAAGACAACTCCCCAACCACACGATCTTGTGACCTCTTTGACTTATCATGTGTATCCAATGTGTGAGATTTGATTTCAATTAGGGCTGACTTTGACTTGCTTACGTGGCGTGTCGAGGATTGTAGGATTTGATTACTTTTGGATTGAACGCATTAGATCAAGATGTATGGTAGGCTGAAGTCAATGAACCACACCCAATCCCCCAGTGAAACGCTCTGTTTCACTTAAGCGCCCCCAGTGCTACGTGGCGCGCTTGTGAGCCTCAGATTTGTTGACTGGTCTCCTGATCCATTGGCTGTGTTTTTTCTTGCATTTTCATTTTCTTTTATTTCTTTTAATATTTCCTTTTTATTTTGGTTTGAATTTAATTCATTAAAAATAGCTCCAATACTCCAAAAATTCTATAAAAATATTTTTCACAAACCTTGAGATGTCTATTATTTTTAGACATTTTTTTATTTTATTTTTCAGATTATTTTTCATTTTTAAATATAATTAAACGTTGGAGGTGTTTTTAAATGGATTAAATTGTGCTTTGTTTGTTCTTTTATTTGTTTCTCTCATTTCCTTTGGATCCAATGAATGAAAATTGATCCTCATATCCATGATGAGTTGAACAATTTTTTAGGACCATTTTGCACCTGGTTGGTTAACTTTAGGGTTGACTTTTGGTGCTTTTCTTTTGACCCTCGATTCTCCCATTTCAAAGTGGTACATCTTGAATATTATTTTCTTTTGATGGTGCTTTGAGGGGATATTTGCTTTGAGCTTTTGGCCTCTGTTTGCTAACATGTTTAAGTACCTTGTGCATTTTATTTGACTATTTTTGAACCATTTTCCTATTTTTAAGGTAACTTGCAAGTCAAGTTACCTCCAAAGGAGGTTCACACATGTACCTTGACCTAGTTTGATTTGGATATAACATTCTTGGATCCTTTGAACCCTAAATGCCTTTTGTTTCATGTTGCTAACATGTTAAGGATGATGTTGGTTCAATTTTAGGTCATGATATTGTTTCTTCTTTGTTCATTTGTGTGTTTCCTTTTAAGTTTTCAAATTGAACTTCTATGTGATGTTTGCTTGCACTCTTCGAGCTTTTGCTTACATTTCCTTTTGAATTGAATTGATATTGCTTTTGAGCTTTCTTCTCTTCATCTCCCTTCTGTTCAATGACTTTTGAACCTAATTCAAGGTATCTTAGTCCCTCCTGAGGAGGTACTTGAAGTATACCTAAAATGATGGATCCTTGAGGACTCTTTTGTGCTTCCTTTGCACTTGGCTCTTGATGCTTATGGTTGAGTACCTATTATGAGGCCCTTGCTGCCCTCATTTGGTCTCCCATCCTCACTTGGTTTTGGATCTTGTTTTACCTTTCATTTTGGTTTAGTTTTGGTGGTGTGGTTGATGTTGTTTGACTTAGGTCATTTCATCCCACTTTTGGTGCATCTTTGTGTAGTTTGTTCTTGTTTGATTGATTTCTTCTTGTGCTCCTCTCCTTATTTTATTTTCTTGAATTTCCATGTGCATGCTTGGTTGAGATGAGCTTGTAGAGGCTACTGCCCCACACTATTTTCCTCCCACTTTCATTCTATTTGTGCATTTTATGTTTGCATCTTCATTTGCATATGCATTCTTCTTCTTCTTTTTCTTCTTTTGCTGTTCTTTGCCATGCTCCCCATAAGTTCTCTAACCTCTTGAGGTTATGATAGACATTAGGTGCCTATCCATGCATGATAACATCAGGTAGTTCCCTTTGAATCCCAACTCTAAGTCCATTTTGCATGATAACTTCTAGGATTGATTAGTCTCCCATTAGTGTTCCTTCTTCTCTTCTCATCTTCAAACACTCATAAAACACTTAATAAAGAATGACAAGTGTTGTACGCTACAAGCCTTAAGCTATTTGGGAAATGATGATTGGGTGGTTGCCTCTCAATTGTCTAGAATGTTAGTATATGTCCTTTGGACGATATACAACGCATTCGCTCCCGAGTCATAGTCTTTAGTGCAACATGAGTTACAAATCAAGTTCAAAACACTTCTTCTCTAAAAAACACAAAAACACTTCAAACCTTTTTCATCCTTCAGTAACTTAATCAGGAAAATATTTTTAGATAAAAGAGTGTCGTTAGCTTTTAGTTCTACCATAAACGGTAATGCCTAAGTCTCCAATGGTCGAGCTGCATACACCAACTGCTAGAACTCCTTGTTAACCCTACTCGGGCCTAAAAAACTTTTGAACCAACATGTGGTTCCTTTTAGCCCGAACTACGTTCGCTCTAATCTTTCATACCAGATGAAAGTATGTAGGCACAAGACGCGATGTCTTGGCGTGCAACCTTCCCCCTTCTTTACCCGTAGTTACTCGAACTACGTTGACTCTGACTTTCCCATTGCACGAGGGAGTACGTAGGCACAGAGCGGCGATGCTCTGCTGAGTCACTTCTCTTTTCTTTTTTCTTTTGTCCTTAAGCCTTTAGCTAGATAGTTTCAACACAACCTTTTAGATAGACAACAATGCATGGATCCCGTCGAGTACGACGGACGTGAGGGGTGCTAATACCTTCCCCTTGCGTAACCGACTCCCGAATCCAGACATGGTTGCGATGACCTTGTCTTTTCCCTTTTTCGTTATGTTTTTCCGATCGTTTCCTTTCCCTCTCTTTGGGATAAATAACGAAAGTGGCGACTCTTCTGTTTTTCCGCCAGTTGTTTTTCGGAGTTGCTACACTATGGTTGGTGATGAGTTACCCTACCCGGTAAATGCAGATCCAGTCAAATGATACCTCGCTTAAAAAAGTGGAATAATAAAGCCACTAAGTCGAAAACCCGAAAGGGCGACTTAGGCAAAAATGGCTATCCCGGTGGGTCGAAAACCCGAAAGGGCGATCCAGGCAAAAGTTAGGGATGAAATAAAAAAATAGGCCCGCTGAGTTGAAAACCCGAAAGGGCGGCTCAGGCAAAAAAGGGGGTCCCGGTGGATTGAAAACCGGAAAGGGTGATCCAAGCAAAAATTAGAGGAAAAAATTCCAAGGAAAAGTATCCACGATGAACGATCACTTGACCCTAGTACGTCATCCAGAGAGCAGAATCAGTCATGCCGTCTTCCCACGAAGCAAGGTGTTGAGGTCTTCTAAGTTATAAGGACTATAGCAGTGTCAAAACTCAATAGAATTTCAATAATTTGTATTGCCATTGTGTTTTTCTTACACCGCAATTACCTCATTAAGGAATTGCATCCTTGTATATATTTACCCGTTCAAGGGTCAAATCAGTATAAAGAGAGATTTCTCATTAAATTATGCTCACTTTTTACTTTATCTTATTTGTTTGCAAAAATTATTTTCATTTTTGATAGTTTGTGTTTTGAAACTTCAGCAAAAATAATAATGACCTTTGACAAAATTTGAAACATGTTTTGGTGTTTGAAGGAATTAGGGAAAATAGGTGGTCTCCAAGCAAAATTTCACCATATGGAAGCATCAAATCAGTCATCATCTACCCGGGCTCGTCATCATGAGAAAACTCTGCTTTCCTCAGGGGTTGTGTAAGGTGGTTCCCCAGCATTGAGTCCAAAGATTAAATAGGGGCAATCCGTTCCCCCAGCCATCCATTGGATTTTCAAACATGAGATGTCGAGTAGTCCAATCCTCTCCATAAAACCATAAAAAGTCCAATCTTTTATTGGCAAAAAGCCACTCTAATTGGCATCTTTAATTTACCCTATAAAGTTCAATCTTCATTGGCAGTCACTAAAAGTCCACCCTCGTTGGCATCCCTACAAAACAAAAGTCCAATTTCAATTGACATCCTCATAAAACCAAAGTCCAAATCATTTGGCAACTACTCAAATCCAGCCCTTGGCGATATCCCCAACAGGCAAGATTTGGTCTCATTTATATGAAAATATATTTTCAAAGTAAGGTTAATGTATAAACTTTGAGCAATTTGCTCTTTGGGCCATAATGCAGTATTTCCATGCAATAGGCAAAGTTGATATCCAAGGTTCATTGTGGGATTGGTTTGGATTGTGTGATCAATTAATTAGGTTGCGTTTGTTTTTTAAGTGGTAATGCACATAGTTTGAACCGTGTTTCTAAGTTGTATTGGAATTGCTCTAAGGCATCATTAACTTGTGTTTTTACTACAAGATCAAGCATTTGTTACAAGGACCCATTTCAAATGTGGGTTAAAATCATTGAGATCAAAGCTTCAAGACTGCAATTACAAGCTCAAATTAGTTTTGAAAATAAGAAAAAAGATACTTCCAAAAGTTCTACAAGACCAGAAGTTCCTAGTTCTAGGATATGATGCTTAGACCTAGAGCTAGTAATAAACATTATTATTTGCTCAGTTATTCATCGTTTTCCTGCTCCACTAAAGTTATCCCTTCCAACGTCTCCTCACCATGTTTATAAGTTGCTAATTTCTTACTCCATGGCCTTTGTGCCGAGCTTCTTCATTCCAGGTCTTTAGTCACGCTTTGCTCAAGTCCATGTCAAGTATATCCTCGTGTCAAGTGGTACACATGAAAAGTAAGTGAAACAAATGGAGTTAATGGAAGTCATAAGTAAAAACGAAGAGAAAGAGCCAAGACAGTGATAGAAAAAATATCAAGAATATAATATATAAGTTGGTTCACACCAAAGGATTTAGATGCTTGAAGCAGAAAGTCACAAGACATGATGTTATGACAGCAACAATGGGTACCATGCAGTGCACCTCAAATGCCAAGTTTACCATTTGCTCGAGAAACATCTCATACAACAATAGGTAAGAAAACATTACATAGCAACTAATTCACGAGCCCGGAAGACTACAACCATACTGGAATGTAGGAGTATGCATATTCAAAAATAAAGAAGACTTTATACCAGGTATAACGCCTTATGTCTCGTGCCAAGCTTATTTCGCTCTTTCACTTTCGTGCCAAGTTCCATGACTCGTCCTCGTATCTTGCCTCTTGTACCTTACATCTTGTAAAGTCAAGCAAACACCTACATAGTAAAAGAGAAGGTTACTTCAATGGCAAATACAACCACATGAACCAATAAGTCCTATATGTGGATGTTTGGAAATAAGTTGCAATCAACTAACCTTGCCATTAAATCTGCAAATTCCAATCGTACTCTTCATGCCAACTTGCGTCAAAGTTTTGCCAAATGGCACTCACCAAGTTATAATTGCTCATCAAAGTACATGAAAAAAAACAAATCATGATCATCTTATAATTTATGATCAAATGCACACAAGGCTAATGTCATATAACGCAAGGCCAAAGGGAATTCAAGGAGTGCACTAACAACAATGTGAATTTGATGTAAACATGAGAGGTCAGAGGTTTTTAATGTTCATAATTTCAAGAGCTAAATGAATTAGTCAGTGCCCATAAAATGTCAAGACGAGTCATAGTCTCAGTACTTCACCAACTCATATAATTTGCAACAAAACATAAAGTTCCATATTTAGCATTCATATAAAAAGCAATAAGGAAAGTTATGATCAAGTTCACAAGCAAGGAATCAGTGCACATGAATGTTCTAATTACAAGACTAAGTTAAGGGTGCTTGGCACATATAATTCCAAGAGAAAAATACTCAATTTACACGAGCAGGAAATAGTACCGTACACACTGAAATTCACAAATACCATATTTGGTTTGGGGACTACAGGGGTACACAACAGGACAAAACATCTACAGCAGAAATCATTTTCCTTCGCCTCACTCCTCACCAAATCCCACGAAATCAGGGGTTCACATAATTCACAATGGTTTTTGATCCCCTCAGAATCACACCTCATCATTCCTATAGTAAAATCCCACATAAATCACGAGCCTCGCAAGAAAGAGGATATGTTGTTTAATCCCTATCATTCATTTGAAAAGGGGGACCTAAAAATTCTCCTACTAAAAACCTAACAGAAAAGCTCGTTTCAGAAACATCTTTGAGTCTCATACTAAGACTCAAGATTGTAGGAACTAAAACCCTAACGCCACCATTATCTGAAAAAAGGAGGAGAAGTAGAAGATAAAGTAGAAGGGACTGCATTGAAAGAAAGAAGAAGAAAGTTGAGGCCTTACCTTCGCCGAAATCTTGAACTTGGTTTTTCCTCTCCAATTTGGTAAAGATCCTTATCTACAATGCTTTTTGACATTTAATCGTTGGTCTCCATGCTTTATTATGTGATCCCTTTCTCGTTATTACTCGATTTGCCTACTGATTAGTAGATCTAGGGTTTCTTTGTGTGGGTCTGATTTGGGGCTTTTTGAGTGAGATTTTGAGGAAAATAATCTTAGATTTGAGGTTGAGAGTGTTGGTTTAGATAGGATAAAGGGTTCTTTGTGTGGGTCTGATTCCGCGCGCCACCGTCTTCTCCGGCGGATTTTAGGTTTCCGGTGAGTGTTTTTTTTTGGTAGAGAAAGAAGAGAGAGATTTGGATGTTAGAGTGAGAAGGAGAAGTGTAAAATAATGTTTTCTTTCTTTAAACCATCACTGTTGCATGGAGTTTTATTGGTTAGAGGGGGGTAGGAACAGGTGTCCAGCAGAGGACACTTGTCACCGTGTCCAGGCCTTGCGTTTCTGTACCTCATGAGTGTGTCGCCACGTTTTTCCATATGCACCCTACCTTCTTGGATGTTGGATGAGAGTCAAGATGACTTTCAGATTGAATCAGCGATCCAGATCTGTTGGATAGTCAGTAGTTTGACTAAGGGTTCACCATGAACCCCCCAACGTGGACCGTTACTAGGCTGGGCCTAGGGAATTTGCTAGTCAGACCCTCCTTTCTTTTCAGGCCCATTAATTAGTGTCTTTTTTATTATTTTCAAAACCATGATACTTATTTGGTTATTTTAAGTTCTATTTAGTATTTAATTTATTAAAGTTTTTTTTTTAGTTTAAGTAAATAAGTTTTCTTGTTAAACTCTAAAAATACCCAAAAATGTATTTAAATATTAATTATTTTTAAATATTTGTAATACTAATTAATTAAATCATTGATTAATTTTATTAAATACTAATATTTAATTCATTAATTTTTTTTGCTTTGTTTTTTTGGTTTGAGTTTAATTATGTGATGTTTGAATTTTATTTGTGCTTGTACACTTTGCTCTTATCATACCTTTGATTATATTATGTCGTTTATCATATGCTTGTTCAAACTCCATTTTCAAACTAATACCTTGATTCAAAATCAAACCATTTTCAAACACCTTATAAGTCGATTTTTTTTCACGACCGCCATCAACCTTATAGCCTTCTCTTGGGCTTTGTGCAACGAAACTTGTTACATATTTCGTAAGCATGTCTGCTTGAATGATTGGTTTATAAGATTAAAATCGACTCTTTTCAAAAGAAACCAATAGACTTGATCCAACGTCAAGTATTTTCCAAACAAATGCAATCAACCACTAACTTCTCAAGCACACTTGATTCGCATCAAGTCCTCTTATCTCTTTTGTAAGTCGAGTGTTTTGGCCTCGCCATCGAACTTACCCTAAACCAATAGAACCTCCTTACCCTTTAGTTCAGTCCTAAACCATCTCATAGGCAAGTTTAAAACTCGATCTACATCGAGCATTTTATCAAAGTAAACTTAATACATTTAACCCTACTTAAACACAATTTCAAGAAAGGATGAAAATGGAGCTGAAATGGAGTCTTCGATTCCACTTCTTGATTGTTTAGGCCCGAGGAGCCTTTCTTAAGTTCAAACAATTGTCTTCTTTAAAAAACTTTGCAATACAACTCTATATCAAACTATTTTTTATAATATACAAATTCAAACTTGTTTTCCTAATACTTAAATGAAAAAGAGAGAGAGTCAAGTCTTTGACTCACTCTCCCAATTACTTGGGCCCGAGGAGTCTTTCTTAAGCCTCGAGTAGTCGTCGTTCATAAACTACTTTAAACTATACCGAAATCCTTTCATACTTAAGGCTGAAAAAAAGAGAGAGTTGAATCTTCAACTTACTTTCTCGATCACTTGTGCCCGAGGAGTCTTTCTTAAGCCTCGAGTGATCGTCATCCAATCAAAATACAAACACATTAATCAATTTCTCACCCCGTGCGATTAAAACTTTTTCCTAAAAGAACATTTTTTAGTCCCTTCTTCCGCGCATATGAACTAGTGCTTCAGCCTCCCCTAGCGAGCAGACAAGCCAATGTTTAACAGTTAGAATGCTACCTAAACACCCGTTCGATTAAAACACAAACTAGCCAACCGTAGTACCACAAACTGCGGTGCTCTGACTTTCTCATTGCACGAGGGAGTACGTAGGCATAAGGGCCCCAATCCTTGGCGAGCACCCTATCTTAAAACCACACATTTCCCCTTTATAAGCAAATCCTTTAGAATACAAACAAGTATAGCTAACTTTTCTCTCGAATCGAATCAAGAGATTCCCGTTGAGCACAACGAACACAGATGGTGCTAATACCTTACCTTTGCATAATCGACTCCCGAACCTAGAATTTGGTTATGATGACCATGTTCTTATCTCTTTAAAGGTTTTATCGATATTTTCCTATTCCTTCTCTGGAATGAATAAAGTTCGGTGGAAACTCTGTTCGAGCATTTTTTTCCGTGTCCATCGCGAGGATCGTATTTTTTGAGGCACGACGGGATGCTTTTGAGATAAAGGAGGTCATGGAGTTAATTTCTGATGCTGGGTTGATGACGATTGTGGTTGGTTTTTCTATGTTCTATGATATGCTGGTCAAGGAGTTCATCGTGAACATCCCTGAGGACATTGTTGACAGAAGAAGCAAGGAGTTTAGTAAGGTGTTTGTGAGGGGAGATGTATTGAGTTTTCTGCTGCTGTTATTAACAGGTATCTAGGAAGGGGAGCAAGAAGCAAGTGAACTTGAGGTGACTGATAATCAAGTGTGCAAGGTGATCACTACAAACCAAGTAACTGCCTGGCCATTGAAAGGAAAACTGTCTGCTGGTCAACTGAGTGTTAAATATGCTATCCTGCATAGGATTGGAGCAGCAAACTGGGTGCCTACCAATCATACTTCTATCATTGTTGTTGGGTTAGGAAGGTTCATGTTTGTTGTTGGTACAAAGGTGAAGTTTGACTATGGTAGCTACATTTTTTATCAGATTGTGAAGCATGCTACTACCAATGCTGTCAAATTTCCCATTGCATTTCCTTCATTGATTTGTGGGATCATTTTAAGCCAGTATCCTAGTATTCTCTCTAGTAATGATGTGGTTTGCAAAAGGGATTATGTGTTGTCTTTCCATTATAAATTGTTTGCAGGAAGACATGTCCCAGACATTGTCTTGACATCTATTGAGAAGACACCCTCTACCAAGACTGGGCTTATCTCAGAGTTGAAGGAATTTTACAGAGATTTGGGAGAAGTAATTCGTGTAACTACTGCAAGGAAGCTGAAATTGGAAGCCTTGATTAGAAGTCTGGAGCAGGCTGAAGGTAATGATGTTGAGGTTGCTAATGCAGATGAAGAGGAAGCTGGGGAGGATTCTACCTCTGATGAGAGGACTGGTGATATTGAGGGTCATGATTATGGGTCTACTGTTGGTGATGAAGGTGACAACTCTGGTTCTAAGGAAGAGAGTTGATGGTGCTCTTTGGATTGTGTTTTTTTTATTTAGAATTTTCTTTTAGCACTTAATGTGCTTTGGCTTGTAATTTTTTGTGGTTTCATTATGCACTCTTGACATTGTTGGGTCTGTTTTCTTATTCTCTGCTTGTTCTATGATAATGGTTTTCTCTTAGTGAGATTTCTTTAAATTATGGCTAAAAGTGGGGGAGAAGTAGTATGAGGGATGTTGTGTTGTTGCTTTTTTCTAGGTTGAGGGGGAATTTTTTTTTCTGGTGTTGTGGTATGGTTCTCTGGCACTTTGGTTTGAGGAGGAGCTTTATTATTCTTTGTGACATGTTAGGCTTGTCTGTGTTTTTCTACTACTGTTGTGCTCTTCAATGTGTTCCGGTAGCTCTTGTGATCAATTGGTTGTTTTAGCCAAAATTTTCCAAAGGAGGAGTTTGTTAGTTTTGTGATTGGAAGCAATTTTGGTAAAACTTGGCATTACCACAAGATGTCCTATATGATGTCTTGACATGTGATCTTAACATTCTGCAGGTGGTTATTTCATGATGTCAAGTATGATGTCCTGACATATGTTTACATAACATTCAGTCAGAATGTTATGTTTTGTCTGTTGCATTTTTTCTGCAATCTTTTGTGTGCCTTTGTTAAGTGATTGCTTGCGCAAATCAAGGCATCATTATTTGAAGCAAGTATATTATGTTTCCTTTTGAAGAATGGTTTTTTGCTATTTTGTGCAAAAAGATATGGATAATAATTAGCTTTAATTATGGATTACTTCTGCCCGAGCCCATGAAGAATGGTTTCTATTTAAAGACGTGTTAACCCTACTTGCAAGGTAGAGAGAAGATTTTGAGAAAGCTGCATTTTGTCTTTTATTAGGGTTTATGACTTTTGTTAGTTGTTTTCTTGTGAGCCATTTATTCATCACTTTGATGTGTGAATTAGACTGAGTTCTTTGGGTTATAAGTTGTTTGCTCTAAGCTTTTAAGCATGAGTGAATTGTTCTTGATTGAAACTTTTAAGCAAGATCAAGTGTTGTCCTTGAAGTGTGTCTTCTACTTTTTGATCTTCTATTTTTTATCACTGCATGTGATTGAGGAGGAGTGAGAGGTGTCTCATATTTGAGAGTGTCTTAGATAGAAGTTACACGGGTAGAGGTTAGGTGTGAAGATTGTAAACTAGAGAGAGTTTGTTGAGAGTCTTCAAACTAATTGTGTTTAGTGGATTTCCTTCCTGGCTTGGTAGCCCCCAGACGTAGGTGTGTTTTCACCGAACTGCGTTAACAATTGTTTGTGTCTCTTTACAATTGTTAACGGCATTTTATCTTGTTCCTATATTGGTAATTATTTAAATATTAGTGTCGTGACATCTCTTTCGACATCTCATATATGATACCAGAATTTCAATACTTTTGAAAAACCCATGATGCTAGGCACCTACCTCTTTAGAACCTACCCATGGGATTCCAATGATCATAAAAGCCTTTTTACTTCAGAATTGTGTTGGTGTCCTTCATCTTTGCATTTGCATCTCATGTTCATATCATAACATTTACATTTTTGGTTTTTAGGGAATTTAAGAATTACGTTACCAACATCTAGGAATTATGGGAGGCAATACCAGAAGCGTATATCCTTGCAGTTTCAGGAAGCCAAAGTTGGATGACTCGCAACTTGGTTTCTCATATCCCTAATGTATTCAGGGTTTACTTTATAAAGGATTATGGCAGACTTCTTCATATACTGACTCAAGATGTGGATCCTAAAGCACTTGTCACCTTAGCTTAGTTATATGACTCTTCTTTGAGGTGCTTCACATTCCAAGATTTTTAGTTAGCACCAACTCTGGAAGAATTTGAGAAGCTAGTGGGTATTTCCATGAAAGGTAAGTTACCGTTTGTGGGGGTGAATATGGATTTGGAAGACAAAGTTATTACTGACGCTCTCCACATGCATAAGAGAGACATAACTAATGCTTGGAAGAATAAGGGCGGTGTTAAGGGAATTCCACTTAAGTTCCTTATAGACAGAGCTGACACCCTTATCAAGGCCCAGAGTTGGGATGCTTGTTACGCAGTAGTGGCTTTAGTTGTTTATGAAATTGTCTTGTTCCCTAACATAGATGATTTTGTAGATGTGACAACTATTCACGTTTTCTTGACTAGAAATCCAGTACCAACTCTTCTAGCTGATGTTTTCTATTACTTGAGTTGGAGAAGTGAGAAGAGAGGTGGATCCATTATTTGTTGTGCACCTCTCCTATATCAGTTAGTTGGGCTCAGAGGATGGTGGCTCTCAAATCTGCTGATCTTTCTTGGTACTCATAGGACTTTGATGAAGTTATTACTAGTTGTGGTGAGTTTCCCAATATTCCACTAAAAAGAACTCGAGGCTTTATTAATTCTAATCTGATGTTATCGGTGTTGCACCCCAAAATTTGACCAAAATTTATTTACCTAGCTTGTGTTCATAGCCAAGAAGGTTATTCAAGTGTTCAAGGATTGATATCTTTGTCAGAGAAGTTAAGAGATCCTCAAAGAGATTGGTTGAAGCCAAGGTTGTGTGCCTCCTAACTTGAGAGTTGTGGGAGCTTCTCAGATGATTCTGAGGCTATGAGGATGTACTTGAAGCTTTGAGAGAGCTTATGAGATGTCTTGAAAGCCATCATGAAGCCTAGAGAGGCCATTGTACAAGAATAAGAAGACTCAGCCATTAGTGGTGCAGTTAGGGTTTGACTGGGTCAACCCTAGGTCAACTGATGATTTGGAGAGGGTTGAGACCTAATCCAAGAGCCATGTGATCATGGATTGATGCATTGAGATGCTATAAGGATGATTCCAAGGTCAACTCATCATGATTGAAGAGTTTGAGAAGTTTCAAGCTAGGGTTTCTAAGGCTTGACAGTGTAAAATCCCCTAGTTTGATCCCTATCTTCAAGGCAGTTTAGCTCAAGATGTGATTGTCATATCATCTTACCCCCAACATGAATGTTGTAGAGCTTGTTATTAGCTTTAATTTGAGTACTAGAAGTACTTGATAGAATTTGTAGAGCTCAAGTTATGACTTTGACAAGTTACAGGTCATCTGAGGTATGTGAATTTGGGTCCTTGAAAGTCACCCAACTTGCATCCAACTTTTGCCCAAGAAGGATGATTCCTATGAACTCTTGGTCAACATGAATGTTGTTCCTCATTTTCTTATCTTTCTATAGAGTGCTAGAAGTCCTTTATAGGATTTGTAGAACTCAAGTTATGGCTTTGACAAGTCAAGGGCATTTTGGTCATTTGGAAATTATAGGTCATTTCAAGCATAAGGCCATATCTCCTATTTCCAAGCTTCAAATGGAAAAATCTTCAACATCAAACTTTCTTAGAATGATGCTTTAAGGCTATCAGGGAGGTCATGAGATGTTGAAAAGGATTGTAGCAAAAAGTAATAAAAATGACCTAAAATGGAGGCATAAGTTAAATAAGTTGAAGTTGGAAATTGGAAATCCCAAGTTACACATCCAAACCATGGCATATAATAGGTCACTTTGACTCCAAAGAACATTTTAAAAACAATGGTTCAGCCACTTTTTTGATTTGAGGTTTAGATCATGGGGTTGCTTTGGAAAATGCTTGCTTGCATCTTAAGGCACAAATGCAAAACTCAAGGAAAGGCAATGTACAAGCTTGCTAAGTATCTTAACATGTCATATATCTTATTTAAGGAGATTTTCAAGTCAAGGCAAGTTGCTGCAAGAGGTTTGGCATGAGATGATACATGAGATGAATGAATCCATAAACTCATGACATGAGAATTCCAATTTCTCATTGGATGGTTCCAGATGGTTCTAGATGAGTCTAAACCACTCTATATAGTGTATAGAACTTGCTCAGATGCAAGGTTGGTGAGAGATTTGAGAGAAGAGAGAGATAGCCATTTCACTTGCTTCCATTGCAAGTTGAAATCAAATTCCACATTCTGATTCATTTCCATTCCTTTTTTCAATCCAAACACATTCCATTGATCACACTGAAGCTGTGCAGATCAATTTGAGAGCAAAACCATGGAGAATTGAAGAGATAGCACTTGGATTTTGAAGGTTGCAAGTCACAATCGAGTTTGGAGATTCAAGCTTTCTTGGCCTAATCTTTTGCAAACAGAAGCTCTATCATCATTCAAGGATTGATTCTGAAGAGTTTGAGAGCTTGAAGTGAAGGTTTACCCCATCTGTTAATCAAGATTCAACAGGTTAGTAACTTTTCTTCTACACCATGATTTAGGCATGATTATGGAGAATTGTTAGGATAGAACGGTTAGAGACAATTAGGTGTTGGATTCTGGGAAGTTTGGGATCAATTGGTGAGGTTTCAGTTGGTGTCACCATTTTTGTTTGGACCAAGAACTCAAGATATAGTGAGCTATAGCATGAATTGGATATCAAGAATTAACCAGTGTAAGGTGGTGATCATTCTGAGGTAGTTAATTTCAAATATTGTTGAAGTTGATGTTTGAGATTATTTTTGACCTTGGATCGGGTTTGAAGATTTAGGATGATTCAATTGATTTCAAGACCATGGCTGTGATCAACATGAAATTCTGGATGGATTAGGGCTTTGAACTTTAGTTTTTCATGGAGAATTGATGAGGTTCGAGTTGGAGAGGATGAGCTTGAAGCTCTGAGCTTCCATGGCTGTTCTTCCCTCCAAACCCTATTCAAATGAGGAAGACGATGTTTTAACCATTGGATCGTGCGTAGACCTTTGAGTGAGTGGGGATCGTGTGGTTGAGAATTGATTTCGCTTGAAGAAGAAAAGTCTGAAGACACCAAAACGTAGCGTTTCATTTAACTGAGGTTTTGGGCTTAAGTGGATTACTTGCTATCCCCACCCCCTTTCATGACCCATGTTTGTTTTTAACTATATTTTGTTGCTCTTTGCACCGCTTCCTTTTCTTTTTCTTTATAATTTCTGAAATGATTTTCTGATTAGAGTTGGGCCTAGCGCGCCTTACTAATCCCACCCCCATTTTGAGCCCATTCATGAATTGAACTGTCTGGCATTGCTATTCACACCAAACATTTCATATTTTAATTTCTTTTTCTCCATTTTATATTAATCTTTGAAAAATCATAATAAATAGAAAATTAATGATTTTTGCATGGGGATTTTTTCTCCCATTTCATGATAATGTCTAAAAAATTATAAAACCATAATATTTGCATTTCATGCATTTTTAATATTTTTTTGTGTATTTTCTCTTTTAATAGCATTTTAATTCTTTTATGTTGATGCATAGATTTGTAGAATTTTGTTTAGCTAGTTCCCTTTGAATTTCTAGGCCATTCTTTTTAGGATAGTTAGATTAGGACTTTAGCTCCCCTCTGGATTTATTCCATAATTTTGTGATTAATTTTTGAGTAGTTTTGATTAGATGACTTTAGGTTGTGTAGATTTAGGTTAATCCTTAACATAGGTCCACAATAACACTAGAAATTTGGGTTTCTAGGTCAAGTTAGATATTGGGACATATATGGTATTAAGGGTAGTCATGTAGGATCCCCTAGAAATTATATTAGGTTTTAATATAATAGTATGCTATTTTTAATTGATTTTTGTAATTGATGGTTGTTTGTGTTGCCCTTGGGGGCTTGTATTTTTGTTTGCTTTGCTTTGTGGGCTTGGTGAGCTTGGTTTTGCTTTGAGGAGCATAGTAGAAGACTTGGAGATTGATTAAGGAGCTTGAGAGCTTGAGAATCTTGTTTGTTTTGTTGTTGTTTTAGGGTTAGGGATTAAGAAGAGCTTAGACCTAGTTAACTTCTTTCTTAAACATGGATGGTATCTTTCACCTCCATTCCTCCCCATGATTCAAGGTCCTTCCATGGTATTCACCTCCCTCCTTTGGAGGGATAAGTGATGGTACCTAGGAAGTAGAACCTTTGAGGGAACCCTTCTTTTGATGTTGAACCCTTATAGGTCACCTTTGGTGGTCAATAAGCAGTTTAACACCCTAGCTTATCCAGTTAAGTGATTTCCTCTGGTTTGAGTATCTTGAGAGATATTGGGCTTGAGATTGAAGATGAAGACTTCATTGAAGAGTGTGGAAGAGGATGATTCCTTGAGCATTGCCATTGTAGCTTAAGCTTGGAAAGCAACAAGAGCAAGTTGATACTTGAAGACCCAATGAAGATCCAGTAAAGATTGAAGGATGAAGTTGACACTTCTAAGAAATTGAGATTGACTGAAGAGCTGAAGCTTGAAGATCAAAGGAAGTTGATACTTACTTTGAAGCTTGAAGATCCTGAAGGAATCAAGTTGATACTTGTGGTGAAAGTGAAGCCTGAAGGTGGAGCTGATTAAGGAGCTGAAGCTTGAAGAAGAAGATAAGTTGAAACTTATGTTGAAGGATTGAAACCTGGAGAAGCAAATTGATATTTGTCAAGGGTGATGGAAGTCTGAAGACTGAGTTGCTGTCTGAAGAGCTGAGGCTTGGAGTTGAGAGAGGAGTTGAGCTGCTTTCTTTTGTTTTCTTTTATGTATTGATGTGCCTTGTTTGACTTGCTTGATGCATTAGAATAAGTTCATATCTAGACTAGGTAGAATCTAGGAGCATGATTGCACTAGAGGTTGAGTTGCTCCCTCTGCTTGTACTATTACTGTATGACTTTGCTTGCAGGTATTCGGTAGAGCCTAACTCCCTTGCCCATGTGGTTTATTTTGCTTGATAGCATTCTATTTCTTCTGGATGATTGCAGTTTACTGTATCTTGCTTGATAGCATGTTGTTATTTCTTCTGTATGATTACTGTTATTCATTCTGGCTTGAGGTTGAGATGAGCTTGTGGAGGCTGATGCCCCACACACATTTCCTCCATCACTTGCATTGCATGCATTTTACCGTATTATTGTTTACTGTTTAAGCTGATGCTTTGTCTGTTCTGTGTATCATTGACATGATCCCTTAGGACTCTCATTTCCTTTGATAAGGAATTGATGATAGAACTTTAGGTTGAAACCTATGCATGATAACTTCTAGGAGTTCCCTGTTTCAAACCTCAACCATAGGATGAATCCTTGGCATGATAACAGTAGGACTTGATAGTCTCCCTCCTAGTTGGGCCTGTTCTCTTCTCATCTAAAAACAACTTAAGATACAGTAATCATGAATGATTTCTTTCGTACGTCACGAGCCTTAAGCTATCTGAGAAAGGATTGTGGGAGAGTTTCTTTTCCACAGTCTGGATGTTTATTATGGTACCCTTTGGGTGACATGCGACGCATTCACTCTCAGGTCATAGTCTTTAGTGCGATTGAAATTGCAAACACAATAAAAAACACTTCTTCCGTAAAAGACAGGAAACAAACCGTAGTGTCCCGAACTACGTAAGCTCTGATCTCTCATACCTGTTGAGAGTACGTAGGCACAATATTGATGTATTGGCGAGCTACCTTCCCCGTAACCCGTCGTAGGTCGAACTACGTTGAATCTGATTTCTCGTTCTCTGATGAGAATACGTAGGCATAAAGCGCGACGCTTTGCCGAGTCATTTTTTTTTCTTTTTAAGCCAGCCTTGATAGGTAGATAGATAAACAACCCGTCCAATAAACACAACAAGCATGGATCCCGTCGAGTACGACGGACGTGAGGGGTGCTAATACCTTCCCCTTGCGTAACCGACTCCCGAACCCAGACGATGGTTGCGACGACCTTGTCTTACCCTTTTTCGTAAGGTTTTTCCGATCGTTTCCTTTCCCGCTCCGAGGGATAAATAACGAAAGGTGGCGACTCTTTTGTTGTGCCGGCACCTTATTTTCGCAAAAGCGACAGCTGGCGACTCTGCTGGGGATCGAACCCAGAATCTCTGGTTCTCCGGTTCCCCTGTGAGAGTCAATCCTAACGCTTGTATGATTACTTGTTGGGTTGTGTTTATTTATCGCATTTTATTTCTCGCATTTTACTTCCCGCACTTTATTTTCAGTATGATATGATTATCTGTGCTGTTGTGGGAGGGGAATTCTGATGAGTGAGAAGCCAGACCCAGGCTTGAGTGCACCATAGCATTAGTTGTGGAAATTAGTGGGCACGTGCTTGCTTTGCAGGCACTAGTGTCTCATGAAATCCACGCTCAGACGAGGTTCTCCCGGTTGGCTTCTCTTTCAACCCTTTGGGTTGAGACGGTTGCTGGTTTGGTGGATTGTCGACTCTGGGGACCGATCATTTGTGATTCAGCCGAGTGAGGCCGCTTCATGAGCTGGTGATGCCACACCTTCTGGGTATCGTATCACCCCTCTTGAATGTCTGTGACGCTGATGAACGCATAGGATGCCGAACTTGAGTCAGTTTAGGTCCATACCTGTGAGCAGGGTTGGGTTTATTGCAGGAAACTTTGACCACCTGGTTTTCTTGACAGCAAATCAGTTTTGTTGGGATCTGAGGTTCTCATCTGCAGATATGTGTATTTGTTCTTGATAGAGCAGGTTTTGATCAGAGGATCTTATCATCAGATGTATATTTGTTCTTGATAGAGCAGGTTTTGATCAGAGGATCTTATTATCAGATGTATATTTGTTCTTGATAGAGCAGGTTTTGATCAGAGGATCTTATCATCAGATGTATATTTTTTCTTGGTAGAGCAAAGTTCCATTATCAGATGTTTTGTTCTTGATAGAGCAGAGTGTCATTATCAAATGTTTTGTTCTTGATAGAGCAGAGTGTTACTACCAGATGTTTGTTCTTGATAGAGCAGAGTTTTGGTCATCAGTTGGTTGTTCTTGATAGAGAAGATTTATGATCGGGGTCTGAAGATCTCTCCAGCAGATGTATGTTTGTTCTCGATAGAACAGAGTTTTATTATCAGATGTCTGTTCTTGATAGAGCAGATTTCTTGGTCCTATATCATAGGTCCTTATTATCAGACGTTTGTTCTTGACACAGCAGAATTATGATCCTATGTATATGGCCCTATCAGATGGTTGTTCTTGACAGAGCAAATGTGTGGTCTGATACCAGGGGTTTCTTATTTATCAGATGTAGTGGTTGTTCTTGATAGAGCAGGATTATGGTTTTGTTGATACAGAATCTCCACAGCACAGTTGCCTTGATCTCCTATTGCATGATTGCATTTTGCATTAGTTCGCATACTCATTTGCATTTCATTAACGTGTGTTTGTGTTGCAGGTACCGTTTTCCCCGATCCAGGATTTCTTGCCTCCTATTGTATTGTTATGGGTTCTCTGAGGAAGACCGTGGCTTACAAGTTCCCTGCCCCTGATGTGGTTAAGTTGACTGGTTTGTTAGCTTTAGCAGATGATTCTGTAAGGGATGAGTTCAGAAACTCTTACGGCAAATCTCGGTTTGGTTCGTAAACCTTCTGTGTTCGAGTTGAATGGGTTGCACGCTCTGCTGCAGTTCTACGACCCTCCGTTGAGATGTTTCACTTTCCAGGATTTTGTTCTCGCACCCACGCTAGAGGAGTATGCTGATTTGCTAGGTGTGCCTATCAAAAGGCAGATGCCTTTTGTTCATATGGATGCTGAGCCTGATCTGGCTGGTTTAGCTCCTTCACTTCATCTGGATGCCTCCGAGTTGGTATTGACTAGTTGGAACAAGGTTCCTGGGTTCTCCTTGCAATTTCTAGTGGGAAAGGCTCAGCAGTGCGCCAAGGACGGATGTTGGGTCGCGTTCAATGCCATCCTCGCTTTGTGCATATATGGCATCATTTTGTTCCCCAATATGCCCGATTTTGTAGACTTCGATGCATTTCATATCTTTGCTTCAGGGAATCCAGTCCCTACCTTGATAGGAGATGTCTACCATTCGATCCACTATAAAAACGAAAACAGGAGGGGCAAGAATGTCTCCTGCTGTGTACCCTTGCTTTATAAATGGCTTGATAGTCATCTGCCCAAGAGGGGTCCTTTTGTTTCATCTGCAGCCACAACTGAGTGGTCCGAGCGTCTGATAAGCTTATCTGCAGAGGATATTGACTGGTTTGACAGAGACAGGTTGGGTACTGAGGTGATCTTCAGCTGCAGCGGGTTTCCAAATGTGCCTTTGATAGGCAGGAAGGGCTGTATAAACTACAATCCGTCTTTGCTGGTCCGACAGTTCGCGTATGCTTTGAGAGCTCCGCCGAAGGATGAAGAGGTGCAGGAATCTCTGTACCTCACTGGTCTTCTAGAGGGGGATCTGTTATCCAAGCTTCAGCGCGCCTGGAATGGCATCAGTAAGCGAGGAAAACCATTGTTGGGGAGAAGCAACAACCAAGCCTACCCTCCGTATGTGACTTGGGTCAGAGCCAGAGCAACTGCTATAGGGATGCCGTTTCCTCGTGCCATGCCAGAAAGCCCTCCAATGATTGAAGAGCCTACTACTGTGCCCATTCAGCAGCACAATCAGGTGTTAGCTGAGCGAGATGAATTGAAGCGGGCGAATGAGGAACTGGAGAAAGAATTGGCTCAACTCCGAAGCGAGAGGAACGAAGCCGTTCATTCTTTCAAAAGGCAGACAGAGCTGGTGAACCAGCTAGGTACAGACTTGACTAAGCAGATAGCCGAGCGTGAGCGCATGGGTCAAGACTTCAAAGCTGTTAACGACGTACTGGCTACGAAGAAGCAGCACTTGGACGAGGCATATCGGAGGATATCCAAGTTCAACCAGCACTGGAAGGCTTCCCTGGCCACCAGGAAAGATAGGGAGGATAAGCTGATGCTACAGATCTCCAAGCTGGAAGCCCAGGTGAAGGATGTTGAGAAGAGGTTTGATGAAGAAACCGCTCGTAGATACACCGCCGAAGGCCAGCTCAACAGGGCTCTCGCTAACCTGAAGGAGCGCAAACCGACGTTTGAGTCCAAGAAAAGGAAGTTAGAAGATTGCTTCGGCGAAGGAGCATGGGAAGGTTCGGTCGAAGGACTCGAGTACACCATTGTGCAGAGGGAATTACTCGTCGAGGGGTTACTCACTCTGCCTGATCATCCAGAAACGAAGGAGTTGTTAGAAGAGTATCGCGCCCGTGGCCGTACTTGACTATTTGTATTCCTTTTGTTTTGATCATTGTTGTACGCTGACCATCACCAGGCTTGTTGGCTGAGGTCACGTTGTTGATTCATCTTGTACTCGCTGACGTTGTGTACTGCCTTGATGGGCTTTCTTTATATATGAGATCTTTATTTCCATGATTGGACTTGGACTTCTTCTTATTATCAGCACTGGCACTCAGGCACTAGGATCGGGGGAAATCTCCCCAACGCACAGACACACGCATGCATTTGCATGAAGCATTCGCATGACGAGCATTTTGTTGTTTTCCTAACCCTTTTGTGTTTTACAGGTTATTTCAGGTTGTCGCAGGTTGTGACAGGTTGTTTCAGGTGGTTCCAGGATTGATCAGAGACTTATTCACCGCTATCCGACTAGAGCTAATCAAATCAGGATCATGGAGCAAGTGCAAACTGAGGTTCAGGAACTCCGCGAAAGGATGGATCGCTTCATGGAGCTCATGCAAGCGGTCGCCAATGGCTAGGAGCAGCTCAGAACTTTGGTTCAGCCTTTGATTTCCAGGGTTGATAGCAACGGCGTACTCCACGGTGGGACCGTGCCTACTCCTCCACCAGTTGAAACTCCGCAGAATGGTGTCCCTGTGACCGGGGGTAACGGCAATGTGATGGCCAACATCAGACTCAATACGGCGGGCGTCGGTAGTGGAAGTCTGGGAGCTAATGTCAATATCGGGCCGGGCAACGGCAATGCAGGCGTCGGGAATCTGTTCGTGCCCCAGCCATGGCTAGAGGATCGTCAGGACGATGTGTTCTCTCAGAGAGGTGCTGAAGGGGAGCTGAATGCTGAAGCGCGGCTTAGATTCAAGGCACTTGAAGACAAGATGAGAGATATCGAGAATCAGAATACTTTGGGCGTTGATATGTCCAAGTTGGGGTTAATTGCTGATTTCAAGGTGCCTCCTAAGTTCAAGGTACCTGATTTTGAAAAATATAAGGGCACCACCTGCCCTCGTGTCCACCTGAGATCGTACTACAGGAAGATGTCTGCTCATTCCAAAGATGAGAAGTTGCTGATGCACTTCTTCCAAGACAGCCTTTCTGGGCCATCCCTCGAGTGGTACATGGGTCTGGAGCCCACTAGTGTGCGCACATGGAAGGATCTTGCTGAAGCGTTTGTGCACCATTACCAATACAATAGCGACTTGGCCCCGAACCGAGTTCAGCTGCAAAATCAGTCGCAGAGGAATAATGAAGGGTTTAAGGAGTACGCCCAGCGGTGGCGTGAGTTGGCAGCTAGGGTTCAACCGCCGATGGTTGAACGCGAGCTCGTGCAGATGTTTGTAGCCACCCTCCCAGGGGTTTACTATGAGAAGTTAGTCAGCGGTATGTCTGGGACGTTCTCAGATCTCATTATCACGGGTGAGCACGTCGAAAATGGGATCAAGATCGGGAAAATTCAAGGTGAGCCATCCTCAGCTGGGGGAGGCGGGAAGAAACCTTATGCTGGCAAAAGGCGGGAAGGAGAAGCGAGTGTTGTGACCAACACTCGAAGAAAGGGCAAAGGCCCTCACCAGCAGGTGGCCAGTATAAATATCCCGGCAGCTCCGCAGCAGCCGTAGCAGCAGCAACCGAATCAACAGGGATACAGGAAGTACCAGAATCAGGCACCTTTGGCGAACCGTCACTTCGAGACACCGCCCATGTCGTACGCGCAACTGTTGCAGACTTTGCTTCAGCTACAGTTGATCCAGAAGAGGACGCTGGCTCCCTTGACAGGGGCACCTCCGCCAGGGTACGACGCGAATGTGTCGCTTGCGCGAAAATAAGGTGCCGGCAAAACAGAAGAGTCGCCACCTTTCGTTATTTATCCCTCAGAACGGGAAAGGAAACGATCGGAGAAACCTGACGAAAAAGGGTAAGACAAGGTCATCGCAACCATTGTCCGGGTTCGGGAGTCGGTTACGCAAGGGGAAGGTATTAGCACCCCTCACGTCCGTCGTACTCGACGGGATCCTCGCTTGTTTGTTTACTTGGACGGGTTGGTTATAATCTATCTACCTATCAAGGCTGGCTGAAAAAAGAAAAGAAAAATGACTCGGCAAAGCGTCGCACTTTATGCCTACGTATTCTCATCAGAAACGAGAAATCAGAGTCAACGTAGTTCGGCTAACTACGGGTGAAGGTGGGGGAAGGTAGCTCGCCAAGACATCGCCGTCTTGTGCCTACGTACTCTCAACAGGCATGAGAGATCAGAGCTCACGTAGTTCGGGACACTACAGCCTATTTCCTGAAAGAAGTGTTTTTTATTGTCTTTGTGATTTCAACCGCACTAGAGACTATGATCTGAGAGTGAATGCGTCGCATGTCACCCAAAGGGTACCATACTAAACATCCAGACTGTGGAAAAGAAACTCTCCCACAATCCTTTCTCAGATAGCTTAAGGCTCGTAACGTATGAAAGAAATCATTCATGATTACCGTATCTTAAACTGTTTTGAGATGAGAAGAGAACAGGCCCAACTAGGAGGGAGACTAACAAGTCCTACTGTTGTCATGCCATGGATTCACCCTATGGTTGAGGTTTGAACAGGGAACTCCTGGATGTTATCATGCACAGGTTTCAACCTAAAAGTCTATCATCAAATCCTCATCAGAGGAAATGAGAGTCCTAAGGGATCATGTCAATGATACACCAAAACAGAGAAAAGCATCAGCTTAACAGTAAAATGCATGCAATGCAAGTGAGGGAGGAAATATGTGTGGGGCTTCAGCCTCCACAAGCTCGTCTCAACCTCAAGCCAGTCATGAAATAACAGTAATCATACTGAAAAGTAAGCAACATGCTATCAAGCACTATACAGTAAACTGCAATCATACAGATAAAAGAAATGAAATCATGCTATCAAGCAAAATAAACACATGGGCAAGGGAGCTGGGCTCTACCGAATACCCGCAAGCAAAGCCAAGCAATAACAATACAAGTAGAGGGAGCAACTCAACCTCTAATGCAATCATGCTCTTACACTGAACTTATTCTAGATGAACCTAGTCTAATGCAACAGACAAATCAGACAAAACAAACAATACAGAAAAGAAAAACAGAAGAAAGCCTCAGCTCATCCAGCAGCTACTCAGTCTTCAGACTCAGAGATCACTTGCTTTCCAGGTATCAACCCTACAACATGAGTATCAACTCATCTTCTCCCTTAAGCTCCAGCTTCTTGATCAGCTCCACCTTCAGGCTTCACTATCTTCAGGGATATTCAAGCATCAACTTGATCTTCATAAAGTCTTCAGACTTCAACAATCTTCAAGGGATCATCCTCTTCAAAGCTTCAGCTCCTATCTTCAATGGCTCAAATGCTCCAGCAAACAAGATTCAGTCAACAAGATGAGGTGAGGATGTTACAGTGCTCACTGACTTCCAAAGGATGCCATTGAGGACTTAACATCAAAAGGAAAGGCTCTCTCAAAGTTCTACCTTATAGGGCAAGGTCACTAATCCCTCCAAAGGAGAGAGGTGAATACCCTTAAGGGACTTTATGTCACATAGAAGGAAGGAGGTGAACAAGACACTCCTTGTTTATTGAATGGAAGTATCCTATCTAGGGCTCTGCCTATGCACCTATAAACCTATGAACAAAACAAACAAAAGCTATGCTAAACTCCTCTGCAAGGTCTTCAAAGCTTCCCTGATGATCCACAATGTCTTCAACTCAATCTTCAAAGCTCACACACTCAAAAGAGAAGAAAAGAAAACAATACAATACAAACTATGCCTTTAAGCAACACACGTACTATCCATACATTCAAAAATCAATTAAAAATACTAAAACACCATACAATATTCTAGCAAAATTCTAGGGGGTTCTATACATACTTACCCTTAACCCATATATTCCCCATACACTAATTTGGCCTATAAACCCCAAAACAAAATTGTTCAAATCTATCTATACAACCTAAAACCCTAATTTGAACACCTAAATGTCAAACAATCAAACTACATCAAATCTTAATCTACAAATTGAGAATTAAATTCTAAATGAACTATGATTCAATACCTAACTATGCCAAAAAGAATGGCTCAAAAATCCTAAGGGAAAGTCCTAAAACAAATTGTACAAAATCAAGTATCAAACAAAATCAATTAAAAATACTATTTACAAAAATAATATGCAAAAAATGTTAAAATAAAAATAAAATGGAATTTTTATTTTTATTAATTTTCTAGACAAAATCATGAATGTGTGAAAAAAGAAGAAGTGAAAAATATGAGTTTTTGGATTTTTTATGATTTTTTGAATATGCTAGAAAATTAAAAGAAATAAAAATAAAAGAATATAAGAAATAAAGGGGAGGGGTGTCAAAAGTAGGGCGCCCCAGTTCATTCTGATTGGGCCAGGAATGTGGGAGGTGTGGATAGCGTTGGTTTCTGAGGCCCATATCTAACAATTCATCAAAACGGCGCGTTTTGATTAGTGGTGCGCAGCGTTTTATACACTTCAGACTCCCTCCACTTTTGAAATTGAATTGGAGCCGCTGGATCAACTGAATTAGTCAAGCATTAGGGACAATCCAACGGTGGGACTTCATCGTCCCCAAATGAACCCTAGGGTTTGAAGAAACCCTAACTCCATGCAAGGATTTCAACTCCTTCGTTCTCAATGGTGGCTGGACGAAATCAAGAAATTCCAAAAGCAAAGTTGTACTATTAATCACCCAGAACACGATGCTACCACTAGTCTTCCCTAAAACTCCCTATATCATCCTAACAGAACACACGAATGCTTGGGTTCCACCATGATCCTCTGCCATCAACCTTAACCAAACTCAAATCCAATGATCTAAATCTGTTCCTTAGGTTACCATCATCACTCTAAACCATAACACATCAATTAATGCTCAACACACGATCCATTCTTGTAACTGAAAGAAATTGGTGTCTGCCATGGAACTTCACAAAACTTCCTCAAATTCTCAGAATATAGTCCTCTACCCTAGCTTAACCAGTCTAAACCTAGAACTATGGTGAAATGCATATAAATAAGGTGATACGATTGAAATCACCAACCTGTCAAGTTGCAATGGTGGATGTGGTTTCACTCCAATTCAATGCCTGCAAGCTTCCCTGATTGATCCTTAATGGCAGATATGAATTCTGTATGCAAAAAGATGGATGAACACTGCTTGAATCTTGTGTTTGATCTCAATATGCTTTTCTTGCAAATTCTTCAAAACAGCTTCAAACTTCCATGGATTTTCCTCTATCTCAGCATGCAAGTAATCACAAGGACCAGAAGAATATGTTTGTGGAGAAGAAAAGAATGGAAATGGCAGAGAATGAAGGTTTGTTATGAAAATGCAAATGGAAGAATCTCACTTTTTCACACTCTAATCTCACCACTCACCAACAATTATCACCAACCCTGGTCACATTGTGATTCACCCTTCTTATAACAATCAAAAGAATAATCTAGATCCATCTAGAAACTTGTGGAATCATTTGGAAAGTTTTAGAACTTCTCATGAAATGATACATTGGATATCCATTATCTCATGCCTTAGGCTTGCCAAATTGACTTTAAAATCTCCTTACAAGAGATATTGAGAAAGAATGAATGAAAAGCATGCACTTCCTTGCCTTTTGTGAAGTTTTGTTTAGTTACCTTATGATTCAAGTAACAATTTTCCAAAGCAACCTTCATTTTTGAGCCTCAAATCAAAATTATATTTAAACCAAAGTTTTTATAATGTCATTTACATTCAAAATGGTATATTGGATGACCTATTTTGGATTTGTGGATCTCCCAAACCAAATTTCAATTTCAACTTTTTAACTTATAAGCCCTTTTTTAGGTCATTTTTACCCAATCATGAAAATCCTTGCTACAAGCTCTTTCAACAACTCATGACCTAGTTTCTAGACTTAAAATCCCATTTTGAACAACTTTCATGTTTTGAGTTTTTCCATTTGAGGCTTGGAAATAGGAGATATGGCCTTTGCTCAAAATGACCTATAATCACCAAATGACCAAAATACCCCTGCCTTGTTCAACCCATAAGTTGAGTTCTACAAATCCTATCAAGGACTTCTAGTACTCTCTAGAAAGCTAAGAAGATGATATTCAACATTCATGTTGACCAAGAGATCATAGGAATCATCCTATTAGGGAAAACGTTGTCTGCAAGTTGGGTGACTTTCAAGGACCCAGATTCACATACCTCAGATGACCTGTAATTTGTCAAAACCATAACTTGAGCTCTGCAAATCCTATCAAGGACTTATACCACTCAAATTAAAGCTAAGAACAAGCTCTACAACATTCATGTTGTGGGGAAGATGAGATATCAATCACATCTTGAGCTAAAACTGCCTGGAAGATAGGGATCAGATTAGGGTTTTTCCACTGACAATCCTTAGAAACCCTAACTCAAAACTTCTCAAACTCCTCAATCATGATGAGTTGGTCTAGGAATCATCTTTATAACATGTCCATGCATCATTCCATGATCTCATGGCCCTTGGATTAGATCTCAACCTTCTCCAAATCTTCAGTTATCCTAGGGTCGACCCAGTCAAAACCCTAGTCCTACCATTCATGGTTGAATCTTCTGAATTCTTGCACAAGGACTTCTCTGGGCTTCATGATGGCTATCAAGACATCTCATAGGCTTTCTCAAGACATCAAGTTCATTATCAAAGTCTCTGAATCATCTAAGGAGTTCCCACAACTCTCAGGCTATGAGTCACATATCCTTGATTTCACCCAATTCCTCTGGGGATCTCTTGAACTTCCTAATGAAGGTATCACCTTTCAAATACTTAATGAGTAAATAAATGTTGGTCAAATTTTGGGGTGCAACAGTTGCCCCTATTCAAACGGCTTGAACCTGACTGGGTGAGGAGCGAACGGCTCTCAACCAATCAAGGTGCGAGACGATTGAATACCGGTAAACCCGAAAATTTGCCAACTGCACGAGCCCACGATGCTCTGCGGGGAACAAATCTTCGAAAACTGGAACACTAGCTGCACGACAACTAGCTGGAGAAATACTGATCTGACATCGCCGTCAGTTATCCACATTAACTTCTTCTGACATCATCCTCAGGCAACCAAACACCCAACATCGCCGCTGGAAGACTGAACCATCTGTCATTAACGTCAGACCAAATTCTGAGGAACACCCAACATCGCCGCTGGAACACCAAGTCACCTGACATCGCCGTCAAGAACAACCATAACTCGGGGCAACAAGCATCCAACATCGCCGCCGGAGACCTAATCCTGAATCACCAAAATACCCAACATCGCCGCTGGAGAACGAACCATCCCACATCACCGTTGGAGAACTGACTTAACTGACACACCCAACATCGCCGCTGGAAAACTGAGTCTGACAAAATACCCCGCATCGCCGCTGGAGAACTAAAGGATCTGCATCACCTAACATCGCCGTCAGAAGACTGGATCAACTTGACATGCCCAACATCGCCGCTGGAAAACTGAATCTGACATCGCCGTCGGAAACAAACATCGCTCTGAGAGACACTCAACATCGCCGTCGTACCGTTACCATCTCTGCCAGGGATTTAAAGAGTCTGACATCGCCGTCAGACAACCATAATCTGACCTCGCCGTCAACAAACATTCAATCCCGCCGTCGAACACATTCAACATCGCCGTCGAACCAATCATAATCTGACCTCGCCGTCAAACAAACATTCAACCTCGCCGTCGAACCAATCATAATCTGACCTCGCCGTCAAACAAACATTCAACCTCGCCGTCGAACCAATCATAATCTGACCTCGCCGTCAAACAGATCCATACTATGACCTGGGGTTCGCCCCTTGTAAATGGAACAAAAGGTACGCTTGCGTATTTGAAACTACTACGCTGGGAATGAGAGACTTAACCGAGCACACTCTGATCTGGGGTTCACCCTCAGAACCATAATGAACATCCGAATACTACTGCATACTGAGTTCACCATAGAACTTCAACATTAAAGATATTTGAAACCCTGGCCCCTGGCCACTTCCAGCCTCGGCTAGAAAAGATCTTCAAGTACTTCTGAAGATAAGCGTCCTTGGCCTTCAAGGATAGATGAAACCCTGGCCCCTGGCCACTCCAGATCCGCTGGAGAATCTTCAAGTTCTTCTGAAGATAGACATCCTTGACCTTCAAGGATGTAAACTTTGCCTGTCGGCAACTCGGCAAGAGGTATCTCCGACTTCAGTCTGAAGAAACATATTCACTTGATCGCAATCCATCATCACCTCAGGACAACTGACTTGGTCTTCAGGCCAACACGGATCACCTTGCATACAAAAGTTGCATCTACAAACTTTTGAACCTTGTCTTCAGACAAACGCTGATTCATCAACAAGGACATCTGAATTCACAGGAACCTTCTGATATCGCCTTCAGGCGTTCACGAAGTCAATCTTCAGATTAGACATCACTGTTGGAGCAGACATATCACGCTGCTAAGGATTTCAAGAATCATCTTGAACACACAGCTCCGTCGGGCACCTCACGAATCACCTTGAACCGAGAACCATTCTGAGACTTCATTCTGCTAGGCATATTCCAGGAATCTTCCTGGGCAACTTTTGCTGGGGACGCCATTGGGGAGCTCAAGAATCGTCCTAAGCAAACAACTCGGGAAACTGCACTGAGGTCTTAAGAATCATCTTAAGCAAACGGCTCTGCTGAGGAATTCCAGAATTGTCACGAACTGGAAACTCCGTTGTGGATCTCAAAAATCATCTTGAGCGAGCGACTGTGGGGATCACACCGGGGTCTTTAAGAATCATCTTAAGGAAGTGACCTCGTTGGGGAGAACATCAGGAATCGTCCTGAGCAACTGGTCTCTTGGTGGAACACCTGTAAGACAGGAATGATAGTAACCTAGATCGTGCTTATGATGCGTGTGCTTTTGAGCCATGCCCCACATGGTGGGAATGCCATGCGTTTATGCTAAATGCCATGCAGTGTTAAATGCTATGCAGTGTTGAATGCTATGCAGTCATGCACAATGATGCGATCCCGTCGGCAAAATAAATGCCGAGGGGAGATTCTCCTGTTCAAGGAGAAAGAACTACTCAGACAGAGGAATCATCCTGCTGAGGAGAACGTGGACACGCCAATATCAATTGGACTCTGCTTGGGGAATTGATCTTCCGGTTGACTGCTGCAGGGAACAACTTTAGTTGATTACTGCAGGGGACGAAGCTCTACGAGAACCCGAACCTGCTGAAGGAAAGCGATGTCAATCGCGGGGGGCGAACTGCGTGGCCGTCTCGGCTACTCTTCTGGGGATGATAACTCTGTGGGGAAACAACTTCAGCTGCTCCACACTCCATTGGGGAAAAACCAATCATGATCTGATCACCTTCCAAGGATTCGGCTCTCTGGGACATCTGCAAACTCGGCTGAGGAAGGAGAAGTCGCTTCGCTGGAGAGAGTGCCACTCTGGGGAAATACTGCATCGGCTGCTCCGAAGCTGCTAGGGGAAATCCACTCATGGTCCCAACTGCTACCAAGGATTCGGCTCTCTTGGGGATTGCGAACTCAGCCGGGGAAAGAGAAATCGCTGTACTCTGCTGGAGGAGTTTCAATTCCGCTGGGGAAGAAAGAATCGTCTGACTTCGAGGGAAAGTACCACTCTGGTGGGGAATCTCAATTCCGCTGGAGACTTCAGTCTAGCACCATCAGTTACTGTATACTTCGGCGTACGACCAGCTTCCTACAAGACTTGCACTTGTGACCCGGTGCTGTGGAAGACACCTGCTTCGGCGACTTCTGGGGAAAGCACGAACTTTGGTACCCGAACACTTCTATGAAATCTGCACTTGCGACCCGGTGCTGGGGGTAGAAGACATCATTCTTCGGTACTTGACTCAGCTGATGAAGTGACGTTCCTTCAGGATGCGTCCGCTTGGGGAAGAGAATCATCTCTGCCTGGGGAGACATATCAATGCTCACTATCCTGCGTTCAGATGCTGCGGAGGAGACCACTGAACACTGCTGGAGAAGGAGGATTCGCCCTGCTTCGGGGATGCGCACTGCACATCTTCGGGAAGGTGCTACACCTGCAACAACACAAACAAACAGACAAGATGCCCTCCTCAAAGGGGCCTATCAAGGTTATTATCTCGTGACGATATTCAGGTAATTAATTGTTTCAACAATCAATGGGCCTAGGCCCGTGAGTTTATGTATGCGCATTTTATCAACAAAACATCGGCGTTTTCATTCGCAAACAAAACAGATAAATGCTAAATAGGCAAGCAGAATTGCTGAATAATATGCATTTTATTGATGATGAACCCCTGAATGGGCAAAAAATGTTTTACAACAGAGGCAAGCTCCTGGAATGAGGAAGCCGCACAAAAATAAAACATAAATATACATCAGTATATACAAATGTCGGCAACGAGGCGTAGACGAACACCATGAGTTGATCCCTCTAAGACCCACTCGACTTCGATACTTCTCCGACGCTTCAGCTTCGGAAGAGATTGATTTAGATAAACGGCCCTCAGGTCCTCCAAACCACTAAACAATGAAAGTCCACACGCGGAACGCAGTCATTTGCTTATTCAAATCCCTAGCTTTTGCGTGCGCCCTTTACGGGTTTTCAGTTCACCGGGATACCCCTTTTTGCCGAAGCCGCCCAGTGTAGGTTTTCGACTTCGCGGGTGTACACTTTTTCAATATATCCCTAATTTTTGCCCGAACCTTTTATTCTGTTTTTGGTTCGCCAGGATGCCCCTTTTTTGCCTGGACTCTTTCTTTTTTGTCCAGCGGGTCTCTTTCAAGCAAAGTATTTTTTAACTGCGTCCGCGTTCACCGGGGATGCAAAATCTTCACCATCCATCGTGGATAACAACAAAGCTCCTCCTGAGAAGACCTTGCTGACGACATACGGCCCTTCATAATTCAGAGTCCACTTGCCCCGGTGATCGGAGTGTGGCGGAAGAATCTTCTTCAGGACGAGATCACCTGTCTGAAAGCTTCTAGGACGCACCTTCTTGTCATAAGCTTTCTTCATTCGGCTTTGTTACAGGCGACCAAATGCAATCGATGCTAACCTCTTCTCGTCCATCAGGCTGAGTTGGTTCAAACGATTCGTAATCCATTCTGCCTCGTCGAGCTTCACATCAACCAAAACTCGCAAAGAGGGAATCTCCACTTCTAACGGTAGGACAGCTTCCATACCGTACACCAAGGAGAAAGGAGTTGCCCCGGTCGACGTACGCACCGTCGTACGATAACCGTGCAAGGCAAATGGCAGCATCTTGTGCCAATCTTTATACGTCACAACCATCTTCTGAACAATCTTCCTTATGTTCTTGTTGGCGGCTTCAACGGCGCCATTCATCTTCGGCCGGTAAGGAGATGAGTTGTGGTGTTCAATCTTGAAGCTCTGGCACAGCTCCTTCATCATCTTGTTATTCAAATTCGAACCATTATCAGTAATGATCCGCTCGGGAATTCCATAGCGACAGATGATGTCCCTCTTTATGAATTTAGCTACCACCTGCTTGGTCACATTAGCATACGAGGCTGCTTCCACCCATTTGGTGAAGTAGTCGATGGCTACCAGAATGAAACGATGACCATTGGACGCAGTGGGCTCGATCTTGCCTATCATGTCGATGCCCCACATGGAGAACGGCCAAGGGGAGGACATGACATTCAATGGGCACGGCGGCACATGAACTTTATCAGCATAAATCTGGCATTTATGACATTTCTTCGCGAATCTGAAGTAATCCGACTCCATAGTCAACCAGTAATATCCTGCTCTCAGGATCTTTCTCGTCATGGCATGCCCGCCGGCGTGCGTACCAAATGTGCCCTCATGGACTTCTTCCATGAGCATACTCGCCTCTTTCTCATCTACACATCTGAGTAGCACGAGATCGTGGTTTCTCTTATACAACACTCCATCGGGATTGAGATAAAAGTTTCCAGATAGCCTCCTTAGAGTCTTCTTATCCTGGGTTGACGCACCCGCAGGATACTCCTTAGTCATAAGGAAGGTCTGGATGTCGTGGAACCATGGCTTGCCGTCGGCGGCATCCTCGATTGCAAAGACAAATGCCGGTCTGTCAAGACGCGAAAGTACAATTCTTGGAGCCTCATTCCAATAATTGACTTTATACATTGAAGCCAACGTGGCTAAGGCATCAGCCATCTGATTTTCAGCCCTGGGTACATGATGAAGTTCCACTCGATCGAGGAAAGGAAGCAGCCTCCTGGCATAATTCATGTACGGCACTAAATTCGCTTGACGAGTTTCCCACTCCTCTTTAATCTGATTGATTACGAGCGCTGAGTCATCATATATGTCTAGATTCTTGATTCTCAAATCAATTGCCTCTTCTAGACCCATAATACATGCTTCATACTCGGCTTCATTGTTGGTAACTGGAAACGTCAGTCTCGCAGTAAATGGGATATGGGATCCGTGAGGAGTCGTGATGATAGCCCTGATACCGCTTCCATAGGAATTAACCGCTCCGTCGAATATCAACTTCCACTGAGACTTCCTATCTGGCCCCTCATCGGGCAATGGCTCATCGCAATCCTTCGCTTTGAGAAACATAATATCCTCGTCAGGGAATTCGAACTTCATCGGCTGGTAGTCTTCGATTGGCTGTTCGGCAAGGTAATCAGACAATACGCTCCCCTTAATGGCTTTCTGAGAGACGTACTGAATATCATATTCCGTTAACACCATTTGCCATCTGGAAATCCTGCCCGAAAGAGCCTGCTTCTCGAAGACGTACTTGATCGGATCCATCTTCGAAATTAGCATAGTGGTTTGGTTGAGCATATACTGTCGTAGACATTTGGCGGCCCAAGCTAATGCACAACACGTCTTCTCCAGCATCGAGTATCGGGATTCACACTCAGTGAACTTTTTACTCAAATAATAAATGGCATGCTCTTTTCTACCCGTCTCGTCGTGCTGACCAAGAACACACCCCATACTATTCTCCAGAACCGTCAGGTACATGATTAATGGCCGTCCAGCCACTGGGGGTATCAAGATTGGAGGTTCTTGAAGATACTGCTTTATTTTGTCAAATGCCTTCTGGAAATCCTCATTCCAAGTAATCGCCTGATCTTTCTTTAAAAGCTTGAACATCGGTTCACAAGTGGCTGTGAGCTGAGAGATAAACCTTGCAATGTAGTTTATTCGGCCCAGGAAACCACGAACTTCTTTTTCTGTTTTCGGCGCTGGCATTTCTTGAATAGCTTTTATTTTTGCAGGATCAACTTCAATACCTCGTTCACTAACGATAAACCCCAATAACTTTCCAGACCGCACTCCGAAAGTGCATTTGTTAGGATTCAGCCTCAGCCTGAACTTCATAAGCCTCTCAAACAGCTTCAATAAGTTGACCAGATGCTCTTCCTCCGTTTGGGACTTTGCAATCATGTCATCAACATAGACCTCGATCTCATGATGAATCATATCATGAAACAAAGTTACCATTGCTCGCTGGTAAGTGGCCCCTGCGTTCTTCAGATCGAAGGGCATTACCTTGTAGCAAAATGTTCCCCAGGGGGTGATAAACGTCGTTTTCTCCATGTCCTCCGGCGCCATCTTAATCTGATTGTAACCGGAGAAGCCATCCATGAATGAAAACACGGAAAACTGGGCTGTGTTGTCGACCAACACATCGATATGAGGCAACGGGAAATCATCCTTAGGGCTCGCCCTATTCAAATCCCGATAATCGACGCACATGCGTACCTTACCGTCCTTCTTCGGTACAGGCACTATGTTGGCGACCCACGGAGGGTAAGTGGTAACGGCTAGAAATCCTGCATCCAACTGCTTCTGGACTTCTTCTTTGATTTTTACAGCCATATCTGGTCTCGTCCTCCTAAGCTTCTGCTTGACTGGAGGGCAATCTTCTCGCAACGGCAAGCGATGAACCACGATGTCAGTGTCAAGTCCGGGCATATCTTCGTATGACCAAGTAAAGACGTCACTATACTCTCGAAGCATCTCGACCAGTCTATGCTTGACATCATTCTGCAGCGCAGCCCCTATTCTGACATTTCTGACGAGCTCCTCAGAACCCAGATTTATGATCTCAATATCCTCTTCATGAGGCAGAATAACCTTCTCCTCTTGTCTCAACAAGCGGGCCAACTCTTCCGGAAGGTCCTCGTCTTCATCAATCTCATCCTCGGCTTGATAGATCGGGCAATCAAAGTCGTAGTGAGCCGTAGAGGGTCCAGAGTCGATGTCATCTGTTATGTGGATCCTGCAATAACAAGGGTTAAGTTTAAAGCAAGAATATGCAGGTTAGCACAAACCTCGTTGCCATTTTGCTATTTTTCGAAATAAACATAAAACAAGGATAACAGAGAACACAATATTTGAGTACGAAGAAAACGCCTTTTATTTATTAACAAAATGCATGTACATAATCCAACAAGGCCCTGACAATAAAACCACTATGCCCCGGGTAGGACATAGGGTTGTACAAAGATTGTAAAAAGCAAATCATTACTCTTCACTTGTCAGCTTGATAATTTCCTTGATGGTCCAATTGTTGAGGCGCTCGCCCGGCTTGCTCGGCTGCATCCAGGCGTCAAGATCACAATCACTATCCCCGTCGTCCTCAGACGCTGCGTTGATGCTTTCGAAAATTACTCCCCCCTTGGTGAATAGGATCGGCCCTTTCCCACGAGACGAGCTGCCAGAAGAAGATGAAGCTTCAGCTTCAGGAGAATATCCCAATCCAAACTTATCCTGCTTGATTGGTATATCCAAAACATGCCCCCAGCCTGGGGTGGAACCGGCTTCAACGACGGCCCGAGCCTCCTTAAACGAGGAGAGATTCATCTCTTGCTTCTCTGCGACGACAGGAGCTACCTCTTTCACCCTGACGGTTTTGAATGCTTGGCAGAGCGTTTCATGGATTTTGCCATCCATTTCAACATATTTAAAGGACGACAGGTGGCTCACCATGATGTCCTCCTCACCACAGACGGTTACTATGCTGCCCCCGACAGCATATTTAAGCTTTTGATGCAGCGTGGATGTCACGACACCAGCCGCATGGATCCATGGCCGACCTAAGAGGCAACTGTAGGCAGGCATGATATCCATGATATAGAAAACCGTATTGAACGTCTCTGGACCAACTTGAATCGGCAGGGTCAGCTCTCCGAAGACGTGGCGCTTGGTTCCATCAAATGCTTTCACCACCAGATCACTGGGCGTGCAAAGCAACCCACGGGTATCCAACTTCATCAGTGCCTTCTTCGGAAGCACGTTACGCGACGAACCCGTATCCACCAGGACATGCGACATAATAGTGCCTCTGCACTCTATCGAGACGTGCAAGGCGCTGTTGTGATCTCTTCCTTTAGGAGTCAGCTCTAGATCTGTAAATCCCAGCCCATTACCAGCATTGACATGGGCCACCACCTCTTCCAGCTGATTTACTGATATCTCCTGCGGTGTATGCAGCATTCAATACCTTCAGTAATGCGTTGCGGTGCGCTTCATAACACAGCAACAGGTTAAGAATAGAGATCTTTGACGGAGTCTGATGAAGATGATCTACAATCTTGTAGTCGCTCTTCTTGATTAGTCGCATGAACTCTTCAGCATCTTTAACCAACAAATCTTTTTCTGCCCCAGAAGGGACCTCTTCAACAGCTTTACCTTTACCCTTGTCTACAGTGTCAGCTTGGACCATTTTCTCTGCTGCAACCTCTGCTGGCGCGAACACTCTACCGCTTCGAGTAATGCCACTGACTCCGGCGAGATTCTGCACAGTCGATCCGAACGGCTCAAGCTCTATCTTCTGACCATTGCAGTAGACTTCGGCGCCGTAATGCCATGGAACAGCATTGGTACTCTCGAATGGGATTGGTCCGGCCCTGGTGATAGTAATAGTAGGCGGTCGGGGTGCAGCAATAGTAATAGGGTGACGAGGAATAGTAATGGTAGCAACTTCATCCTCTTGCTTCAGCACGACTTCCCCTGACGCACTTTCAACGCTCCGGCTGAATTGCAGAATACCCTCAGACATCAGACTTTGGATACCTTCAACCAGCTGCTCACACCCATCAGGAAGTGTAGCACAAGCCATACATAACTCTCCGCATCCAGGAAAGAAACCCTTCTTCAGCAACTTAGCCTTGACAAAACTAAGCGGCGTTTTCAAGTCTTTAACATCGGTCAGCAAGTCCGCACTCTCCTCAGTGATAACGGCATTCACTCCGCCCCCTTATGATGAGGCATAGGGTTTTTGGTAACGTTGGGCACACTGTCAGAAAAGTTGATAACCTTGGCGTCCACCAAGTCCTGGACTTTGTGCTTAAAAGCTTTACAATTCTCAATTGTATGGCCCGGTGCCCCAGTATGGAACTCACAAGTAGCATTGGCATCACCCCGGTGGCGGTGCCCCTGTTAAGGGAGCCATTGTCCTCTTTTGAACTAGCTGAAGCTGCAGCAAAGTTTGCAAAAGCTGTGCATACGACATAGGTGGAGTTTCAAACTGACGATTTGTCATAGGAGCCCGATTCTGATATCTCCTATACCCCTGCTGATTCTGCTGCTGAGGCTGCTGCTGCTGCTGCGGCTGCGGTGGAGCAGCTGGGATATTTATGCTAGCAATCTGTTGCTGAGGGGCCTTGCCCTTTCTCCGAGCATTAGTGACAGCACTGGCATCTCCCTCTCGACGCTTGCCAGCGTAGGGTTTCTTGCTACCTCCTCCAGCTGAGGATGATTCGCCCTGAATCTTTCCAATCTTTATACCGTTCTCAACATGCTCACCCATGGTGATGAGAGCCGAGAATGTCCCAGACATGCCACTGACCATCTTTTCATAGTAGATTCCAAGAAGGGTAGCCACGAACATTTGCACTAGCTCACGCTCAACCATCGGCGGTTGAACCCGAGCAGCCAATTCACGCCACCGCTGGGCGTATTCTTTGAAGCTTTCATTGTTCCGCTGTGAGAGATTCTAGAGCTGAACTCGGTTGGGGGCCAAGTCGCTATTGTATTGATAGTGGAGGACGAACGCTTCGGCGAGGTCTTTCCAGGTGCGCACAGTAGCAGGCTCCAAACCCATATACCATTCAAGTGATGGACCAGAAAGACTATCCTGAAAGAAGTGCATCAGCAACTTCTCATCGTCAGAATAGGCGGACATCTTTCTATAATAAGATCGAAGGTGGACACGGGGGCAAGTAGTACCCTTATACTTCTCAAAGACGGGCACCTTGAACTTGTGCGGCACCTTAAAGTCAGCAATCAGCCCAAGCTTGGACATGTCAACGCCCAAGGTGTTCTGATTTTCAATGTCTCTCATCTTGTCTTCCAGCGCTTTGAACCTGAGTCGAGCTTCAGCATTCAACTCTGCTTTTACACCTCTCTGAGAGAATACGTCATCCTGGTGGTCCTCCAGCCACGGTTGAGGCACCAACAGATTTCCTGCACCAGCATTGCCGTTGATCGGCCCTATGTTAACATTGGCTCCCAAACTACCATTGCCGACGCCTGCCGCATTGAGTCCGAGATTAGTCATCAGATTGCCGTTAGCACTGCCGTTGCCCCCGGCAACAGGAACAACATTCTGTGGAGCATCCACTGGAGGAGGGGTAGGCACAGCCCCTCCATGAAGTATGCCATTACTGTCAACCCTGGAGATTAGAGGTTGAACCAAAGTACGAAGCTGGTCCTGCCCATTGGCGACCACCTGCATCAGTTCCATGAAATGATCCATCCGCTCACGGAGCTCTTGAACATCTGACTGCACCTGGTCCATTATCCTTGTCTGATTAGCGCGAGTTGAGTAGCGGTGAATGAGTCTTTGATCAATCCTGGAGATCGAAAGCAGCTTGGAACCTGAAAAACCTGTCAACAATAAAGGTTAGGAAAAGCAATAAGATATGCACCATGCAAATATGCTTCATGCAGATGCATGCGTGTGTCTGTGTGCGTGGGAGATTTTCCCCCGATCCTAGTGCCTTAGTGACGGTGCTGACAATAATAAGAGGAAGAAGAAATCCGAACCCAATAATGGAAACATCAATCTCATATATATATATATAGAAAGGCCCGTCAAGGCGGTACACAGTATCAGCGAGTACAAACAGATCAACAGCATGACCTCAGCCAACAAGTCTGGTGATGGTCAGCATACATCAAAGATCAAAACAACAGGAATACAACTAGTCAAGTACGGCCACGGGCGCGATACTCTGCTAATAACTCCTTTGTCTCTGGATGATCTGGCAAGGTGAGCAACCCCTCGACGAGTAGTTCCCTCTGCCTGATGGTATGCTGGAGCCCCTGAACTGAACTCTCCCAAGCTCCTTCGCCAAAGCAATCCTCCAGTTTCCGCTTCTTAGACTCAAACATCAGCTTATGCTCCTTCAGGTTAGCAAGAGCTTTGTTGAGACGGCTTTCGGCGGCGTATCTGCGGGCGGTCTCTTCATCAAACCTCCGCTCACTGTCCTTTACTTCGGCTTCCAGCTTAGAAATCTGCAGCATCAGTTTGTCCTCTCGCTCCTTCCTGGTGGCCATGGAGGTCTTCCAATGCTGGTCGAACTTAGATATCCTCTGATATGCCTCTTCCAGATGCTGCTTCTTCGTAGCTAGTACATCATTAGCAGCCCTGAAGTCTTGACCTAAGCGTTCCCGGTCAGCAATCTGCTTTGCCAAGTCTGCACCCAGTTGGTTCACCGACTCTGTTTGCTTTTTGAGAGCATGCACGGCTTCATTCCGTTCACTTTGAAGCTGAGCTAACTCCTTCTCTAATTCTGCATTTGCCCGCTTCAGTTCATCACGCTCGGCTAGTATCTGATTGTGCTGATGAATGGACACAGTGGTAGGCTCTTCAACTGGTGGAGGACTCTCTGGTCTGACATGAGGGAATGGCATCCCTATAGCGCTGGCTCTGGCTCTGATCCAAGCTGAATAAGGAGGGTAGGCTTGGCTGTTGCTCTTTCCCAATAAAGGCTTTCCTCTCGTGCTGATATTGTTCCATGCATACTGAAGCTTGGATAACAAATCCCCCTCTAGAGTACCCGTGAGGTACAGAGATTCCTGTACCTCTTCCTCCTTCGGTGGATTCCTCAAAGCATATGCGAACTGACGAACTAGCAATGATGGATTGTAGTTGATGCAACCCTTCCTACCTATCAGAGGTACATTAGGAAACCCACTACAACTGAAGATCAACTCGGTGCCTAGCCTGTCTCTGTCAACGAACCAATCAATATCTTCTACCGACAAACTCATGAGACGCTCAGGCCACTCAGCTGTGGCTGCAGACAAGACAGAAGAACCCTTCTTGGGCAAATGACTATCAAACCACCTATACAACAACGGTACGCAGCATGAGACATTCTTCCCTCTCCGGTTCTCATTCTTGTAATGTATTGAATGGTAGACGTCTCCGATCAGAGTAGGGACTGGATTCCCTGAGGCGAAGATGTGGAATGCATCAAAGTCCACGAAATCAGGCATGCTGGGGAACATGATAATGCCATATATGCATAAAGCGAGGATGGCATTGAATGCGTCCCAACATTTGTCTTTAGCACACTGCTGAGCCTTAGCTATCAGAAACTGCAGAGAGAACCCTGGGACCTTGTTCCAGCTCGTCACCACTAACTCAGAAGCGCTCAAATGGAGTGAAGAAGCTAAACCAGCCAGATCAGGCTCAGCATCCATGTGGACAAAAGGCATCTGCCTTTTGATAGGAACACCCAGCATGTCAGCATACTCTTCCAATGTCGGCGCAAGGACGAAGTCATGAAAAGTGAAACACCTCAAAGGAGGGTCATAAAACTGCAGGAGAGCATGTAGCCCATTCAACTCGGACGTGGAAGGTTTGCAAACCAGACTAAGCAACCTGCCATAAGACTTCCTGAACCTATCCTTCACAGAATCCCCTGCCAAGGCTATCAAACCAGTCAGCTTCGACACATCGGGGGTCGGGAACTTGTACGCAACAGTCTTCCTGAGAGAGGCCATAATAACAGTAGAAGGCGAGAAATCTGGGATCGGGGAAACGGTACCTGCAACACAGACACACGTTAATGGAATGCAGATGGATATGCAAACTAATGCAAGATGCAAGCATGCAATAATATATCCAGGTAGCCGCTGGTGATTCGGTATCAACAGTCGCTGATGAGAAGGAAACCCCGGTGTAAGGCCACTAATCTGATCTGCTGAGAATAACCATCTGATAGGACCGAGATCAAAATTCTGCTCTGACAAGAATAAGGGCCTGATAATAAGGACCCCAGGTGCAAGATCAAGTAACATCTGTTGATGAAGCCTTCAGACCCCAAATCAAAAATCTGCCCTATCAAGGACAAACACACAGCCGCTGATGAGATCTTCAGACCTCACTCAAAATCTGCTCCATCCAGAACAAACCACTGATGATAGTACACTGATCAAAGCCTGCTCTATCAAGAACAGACATACACCCGATGATAAGATTCTCTGATCGAACCCTTGCCCTATCAGGCACAAACATATCTGCAACTGGGAACCATGGTACCATCATAATTGATTCACTGTCAAGAAAACCAGGTAGTCTGAAGGTCTAAGTTTCCTGCAATAACCCAATCCCGCTCACAGGTATGGACCTAGACTGACTCAAGGTACGGCATCCTATGCGTTCATCAGCGTCACAGACTTTCAAAACTGATGATACGATTCCCAGAAGGAGTGGCATCATCAAGTCCTGAAGAGGCCTCACTTAGCTGAATCACAAATGATCGGTCCCCAGAGTCGACAATCCACCAAACCAGCAACCGTATCAACCCAAAGGGTTGAAAGTGAAGCCAACCGGATGAACCTCGTCTGAGCGTGGATTTCATGAGACACTAGTGTCTGCAAAGCAAGCACGCGCCCACTAATTTCCACTCTAAGTCTATGGTGCACTCAAGCCTGGGTCTGGCTTCTCACTCATCAGAACTCCCACCCCACAACAGTACAAATAATCATATTATACTGAAAATAAAATGCGGGAAATAAAGTGCGAGAGATAAAAATGCGATAAATAAACGCAACCCAACAAGCATACACACAAACGATAGGATTGACTCGCACAGGGAACCGTTGGAGTCCCCAGCAGAGTCGCCAGCTGTCGCTTGCGCGAAAATAAGGTGCCGGCAAAACAGAAGAGTCGCCACCTTTCGTTATTTATCCCTCAGAACGGGAAAGGAAACGATCAGAGAAACCTGACGAAAAAGGGTAAGACAAGGTCATCGCAACCATTGTCCGGGTTCGGGACTCGGTTACGCAAGGGGAAGGTATTAGCACCCCTCACGTCCATCGTACTCGACGGGATCCTCGCTTGTTTGTTTACTTGGACGGGTTGGTTATAATCTATCTACCTATCAAGGCTGGCTGAAAAAAGAAAAGAAAAATGACTCGGCAAAGCGTCGCACTTTATGCCTACGTATTCTCATCAGAAACGAGAAATCAGAGTCAACGTAGTTCGGCTAACTACGGGTGAAGGTGGGGGAAGGTAGCTCGCCAAGACATCGCCGTCTTGTGCCTACGTACTCTCAACAGGCATGAGAGATCAGAGCTCACGTAGTTCGGGACACTATAGCCTATTTCCTGAAAGAAGTGTTTTTTATTGTCTTTGCGATTTCAACCGCACTAGAGACTATGATCTGAGAGTGAATGCGTCGCATGTCACCCAAAGGGTACCATACTAAACATCCAGACTGTGGAAAAGAAACTCTCCCACAATCCTTTCTCAGATAGCTTAAGGCTCGTAACGTACGAAAGAAATCATTCATGATTACCGTATCTTAAACTGTTTTGAGATGAGAAGAGAACAGGCCCAACTAGGAGGGAGACTAACAAGTCCTACTGTTGTCATGCCATGGATTCACGCTATGGTTGAGGTTTGAACAGGGAACTCCTGGATGTTATCATGCACAGGTTTCAACCTAAAAGTCTATCATCAAATCCTCATCAGAGGAAATGAGAGTCCTAAGGGATCATGTCAATGATACACCAAAACAGACAAAAGCATCAGCTTAACAGTAAAATGCATGCAATGCAAGTGAGGGAGGAAATATGTGTGGGGCTTCAGCCTCCACAAGCTCGTCTCAACCTCAAGCCAGTCATGAAATAACAGTAATCATACTGAAAAGTAAGCAACATGCTATCAAGCACTATACAGTAAACTGCAATCATACAGATAAAAGAAATGAAATCATGCTATCAAGCAAAATAAACACATGGGCAAGGGAGCTGGGCTCTACCGAATACCCGCAAGCAAAGCCAAGCAATAACAATACAAGTAGAGGGAGCAACTCAACCTCTAATGCAATCATGCTCTTACACTGAACTTATTCTAGATGAACCTAGTCTAATGCAACAGACAAATCAGACAAAACAAACAATACAGAAAAGAAAAACAGAAGAAAGCCTCAGCTCATCCAGCAGCTACTCAGTCTTCAGACTCAGAGATCACTTGCTTTCCAGGTATCAACCCTACAACATGAGTATCAACTCATCTTCTCCCTTAAGCTCCAGCTTCTTGATCAGCTCCACCTTCAGGCTTCACTATCTTCAGGGATATTCAAGCATCAACTTGATCTTCATAAAGTCTTCAGACTTCAACAATCTTCAAGGGATCATCCTCTTCAAAGCTTCAGCTCCTATCTTCAATGGCTCAAATGCTCCAGCAAACAAGATTCAGTCAACAAGATGAGGTGAGGATGTTACAGTGCTCACTGACTTCCAAAGGATGCCATTGAGGACTTAACATCAAAAGGAAAGGCTCTCTCAAAGTTCTACCTTATAGGGCAAGGTCACTAATCCCTCCAAAGGAGAGAGGTGAATACCCTTAAGGGACTTTATGTCACAGAGAAGGAAGGAGGTGAACAAGACACTCCTTGTTTATTGAATGGAAGTATCCTATCTAGGGCTCTGCCTATGCACCTATAAACCTATGAACAAAACAAACAAAAGCTATGCTAAACTCCTCTGCAAGGTCTTCAAAGCTTCCCTGATGATCCACAATGTCTTCAACTCAATCTTCAAAGCTCACACACTCAAAAGAGAAGAAAAGAAAACAATACAATACAAACTATGCCTTTAAGCAACACACATACTATCCATACATTCAAAAATCAATTAAAAATACTAAAACACCATACAATATTCTAGCAAAATTCTAGGGGGTTCTATACATACTTACCCTTAACCCATATATTCCCTATACACTAATTTGGCCTATAAACCCCAAAACAAAATTGTTCAAATCTATCTATACAACCTAAAACCCTAATTTGAACACCTAAATGTCAAACAATCAAACTACATCAAATCTTAATCTACAAATTGAGAATTAAATTCTAAATGAACTATGATTCAATACCTAACTATGACAAAAAGAATGGCTCAAAAATCCTAAGGGAAAGTCCTAAAACAAATTGTACAAAATCAAGTATCAAACAAAATCAATTAAAAATACTATTTACAAAAATAATATGCAAAAAATGTTAAAATAAAAATAAAATGGAATTTTTATTTTTATTAATTTTCTAGACAAAATCATGAATGTGTGAAAAAAAGAAGAAGTGAAAAATATGAGTTTTTGGATTTTTTATGATTTTTTGAATATGCTAGAAAATTAAAAGAAATAAAAATAAAAGAATATAAGAAATAAAGGGGAGGGGGTGTCAAAAGTAGGGCGCCCCAGTTCATTCTGATTGGGCCAGGAATGTGGGAGGTGTGGATAGCGTTGGTTTCTGAGGCCCATATCTAACAATTCATCAAAACGGCGCGTTTTGATTAGTGGTGTGCAGCGTTTTATACACTTCAGACTCCCTCCACTTTTGAAATTGAATTGGAGCCGCTGGATCAACTGAATTAGTCAAGCATTAGGGACAATCCAACGGTGGGACTTCATCGTCCCCAAATGAACCCTAGGGTTTGCAGAAACCCTAACTCCATGCAAGGATTTCAACTCCTTCGTTCTCAATGGTGGCTGGACGAAATCAAGAAATTCCAAAAGCAAAGTTGTACTATTAATCACCCAGAACACGATGCTACCACTAGTCTTCCCTGAAACTCCCTATATCATCCTAACAGAACACACGAATGCTTGGGTTCCACCATGATCCTCTGCCATCAACCTTAACCAAACTCAAATCCAATGATCTAAATCTGTTCTTTAGGTTACCATCATCACTCTAAACCATAACACATCAATTAATGCTCAACACACGATCCATTCTTGCAACTGAAAGAAATTGGTGTCTGCCATGGAACTTCACAAAACTTCCTTAAATTCTCAGAATATAGTCCTCTACCCTAGCTTAACCAGTCTAAACCTAGAACTATGGTGAAATGCATATAAATAAGGTGATACGATTGAAATCACCAACCTGTCAAGTTGCAATGGTGGATGTGGTTTCACTCCAATTCAATGCCTGCAAGCTTCCCTGATTGATCCTTAATGGCAGATATGAATTCTGTATGCAAAAAGATGGATGAACACTGCTTGAATCTTGTGTTTGATCTCAATATGCTTTTCTTGCAAATTCTTCAAAACAGCTTCAAACTTCCATGGATCTTCCTCTATCTCAGCATGCAAGTAATCACAAGGACCAGAAGAATATGTTTGTGGAGAAGAAAAGAATGGAAATGGCAGAGAATGAAGGTTTGTTATGAAAATGCAAATGGAAGAATCTCACTTTTTCACACTCTAATCTCACCACTCACCAACAATTATCACCAACCCTGGTCACATTGTGATTCACCCTTCTTATAACAATCAAAAGAATAATCTAGATCCATCTAGAAACTTGTGGAATCATTTGGAAAGTTTTAGAACTTCTCATGAAATGATACATTGGATATCCATTATCTCATGCCTTAGGCTTGCCAAATTGACTTTAAAATCTCCTTACAAGAGATATTGAGAAAGAATGAATGAAAAGCATGCACTTCCTTGCCTTTTGTGAAGTTTTGTTTAGTTACCTTATGATTCAAGTAACAATTTTCCAAAGCAACCTTCATTTTTGAGCCTCAAATCAAAATTCTATTTAAACCAAAGTTTTTATAATGTCATTTACATTCAAAATGGTATATTGGATGACCTATTTTGGATTTGTGGATCTCCCAAACCAAATTTCAATTTCAACTTTTTAACTTATAAGCCCTTTTTTAGGTCATTTTTACCCAATCATGAAAATCCTTGCTAAAAGCTCTTTCAACAACTCATGACCTCTTTTCTAGACTTAAAATCCCATTTTGAACAACTTTCATGTTTTGAGTTTTTCCATTTGAGGCTTGGAAATAGGAGATATGGCCTTTGCTCAAAATGACCTATAATCACCAAATGACCAAAATACCCCTGCCTTGTTCAACCCATAAGTTGAGTTCTACAAATCCTATCAAGGACTTCTAGTACTCTCTAGAAATATAAGAAGATGCTCTTCAACATTCATGTTGACCAAGAGATCATAGGAATCATCCTACTAGGGAAAAAGTTGTCTGCAAGTTGGGTGACTTTCAAGGACCCAGATTCACATACCTCAGATGACCTGTAATTTGTCAAAACCATAACTTGAGCTCTGCAAATCCTATCAAGGACTTCTACCACTCAAATTAAAGCTAAGAACAAGATCTACAACATTCATGTTGTGGGGAAGATGAGATATCAATCACATCTTGAGCTAAATCTGCCTGGAAGATAGGGATCAGATTAGGGTTTTTCCACTGACAATCCTCAGAAACCCTAACTCAAAACTTCTCAAACTCCTCAATCATGATGAGTTGGTCTAGGAATCATCTTTATAGAATGTCCATGCATCATTCCATGATCTCATGGCCCTTGGATTAGATCTCAACCTTCTCCAAATCTTCAGTTATCCTAGGGTCGACCCAGTCAAAACCCTAGTCCTACCATTCATGGTTGAATCTTCTGAATTCTTGCACAAGGACTTCTCTGGGCTTCATGATGGCTATCAAGACATCTCATAGGCTTTCTCAAAACATCAAGTTCATTCTCAAAGTCTCTGAATCATCTAAGGAGTTCCCACAACTCTCAGGCTATGAGTCACATATCCTTGATTTCACCCAATTCCTCTGGGGATCTCTTGAACTTCCTAATGAAGGTATCACCTTTCAAATACTTAATGAGTAAATAAATGTTGGTCAAATTTTGGGGTGCAACAGAATGCCACTTGTGATTTCCATTCAGGGGCACCAGGCCACACAATAGAGAACTGCAAAGCCTTCAAGCATAAGGTGCAGGACATGGTGGATGCCAAGATCATCAACTTCTCCGACAATGTGCCAAATGTCACGAAGAATCCTATGCCGAATCATAGGGGAGGTGGCGTGAACGCCGTTATCAAAGACGAGAGTGCAGATTTGTTGACTGATGTCAGAGATCTGAAGATGCCGCTTAGCTTTGTTAAAGCTAAGTTGCTGAAAAGAGGGTTCTTTCCAGGTTGCAGAGAACTATGTATGGACTGTGCCACACGTTCTGATGGGTGTGAGCAGTTGGTAGAAGGAATTCAAAGTCTGATGACTGAAGGGATTCTGCAGTTTAGCCAGAGGGCTGAAGGTGGGTCAGGAGAGCTAGTGCTGAAGCAGGCCGATGAAGTCGCCACCATCACCATCCCTCGCCGGCCGATAACCATTTCTGCGCCCAGACCGCCTACAATTACTATCACTAAAGCTGGGCCGATACCCTTCGAGAGCACGAATGCTGTCCCGTGGCATTATGGGGCTGAAGTCTACTGCAACGGACAGAGGTTGGAGCTAGAACCGTTTGGGACGACTGTGGAGGACCTTGCCGGAGTCAGTGGTATCACTCGCAGCGGAAGAGTATTTGCACCACCAGAGGTCGTGGCGGATAAAGCGGTCAGAGCTGATGCGGCCGATAAGGGTAAAAGTAAAGTCGTTGAAGAGACCCCGTGTGGGGTAGAAACAGACTTGCTTGTTAAAGATGCCGAGGAGTTTATGCGGTTGATTAAAAAGAGTGACTACAAGATTGTGGACCATCTCCATCAGACGCCCTCGAAGATTTCCATTCTAAACCTGTTGCTGTGTTCTGAAGCACACCGCAACGCGCTGCTGAAGGTGTTGAATGCCGCCTATGTACCGCAAGAAATATTGGTAAATCAGCTAGAAGAGGTCGTAGCCCATGTGAATGCTGGAAACGGGATAGGTTTCATGGACCTGGAGCTGACGCCGAAGGGGAGAAACCATAATAGCGCCCTGCACATCTCGATAGAGTGTAGGGGCACGATCATGTCGCACATACTGGTGGACACGGGTTCGTCGCTTAATGTTCTTCCGAAGAAGGCATTAATGAAGTTGGATACTCGCGGAGTGATCTGCACACCCAGTGATCTGGTTGTGAAGGCATTCGATGGAACTAAATGACACGTTTTCGGGGAGGTGACCCTGCCGATCCAAGTCGGGCCGGAAACGTTCGACGCGGTCTTTTATATTATGGACATCATGCCTGCCTACAGTTGTCTCTTGGGCCGGCCGTGGATCCATGCTGCTGGTGCCGTGACCTCCACGTTGCACCAAAAGCTCAAATATGCTGTCGGAGGAAGCATCGTAACCGTGTGTGGCGAGGAAGACATAATGGTGAGCCATTTGTCGTCCTTCAAGTATGTGGAGATGGATGGCGAAATCCATGAGACTCTATGCCAAGCGTTCGAAGCTGTCAAAGTGAAGGACGTAGCTCTTGTGGTCACAGAAAAGCCAGAGATGACTCTCTCCTCGTTCAAGGAAGCTCGGGCCGTTGTCCAAGCCGGGTCTACCCCAGGCTGGGGGCGAATTTTGGAGATACCCAACAAGCAAGATAAGTTTGGGTTGGGATATTCTCCTGGAGCTGAAGCTTCTTCTTCGTCTAGCAGTGCGTCTTGAGGTAAGGGGCCGATCCAGTTTACCAGTGGCGGAATGATTTTCGAAAGCATCAATGCGGTGTCTGAAGACAGCGGAGATAGCGACTGTGACCTCGACTCTTGGATCCAGCCAAGCAAGCCAGGCGAGGGCCTCACCAATTGGTTCGTCAAGGATATCATCCAGATGACAAGCGAAGAGTAATGATTTACTTTTTCCAATCATTGTACAACCCTATGTCCTACCCGGGGCATAGCGATTTTATTGTCAGGGCCTTGTTGGATTATGTACATGCATTTTGTTAATAAATCAAAGGTGTTTTCTTCGTATTCAAATATTGTGATCTCTATTATTCCTGTTTTATATTTGTTTTGAAAAACAATAAAATGGCAATGAGGTTTGTGCTAACCTGCACATCCTTGTTTTAAACTTAACCCTTGTTATTGCAGGATCCACATAACAGATGACATCGACTCTGGACCTTCTACGAATCACTTCGACTTCGATTGCCCGATCTATCAAGCCGAAGAAGAGATTGATGAAGACGAAGACCTTCCTGAAGAGTTGGCCCGCTTGTTGAAACAAGAGGAGAAAGTTATTCTGCCTCATGAAGAGGAGATTGAGATCGTGAATTTGGGTTCTGAAGAGCTCGTCAGAAACGTCAGGATAGGGGCTGCATTGCAGAATGATGTCAAGCAGAGATTGGTCGAGATGCTAAGAGAGTATAGTGACGTCTTTTCTTGGTCATACGAAGATATGCCCGGACTTGACACGGACATCGTGGTCCACCACTTGCCGCTGCGAGAAGATTGCCCTCCCGTTAAGCAGAAGCTTAGGAGGACGAGACCAGATATGGCCGTTAAGATCAAAGAAGAAGTGCAAAAACAGCTCGATGTTGGCTTCTTAGCGGTCACCACTTACCCTCCGTGGGTCGCCAACATAGTGCCTGTACCGAAGAAGGACGGTAAGGTACGAATGTGCGTCGATTATCGGGATTTGAATAGGGCGAGCCCTAAAGATGATTTCCCGTTGCCTCATATCGATGTGTTGGTCGACAACACAGCCCAGTTCTCCGTGTTTTCGTTCATGGATGGCTTCTCCGGTTATAACCAGATTAAGATGGCGCCGGAGGACATGGAGAAAACAACGTTTATCACTCCTTGGGGAACGTTTTGCTACAAGGTAATGCCTTTCGGTCTGAAGAACGCAGGGGCCACTTACCAACGAGCAATGGTAACTTTGTTTCATGACATGATTCATCACGAGATTGAAGTCTATGTTGATGACATGATTGCGAAGTCCCAAACGGAGGAGGGACATCTGGTCAATTTGCTGAAGCTTTTTGAGAGGCTTAGGAAGTTCAGGTTGAGGCTGAATCCTAACAAATGTACTTTCAGAGTACGGTCCGGAAAGTTACTGGGGTTTATCGTGAGCGAACGAGGCATCGAGGTTGATCCTGTGAAAATAAAAGCCATACAAGAAATGCCAGTGCCAAAAACAGAAAAAGAAGTTCGTGGTTTCTTGGGCAGAATAAACTACATTGCAAGGTTTATCTCTCAGCTCACGGCCACGTGTGAACCGATGTTCAAGCTTTTAAAGAAAGATCAGGCGATTACCTGGAACGAGGATTGCCAGAAGGCATTTGACAAGATAAAGCAGTATCTCCAAGAACCTCCAATCTTGATACCCCCAGTGGCTGGACGGCCATTAATCATGTACTTGACAGTTCTTGAGAATAGTATGGGGTGTGTTCTCGGTCAGCACGACGAGACGGGCAGAAAGGAGCATGCCATTTACTACTTGAGTAAAAAGTTCACAGATTGTGAATCTCATTACTCGATGCTGGAGAAGACGTGTTGTGCACTAGCTTGGGCTGCCAAACGTTTACGACAGTACATGCTCAATCACACCACCATGCTAATTTCGAAGATGGATCTGATCAAGTACGTCTTCGAGAAGCAGGCTCTTTCAGGTAGGATTGCCAGATGGCAAATGGTGTTGACGGAATATGATATTCAGTACGTGTCCCAGAAAGCCATCAAGGGAAGCGTATTGTCTGATTGCCTTGCCGAACAGCCGATCGAAGATTATCAGCCAATGAAATTTGAATTCCCTGATGAGGATATTATGTTTCTCAAAGCGAAGGATTGCGATGAGCCGTTGCCCGACGAGGGGCCAGATAGGAAGTCCCAGTGGAAATTGATATTCGACGGGGCGGTTAATTCCTACGGAAGTGGCATTGGGGCGATCATCACGACTCCCCACGGATCCCATATCCCGTTTACTGCGAGACTGACGTTTCCAGTCACCAATAACGAAGCGGAATACGAAGCATGCATCATGGGTCTAGAAGAAGCTATTGATTTAAGAATCAAGAATCTAGACGTATATGGTGACTCGGCGCTTGTGATCAACCAGATTAAAAGGGAGTGGGAAACTCGTCAATCGAATTTGGTGCCATACATGAATTATGCCAGAAGGCTACTTCCGTTCTTTGATTGAGTGGAACTCCATCATGTGCCCAGGGCTGAAAATCAGATGGCTGATGCCTTAGCCACGTTGGCTTCAATGTATAAAGTCAATTTTTGGAATGAGGCTCCAAGAATTGTCCTATCTCGTCTTGATAGACCTGCATTCGTCTTTGCAATCGAGGAAGCCGCCGACGGCAAGCCATGGTTCCATGACATCCATACTTTCCTTATGACTAAGGAGTATCCGGCGGGTGCGTCAACCCAGGATAAGAAGACTCTGAGGAGGCTGTCTGGAAATTTTTATCTCAATCCTGATGGAGTGTTGTACAAGAGAAACCACGATCTCGTGCTACTCAAATGTGTAGATGAAAAAGAGGCGAGTATGCTCATGGAAGAAGTCCATGAAGGCACATTTGGTACACACGCCGGCGGGTATGCTATGACGAGAAAGATCCTGAGAGTAAGGTACTACTGGCTGATGATGGAATCGGATTGCTTTAAATTCGCGAAGAGATGTCATAAATGCCAGATTTATGCTAATAAAGTTCGTGTGCCGCCGTGCCCGTTAAATGTCATGTCCTCCCCGTGGCCGTTCTCCATGTGGGGCATCGACATGATAGGCAAGATCGAGCCCACTGCGTCTAATGGTCATCGCTTCATTCTGGTAGCTATCGACTACTTCACCAAGTGGGTGGAGGCAGCCTCGTATGCTAATGTGACCAAGCAGGTGGTGGCTAAATTCATAAAGAGGGACATCATCTGTCGTTACGGAATTCCCGAGTGGATCATTACTGATAATGGTTCGAATCTGAATAACAAGATGATGAAGGAGCTGTGCCAGAGTTTCAAGATTGAACACCACAACTCATCTCCTTACCGGCCGAAGATGAATGGTGCCGTTGAAGCGGCCAATAAGAACATAAAGAAGATTATTCAGAAGATGGTTGTGACCTACAAAGATTGGCACGAGATGTTGCCATTTGCACTGCACGGTTATCGTACGATGGTGCGTACGTCGACCGGGGCAACTCCTTTCTCCTTGGTGTATGGTATGGAAGCAGTCCTACCGTTAGAAGTGGAGATCCCTTCTTTGCGAGTTTTGGTTGATGTGAAACTCGACGAGGCATAATGGATTACGAACCGACTGAACCAACTCAGCCTGATGGACGAGAAAAGGTTAGCATCGATTGCGCATGGTCGTTTATACCAGAGCCGAATGAAGAAAGCTTATGATAAGAAGGTGCGTCCTAGAAGCTTTCAGACGGGTGATCTCGTCCTGAAGAAGATTCTTCCTCCACACTCCGATCACCGGGGCAAGTGGACTCCCAATTACGAAGGTCCGTACATCATTAGCAAGGTCTTCTGGGGAGGAGCTTTGTTGTTATCCATGATGGATGGTGAAGATTTTGCATCCCCGGTGAATGCGGACGCAGTTAAAAAATACTTTGCTTGAAAGCGACCCGTTGGACAGAAAAAAGAGAGTCCAGGCAAAAATGGGGCATCCCGGCGAACCATAAAAAAGGAAAAAGGTTCGGGCAAAAATTAGGGATATAAATTGAAAAAATGTACACCTGCAAAGTCGAAAACCCGGATGGGCGACTTTGGCAAAAAAGGGTATCCCGGTGAACTGAAAACCCGCAAAGGGCGATTCACGCAAAAGTTAGGGATTTGAAAAAGCAAATGACTGCATTCCGCGTGTGGACTTTCTTTGTTTAGTGGTTTGGAAGACCTGAGGGCCGTTTATCTGAATCAATCTCTTCTGAAGCTGAAGCGTCGGAGAAGTACCGAAGTCGAGTGGGTCATAGAGGGATCAACTCATGGTGTTCGTCTACGCCTCGTTACCGACATTTGTATATACTGATGTATATTTATGTTTTATTTTTGCGCGACTTCCTCATTCCAGGAGCTTGCATCTGTTGTAAAACATTTTTACCCATTCAGGGGTTCGTTATCAATAAAATGTATACTATTCAGCAATTCTGTTTGCCTGTTTAGCATTTATCTGTTTTGTTTGCGGAAAAGAACGCCGATGTTTTTGATAAAATGCGCATACATAAACTTACTGGACTAGGCCACTGATTGTTGAAACAATGAATTACTTGACCATTGTCACGAGATAATAACCTTGATAGGTCCCTTTGAGAAGGGTATCTTGTCTGTTTGTTTGTGTTGTTACAGGTGTAGCATATTCCAGGCAGTGCGCCGCGCGCATCCCCAAGCAGGATGATTCCTCCTTCTCCAGCAAAGTTCAGTAGCTTCTCCCCGCAGAGTCTGAACCCGAGATCGCGAGCATTGATATGTCTCCCTAGGCAGAGAAGATTCTCTCCCCAATCAGATGCATCCTGAAGGAACGTCATCTCCTCAGCTGAGTCATACTGAAGTGTGCAGTGACTGATGGTTCAAGACTGAAGTCTCCAGCGGAATTGAGATTCCTTACAGAGTTGTACTCTCCCCCGAAGCCGGATGATTCCTTCTTCCCCCAGCGGAATTGAGATTCCCCACAGAGTCGTATTCTCCTCGGCAAGCATAATGATTTCCTCTTCCTCAGCCAAGTTTGCAGATCCCCAAGAGAGCCGAATCCTTGGAAGCCGCTCGGGCCATGAATGGTTTTCCCCAGTGGAGTGTTGAATAGCTGATGCTGTGTTTCCCCACCGGAGTCGTTATCTCCAGGAGAGTAGCCGTGGAGGCCGCACAGTCTATTCCCGCGATTGATATCGCTTTCCCTCAGCAGGTCCAGGTTCTCGTAGAGCTTCGTTCCCCCCGCAGTAGTCAACTGAAGTTGTGTCCCCTGCGGAGTCCAATTGAGATTAGTGTGACCTTGTTCTCCTCAGCAGGATGATTCCTCTATCTGAGTGGTTCTTTCTCCTTGACAGGGGGATTCTCCCTTCAACATTTATTTTGCTGACGGGATCGCATCATTGTGTATGACTACATAGCATTTATAGCATTTCCACCGTGTGGAGCATTGCGCCACTGCCGAAGCATATGCATAATAAACATGATCTAGGTTGTTACCGTTCTTGTTTTGCAGGTGTTCCGCCGCAGAATTGATTGCTCAGGATGATTCCTGAAATAGTCCCCAGCGAAGTCTTCGGCTCAAGATGATTCTTGAATGCCCTAGACAGGTCGTTTGCTTAAGATGATTCTTAAGATCCCCAGTGCAGTCTCCAGAGTTGGTTGCTCAAGCTGATGCTTAGAGTCCCCGACAGAGTGTTTGCTCAGGATGATTCCTGAAATCTCCAGCAGTTATCGGTTCAAGATGATTCTTGAAGTCCCCCAGCAGAGTTATGTGTCCAAGATGATTCTTGAAGTCCTCAGCAGAGTTGATTCATCCAGAATGATATCTGGATCCCCGAAGCGGAGTTACTTGATAGTTCTCCAGAATCCCTAGCGGAGATGCGTCATCCCCAGCAGGTTTCTGAACAGCGAAGTTGAAACTTCCCCTGAAGACTTCATGATTGAAGTCTGACCGTGTTAACGAAGCAGTTCTCTCAGCTGATGCGGAGTGCCTGATGGCAGGGGTTTGGATATTCCTAATTGGTTCATGATTGACCAAGAATTCTATTCCCGACTTGCTGATAAAGTTCGGCTGATGCCCGAAAGTTTTCTTTGAATGCCTGATGGCATGATTTAACGTGATCAACATGATTGTTGACCTGATGAGTCCCGAGGAATCTTGATGCCTGATGGCATGATCGATCATGTATTACCGGTTACCGTGTGACCGATTCTCCCGCCAGTTGCCGTGCAGCTAATATTTCAGTTTTCAAAGATTTGTTCCCATCAGAGTACCGTGCACTTGTGCAGTTGGCAAATTTTTGGGTTTGTTGGTATTCAACCGTCTCGCACCTTGATTGGCTGAGAGCCGTTCGCCTCACCCAGTCAGGTTCAAGTCGTTTGAATAGGGGCAACTGTTGCACCCCAAATTTTGACCAACATTTATTTACCTAGCTTGTGTTCATATCCAAGAAGGTTATTCAAGTGTTCAAGGATTGATATCTTTGTCATAGAAGTTAAGAGATCCTCAGAGAGATTGGTTGAAGCCAAGGTTGTGTGCCTCCTAACTTGAGAGTTGTGGGAGCTCCTCAGATGATTCTGAGGCTATGAGGATGGACTTGAAGCTTTGAGAGAGCTTATGAGATGTCTTGAAAGCCATCATGAAGCCTAGAGAGGCCATTGTACAAGAATAAGAAGACTCAGCCATGAGTGGTGCAGTTAGGGTTTGATTGGGTCAACCCTAGGTCAACTGATGATTTGGAGAGGGTTGAGACCTAATCCAAGATCCATGTGATCATGGATTGATGCATTGAGATGCTATAAGGATGATTCCAAGGGCAAATCATCATGATTGAAGAGTTTGAGAAGTTTCAAGCTAGGGTTTCTAAGGCTTGACAGTGTAAAATCCCCTAGTTTGATCCCTATCTTCAAGGCAATTTAGCTCAAGATGTGATTGTCATCTCATCTAACCCCCAACATTAATGTTGTAGAGCTTGTTCTTAGCTTTAATTTGAGTACTAGAAGTACTTGATCGGATTTGTAGAGCTCAAGTTATGACTTTGACAAGTTACAGGTCATCTAAGGTATGTGAATCTGGGTCCTTGAAAGTCACCCAACTTGCATCCAACTTTTGCCCAAGAAGGATGATTCCTATGAACTCTTGGTCAACATGAATGTTGTTCCTCATCTTCTTATATTTCTAGATAATGCTATAAGTCCTTGATAGGATTTGTAGAACTCAAGTTATGGCTTTGACAAGTCAAGGGCATTTTGGTCATTTGGAAATTATAGGTCATTTCAAGCATAAGGCCATATCTCCTATTTCCAAGCTTCAAATGGAAAAATCTTCAAAATCAAACTTGCTTAGAATGATGCTTTAAGGCTAGTAGGGAGGTCATGAGATGTTGAAAAGGCTTGTAGCAAAAAGTGATAAAAATGACCTAAAATGGAGGCATAAGTTAAATAAGTTGAAGTTGGAAATTGGAAATCCTAAGTTACACATCCAAACCATGGCATATAATAGGTCATTTTGACTCCAAAGAACATTTTAAAAACAATGGTTCAGCCACTGTTTTGATTTGAGGTTTAGATCATGGGGTTGCTTTGGAAAATGCTTGCTTGCATCTTAAGGCACAAATGCAAAACTCAAGGAAAGGCAATGTACAAGCTTGCTAAGTATCTTAACATGTCATATATCTCATTTAAGGAGATTTTCAAGTCAAGGCAAGTTGCTGCAAGAGGTTTGGCATGAGATGATACATGAGATGAATGAATCCATAAACTCATGACATGAGAATTCCAATTTCTCATTGGATGGTTCCAGATGGTTCTAGATGAGTCTAAACCACTCTATATAGTGTATAGAACTTGCTCAGATGCAAGGTTGGTGAGAGATTTGAGAGAAGAGAGAGATAGCCATTTCACTTGCTTCCATTGCAAGTTGAAATCAAATTCCACATTCTGATTCATTTCCATTCCTTTTTTCAATCCAAACACATTCCATTGATCACACTGAAGCTGTGCAGATCAATTTGAGAGAAAAACCATGGAGAATTGAAGAGATAGCACTTGGATTTTGAAGGTTGCAAGTCACAATCGAGTTTGGAGATTCAAGCTTTCTTGGCCCAATCTTTTGCAAACAGAAGCTCTATCATCATTCAAGGATTGATTCTGAAGAGTTTGAGAGCTTGAAGTGAAGGTTTACCCCATCTGTTAATCAAGTTTCAACAGGTTAGTAACTTTTCTTCTACACCATGATTTAGGCATGATTAGGGAGAATTGTTAGGATAGAACGGTTAGAGACAATTAGGTGTTGGATTCTGGGAAGTTTGGGATCAATTGGTGAGGTTTCAGTTGGTGTCACCATTTTTGTTTGGACCAAGAACTCAAGATATAGTGAGCTATAGCATGAATTGGATATCAAGAATTAACCAATGTAAGGTGGTGATCATTCTGAGGTAGTTAATTTCAAGAATTGTTGAAGTTGATGTTTGAGATTATTTTTGACCTTGGATCGGGTTTGAAGATTTAGGATGATTCAATTGATTTCAAGACCATGGTTGTGATCAGCATGAAATTCTGGATGGATTAGGGCTTTGAACTTTAGTTTTTCATGGAGAATTGATGAGGTTCGAGTTGGAGAGGATGAGCTTGAAGCTTTGAGCTTCCATGGCTGTTCTTCCCTCCAAACCCTATTCAAATGAGGAAGACGACGTTTTAACCATTGGATCGTGCGTAGACCTTTGACTGAGTGGGGATCGTGTGGCTGAGAATTGATTTTGCTTGAAGAAGAAAAGTTTGAAGACACCAAAACGTAGCGTTTCATTTAACTGAGGTTTTGGGCTTAAGTGGATTACTTGCTATCCCCACCCCTTTCATGACCCATGTTTGTTTTGAACTATATTTTGTTGCTCTTTGCACCGCTTCCTTTTCTTTTTCTTTATAATTTCTGAAATGATTTTCTGATTAGAGTTGGGCCTAGCGCACCTTACTAATCCCCCCCCCCCATTTTGAGCCCATTCATGAATTGAACTGTCTGGCATTGCTATTCACACCAAACATTTCATATTTTAATTTCTTTTTCTCCATTTTATATTAATCTTTGAAAAATCATAATAAATAGAAAATTAATGATTTTTGCATGGGGATTTTTTCTCCCATTTCATGATAATGTCTAGAAAATTATAAAATCATAATATTTGCATTTCATGCATTTTTAATATTTTTTGTGTATTTTCTCTTTTAATAGCATTTTAATTCTTTTATGTTGATGCATAGATTTGTAGAATTTTGTTTAGCAAGTTCCCTTTGAATTTCTAGGCCATTCTTTTTAGGATAGTTAGATTAGGACTTTATCTCCCCTCTGGATTTATTCCATAATTTTGTGATTAATTTTTGAGTAGTTTTGATTAGATGACTTTAGGTTGTGTAGATTTAGGTTAATCCTTAACATAGGTCCACAATAACACTAGAATTTTGGGTTTCTAGGTCAAGTTAGATATTGGGACATATAGGGTATTAAGGGTAGTCATGTAGGATCCCCTAGAAATTATGTTAGGTTTTAATATAATAGTATGCTATTTTTAATTGATTTTTGTAATTGATGGTTGTTTGTGTTGCCCTTGGGGGCTTGTATTTTTGTTTGCTTTGCTTTGTGGGCTTGGTGAGCTTGGTTTTGCTTTGAGGAGCATTGAGGAGCATATTATAAGACTTGGATATTGATTGAGGAGCTTGAGAGCTTGAGAATCTTGTTTGTTTTGTTGTTGTTTTAGGGTTAGGGATTAAGAAGAGCTTAGACCTAGTTAACTTCTTTCTTAAACATGGATGGTATCTTTCACCTCCATTCCTCCCCATGATTCAAGGTCCTTCCATGGTATTCACCTCCCTCCTTTGGAGGGATAAGTGATGGTACCTAGGAAGTAGAACCTTTGAGGGAACCCTTCTTTTGATGTTGAACCCTTATAGGTCACCTTTGGTGGTCAATAAGCAGTTTAACACCCTAGCTTATCCAGTTAAGTGATTTCCTCTGGTTTGAGTATCTTGAGAGATAATGGGCTTGAGATTGAAGATGAAGACTTCATTGAAGAGTGTAGAAGAGGATGATTCCTTGAGCATTGCCATTGTAGCTGAAGCTTGGAAAGCAACAAGAGCAAGTTGATACTTGAAGACCCAATGAAGATCCAGTAAAGATTGAAGGATGAAGTTGACACTTCTAAGCAATTGAGATTGACTGAAGAGCTGAAGCTTGAAGATCAAAGGAAGTTGATACTTACTTTGAAGCTTGAAGATCCTGAAGGAATCAAGTTGATACTTGTGGTGAAAGTGAAGCCTGAAGGTGGAGCTGATTAAGGAGCTGAAGCTTGAAGAAGAAGATAAGTTGAAACTTATATTGAAGGATTGAAACCTGGAGAAGCAAATGATATTTGTCAAGGGTGATGGAAGTCTGAAGACTGAGTTGCTGTCTGAAGAGCTGAGGCTTGGAGTTGAGAGAGGAGTTGAGCTGCTTTCTTCTGTTTTCTTTTATGTATTGATGTGCCTTGTTTGACTTGCTTGATGCATTAGAATAAGTTCATATCTAGACTAGGTAGAATCTAGGAGCATGATTGCACTAGAGGTTGAGTTGCTCCCTCTGCTTGTACTGTTACTGTATGGCTTTGCTTGCGGGTATTCGGTAGAGCCCAGCTCCCTTGCCCATGTGGTTTATTTTGCTTGATAGCATTCTATTTCTTCTGTATGATTGTATTTTACTGTATCTTGCTTGATAGCATGTTGTTATTTCTTCTGTATGATTACTGTTATTCATTCTGGCTTGAGATTGAGATGAGCTTGTGGAGGCTGATGCCCCACACACATTTTCTCCTTCACTTGCATTGCATGCATTTTACCGTATTACTGTTTACTGTTTAAGCTGATGCTTTGTCTGTTCTGTGTATCATTGACATGATCCCTTAGGACTCTCATTTCCTTTGATAAGGAATTGTTGATATAACTTTAGGTTGAAACCTATGCATGATAACTTCTAGGAGTTCCCTGTTTCAAACCTCAACCATAGGATGAATCCTTGGCATGATAACAGTAGGACTTGATAGTCTCCCTCCTAGTTGGGCATGTTCTCTTCTCATCTAAAAACAACTTAAGATACAGTAATCATGAATGATTTCTTTCGTACGTCACGAACCTTAAGCTATCTGAGAAAGGATTGTGGAAGAGTTTCTTTTCCACAGTCTGGATGTTTAGTATGGTACCCTTTGGGTGACATGCGACGCATTCACTCTCAGGTCATAGTCTTTAGCGCGATTGAAATTGCAAACACAATAAAAAACACTTCTTCCGTAAAAGACAGGAAACAAACCGTAGTGTCCCGAACTACGTAAGCTCTGATCTCTCATACCTGTTGAGAGTACGTAGGCACAATACTGATGTATTGGCGAGCTACCTTCCCCGTAACCCGTCATAGGTCGAACTACGTTGAATCTGATTTCTTGTTCTCTGATGAGAATACGTAGGCATAAAGTGCGACGCTTTGCCGAGTCATTTTTCTTTTCTTTTTAAGCCAACCTTGATAGGTAGATAGATAAACAACCCGTCCAGTAAACACAACAAGCGTGGATCCCGTCGAGTACAACGGACGTGAGGGGTGCTAATACCTTCCCCTTGCGTAACCGACTCCCGAACCCAGACGATGGTTGCGACGACCTTGTCTTACCCTTTTTCGTAAGGTTTTTCCGATCGTTTCCTTTCCCGCTCCGAGGGATAAATAAAGAAAGGTGGCGACTCTTCTGTTGTGCCGGCACCTTATTTTCGCGAAAGCGACAATCGGTAAGAAAGCTTGGGTATCCTACGGTAGCTCCTCCAGAGAAGAAAGACCTTGAAGCCCTCCTGATACACAACTTAGGGACTAAGAATCCTGAGTTATTTAGGAAGATTACGAGAGCTTGGAGGACCATTAAGAAGAAAGGGAAAGGTGACTTGGGAAGAAGAAACTGTATAACCAAGGAACCTTACTTTGCATGGGTCAAGGAAAGGGCAAAAGAGGTTAAGATGCGTTTTAAGGAGAAGATATATGAGTCTTTGCCTGAACTAAAGCCTACCCACATTCCGATAGATGAAGTTGAAGATCTTACAGCCACCATAGCAAGGGTGGTAAAGGAGAATGAAATCCTTGAGATGAAACTTCAAGAAGTCACTAGTGAGAGAAACACTATAAAGTGGGAACTCCAACACAAGAACAACCAATTAGATGCAGTGAAGAAGAAGGCAGATGAGGAGGAACACCGAAGAAAAAGGTCAAGGTGTGTCTTAATTAGTCTGATGGTAAGGTGAGTGAGCTGAAAGAGGAGTTGGATAGAGTTAGAAGGAAATGTGTTCAAAACAAAGATTGTTCGCTGGTGGCCACCAAAAAGAACAAAACAATCCGAGAAGATATAGGGGCAAAAATCCATAAGTTGAGCACTGCCATACGCCTCTCATGAGCTTCTGAGGTAGAGGAGCGTAGACTCAAAGAGGATGCCATGAGAGTTTCTTGGGTTGGACCTGCTAATTGGGACAGGGTATGCATAGAGTTGAATAACATCAAGAACTATATCGCACACCTGAAACATCAGATAAAAGATGTCTTAGAAGATAAGTCTATATGGTCCGCTGCAAGAAAGCAGATGTCTAGTGATTTTGAGGACTATGAGAGATTCATCCATATCTTGATAGTTGACCGGGACATGTATCATGACAAGCTTAATGGCTTGATTATGTTTTGCAACTGCTTGGCCAAAGATTTAGTTTGGAAGCATAGATACTCTATGGAAGCAATTAATGACTTTACTCTCCACATTATCTGTGATTTATTTTGCTTTTGCAAACCCATGTTGAAGAGGTTTAAAGAAGAGTTAGAAGAATGTGAGGCTCAAAGGCCAAAAGTTTGAAGTCTGTTTTGCTTTTATACTTTTCTCGTTGTTTCAACATTATGAGTTGTATGCCAAATTATCTCTCTTGTATCACTTGAATATTATCCTTTGATGAATGAATGTGATTTGGATTATTTTTTGTTTCTCAGTATTCTTATGTATGTTAAGTAATTAATTCGAAAATTCCATGAAAAGAAAATGCATATCATTTTGCATGTCAGGGTACGTATCTTTTTTCCAAACATCTCATAACTCTAAACTTTTACCATTTGCTACCTCCAGAATTATGCTGAATATTCAACACCGCTACGAGACTCGTCACAACTTCCAAATGACGCTTGAACAGACTGAGGAGACCCAGAACACAATGAGGGGTGATATTGATGCGCTTAAGGCAAAGATGGACCAACTGCTGGAAACCATGATGGCATTGGCCCATAAGGAAAATAGCTTTGGAAGCATAGCTGACGCCAGGAAGATTGCTGACAAAGTAGAAACTTCTGGAGTCATTAAAATAACTCATCCTCCTGTTCACGTGGACCTAGCTGAACATTTTGCATTTACCCATCATGGCTCTGAAATGGGAATGGACGAGCAGTATGACGCTTTTTTCCAACCTCCTCCTCAACATAATGTGGGGGTTGTAACTGACCCTTCCGCGGATAGACTATGCACTTTGGAAAAGAAGTTCAAGTCCTTGGAAGTCTACAAAAATCCAAGCTTAGACGCTGTTGATATGTGTCTAGTTCCCGGACTAGTGATACCAAAGAAGTTCAAAGTCCCATACTTTGACAAATATAAAAGATTCAGCTATCATAGGACTTCTCTGAGAGCATACTGTCGCAAGATGGCTTCTCATATTGACAATGACTTGCTCTTGATACATTATTTCCAAGATAGCCTCAATGGGGCATCGTTGGAATGGTATATGCAACTAGAGAAGGGGCAAGTTAGTACGTGGAGATATCTTGCAGATGCTTTTTCTAAGCATTATCAGTACAATACTGATTTAGTGTTGAATCACACCCAGCTGCAGGATATGGCTCAGCATAGTAATGAGTCATTCAAAGAGAACACCCTGCAGATGGAAAGAGCTGGCAGCTCGTGTCCAACAATCCTTGTTGACCAAAGAATTAACAGATATGTCTATGGGAACGTTACAACCTCAATACTTGGATCGCATGCTAGGATCCAGTTTCCCTAATTTTTCCGAAGTGGTGTCAGTGGGAGAAAGGATTGAAAGCTAGTTGAAAAAGAACAAAGTTGTAGTTGTTGCAAAAAATGGCAAGAAGAAACCCTTTGTGAAAAGGTGGGAAGAAGCAAATAACGCCATAATGAGAGGGCGAAGAGACAGAGCCCCGATAGAAATTCAGTACCAACAAGTAGTTACGGTTGCTCAAGCTCCCTATCAACAGCCTACTCAACAACAGGTTCAACAGTGACCCAACTAGCAAAGAGTTCCTCCGCCACAATACCAAAACACCTCATCCCAGAGGTAGCAGAGGCCAAAATTTTCGAGAAGGCACATTGATCCGGTATCGATGTCATATGGCAGATTTTTTCTCAGCTAAACCAGAGTGGGTATTTAACACTCTGATACTTGCGCTCAGAAACTATCCCATACCCTCCCGAGTATGATGCTAACGCTCATTGTGAATTTCACAAAGGGGCCCTTGGACATTCCATAGATAACTGATATGCGTTTTAGAATAGGGTGCAAGACTTGGTGGAATCTAAAGATCTTACTTTCACGCCCAAAGGTGCCAATGTTAAAAAGAATCCATTACCTACACATGGAAGTTCTTCTGTTAATGTCGTGGGGGGAGGCAGTGATTTAAGGTTGATTACAAGAGCTGAAGATGTTCGTACTCCTATGGCTGTCATATGAGAACAGCTGGAGAAAAGTGGGATAATCCCCCAAGGTGAAGCTGAGGATTTGACTGATGAAGTTGTTAAGGATCATTTGTAGAGGTTCCTAGATCAAGGTATAATTCAGATAGAATTTCAAGATCCGAATGTGGCCATTATTAAAATCCAATGTGATAAGACAGAGATTTATCCACCAAGACGAGCTTGTCCAGCTCCTGTGGTTATCCAGTATGATGCATCAGAAGCTTTTCAACAAAGACCTATTCGTCCATCACCTATAGTAATGCAATATGATGAAGTTGATGTTAACAGACAAAGACAAGCACGGCCAGCTCCGATAGTGATTGAGTACCCTGTTGATATACCTGAGCCTGAAGTTTGTAAACAAGGGCCAGGGAAGTTAGTGATTAAGTATGTTGGAGCCAAATGTGATGTTGTGGTTAGGCCCAGTGGAACGACCTATAGTCGTCGATTTTTTGTAGCCAAACCAGTAGAAGCATTTGCCAAAGATAAAGGGAAAATTGTTGACACGAAGATTGAATTCCCAAGTGTTGAGCCACCAACAGAAGTGTTGTCTTCAAAATCAGCGATTACGCAGAAAGAAGCTGAAGAGTTTTTGAAATTATCAAGAAGAGCAACTACAAACTAGTCGACCAATTAAACAAAAATCCTAGTAAGATTTCTATGCTTGCATTACTACTCAATTCAGATGCACATATATTGTTGCTATTGAAAGTGTTGAGTGTCGTGCATATCACTAGAGACATCATTGTAGCTCAATTTAACGATGGGATAGCCAGTGTGACCACTGAGAATTTCCTTGGGTTCAATGACGACGATCTGACTTCCGAAAAAAGGAATCATAACAAAGATATCCACATCTCTATCAGGTGTCAGGATACGTTGATATCACGAGTCTTGGTGGACACAGGTTCTTCCTTGAACGTGCTCCCCTAAATCACCTTGGAGAAGATGCCTGTAAGAGGAGTCAGCATGAAGTCGAGCTCCCTGATAGTTAAAGCATTTGATGGCTCAAGACAAGCAGTGATAGGTGAGGTAGACCTACTGATAAAGATTGGGCCAACTGTCTTCGCCATTACCTTTCATGTAATGGACATTTACCCAGGATATAGTTTTTTTCTAGGAAGACCCTAGATTAATTCAGCAAGGGTTGTTACATCTACTCTTCACCAAAAGCTGAAGTTTGTCAGCAATGATAAGGTGGTTCTAATTGGAGGAAAGGAAGACATCCAGGTGAGTACCTGACTTCTTTCCGTTACATTAAGGTTGAAGGTGAAATGGTTGAGACACATTTCGAGTCTTTTGAGGTGGTAAGTGTTGAACCCCAAAATTTGACCAATCGTTTCTAGAAATTTGGCCTATGTTTCGTTCCATTTGCATTTGCATATGCATATCGCATACTGTGCATTTTTTCAGCCAGATCGATTTTATCGAGATGACAACCCTTTTACTCGGGTTTCAGGCGATTCAAACCAGTTCGAATAAAGAGGTTTATTTCGAAATTTGTGCTCTTCCCGGTGATTCAGTCTATGCTGTTGTTTTTTAGGATATTTCGGTGTCTGCCTTTTTACCGGTTATTTCATTGCATTCTTGCATTTTTTTGTTAATTTACTTAATTGCTTTGCATTGGAATTATCTTGATTTTCTAGAATTTATTTCTTAATTTTTAGCATAGAATTTAAATTTTAAATAGATTGTTATCTTCTATTTTCTATTTTTAGAATATTATTAGTTTTTAATAGATTTTAAGTAGCATTTTCTATTTTAATAGTTTCTAGAATTAATTGTTTTTAGAATATTAGGTTTTATTTTTAGAATTAATTCTTTTAGATTTTGATTAGATTTTATTAATCTAGAGTGAATTTGGTTAGAATTTTAGAGTGAATTTTGATTAGGATAATGAAATATTATTGGATTTAGGTTTTAATTAGTTTACTTTAGTTAAATGATATTAGTTTTAGTTTTTATTAATTGGTTTTAGTCTTAACGTTGCGTTCTAATTTTGATTAAATAATTTTGAGTTTTAATCAGCATTTAATGGCACTCAGCATTTTAGTTAATATTAGTTAAATTTTTGGTTCAGCTTTTAATTGTTAGCATTTATTAACCAGCTTGTTTTAATTAATATATGTTAATCAGCTTTAGCACTAATCAATCCAATAATCTAGATTTCTGCAGATTGGCTGACATGTGTCAGGCTATAAATAGCCTCCTCTCTCTTTCATAATCAAGGCTGACACGTTGCCCCAAGTGGCTGGCACGCGTCCTAGAGAGGTGGCGCCACGTTACCCCACAAACCCTAAAACGCTTTGCCGGCAAAATCAAACACCACTGTTCCCCTCAATGGAAACTTCACGAACCCGTCGGAAAACTCATATGTTCATCCGTGTTCATACGATTTTCCGGATCTCCACCATAATCTTCAAATGATCTTCATAGCGTATATACACATAACTGTTTTTCCAGATCTTCATCTGTGTTCATCGTGTTCATAACCGTTTTTCCAGATCTTCATCTGTGTTCATCATGTTCATACTTGTTTTCCTAGATTTTCTTCATCACCTTCGTGTGAACTTCATCACATTTTCTAGGATTTCAACAATGCATCATAGATCTTCATTTTCTTGATGAAGATCTTCATATGTTCGTCACAAACCTTCAAGCGATCTTAAACCAAACTTCTTCACGATCTGGATCCAAACTACATCCCAAGATCTTCGTCATGAATCTCCAGGTTTTCACGAATAAGCAGCAACAATGAGTTTTCGCAAACCTCATCTAAATCGCTCAACTTTCGTCATCCTCAACCGGAACAACATCAACCTCCATAATCATCAACATCGCGAACCTTCATCTCCAGATCTTCACAAACAACAACAATAAGTCCTTCAACCTCAGATTTAATCTTCAACTCGCCTCAAGAACACGAATGAGCTGCCACTCGTGATTTTCTTCATTCGTTAATGCACCAGATCTAACCTCCAGGATTTGAGAAAAGGCATTTTGTTTATTTTGATTTGGTGGATTTGTTATCTCGTATGGGTTTTGTAGGTTATGCATTGGAGGTGGTGATGTTTGAACAAAATGAAACTGAGTTAAGAGGGAGAGAGGTTTTGTTTTGGTTGGAAAAAAAGTTTTGGAGGACGAAGCGGAGGAACAGACGGAACCACTCCGTTCGGTAACATTGTTTTTATTTCATCTTTTTCATCTCTTTTATTCAACCATCGAGTGTTGTGAGCCGTAAGCGTTAGATACGTGGGAAATGATGAGTTAGTGGCTGCCTCTCACTTGTCTAGAGTGTTAGCGTATGTCCTTTGGACAATATGTGACGCATTCGCTCCTACGTCTTAGGACTTTGCATGTGCGTCCCGATCCGAACCTTTTATCTCGCATCTTGGCGATTGAGACCCTTTTCTCTCGCATCTTGGTGATTAAGAGCATTTTCTCTCACATCATGGCGATTGAGATCCCTTCTCTTGCCCCCGTGCAATCGAGACCGTTCTTCATAGTTGGTTGAACTACGACTGCTCTGATCTCTCATATCTGATGAGAGTACGTAGGCATAGGATTGCAATAATCCTATAGATCACACTAACAACTAATTTCTCTTTTCTCTCGCTTCCGTGCGATCGAGACTTCTCCCGCTGATGACTAACACATCCCTTTCTCTTGCCCCAATGCAACGAGACTAGCCCGTAGCTCTAAATCCGTTAGGTTCCCATACACTTTAAACCAACGACATACTACGTCCGTTCTACCGCAAATAGGTAACGCCTAAGTCTCCAATGGTCGAGCAACATACACCTAACAGCTAGAATGCATGCGCTAGTATCGTCTACCTTTTCCCTCACCCCCGTGTGGTCGAGAACACCCTTTCGTCCCGTAGTGAGCCTGAACTATGTTTTGCTCTGATTTCTCATGCCATATGAGAATATGTAGGCACAAGACGCGATGTCTTAGCGAGCAATCCCCCTGTAGTTTCCCGAACTATGTTGACTCTGACTTTCCCATTGCACGAGGGAATACGTAGGCATAGGGCAGTGATGCTCGATCGAGTCAGTTCTTTCCGTTTAACTTTAACAACCGTAGATAGAGTGTTAAACACACCCTTAGATAGACAATAAGCGTGGATCCCGTCGAGTACGACGGACGTGAGGGGTGCTCATACCTTCCCCTTGCGTAACCGACTCTCGAACCCGAGATTTGGTTGCGATGACCGATCTTATCCCGTTTTCGTTAGGTTTTCTCTTATCGTTTCCTTTCCCTCCTTTGGGATAAATAACGAACGGTGGCGAGTCTTCTGTCATTGTCGGCTCTTTTTTTCGCAGTAACGACAGCTGGCGACTCTGCTGGGGACTTCTTTTGCAGTCTCGCCTAGTTTTTTTCCTGGGTGTCTGGGCTCCCCAGCAGCTGGCGACTCTGCTGGGGACAGGAATATCCCCTATGCGAGTCAATCCTAGCACTTGTTTTCTTGTCTTTGGGTGTGTATATTGGTGTGGTGTTGTACTTTGTATATTGTTGTATTTACATTTTCCGCACTATATTATTATTTGTTGCTGTTGTGCTGTTGGGTGGTGGTTCCTTTGAGAGATAAGCCAAAACCCAGGCTTGAGTACAAACATAGCATTAGTAGTGGAAATTAGTGGTGAACCTATATGTTAGGCATGCACTAGTTCCCACGAAATTCGCACTTAGACGAGATTCTCTTTGATGACTTATTTTCTAGTCCTGTGGACTCGACAAGATTTTTATCTCTGAGGATTGTCGACTCTGGGGACCGATCACTTGTGATTCAACTAAGTGAGGCCTCTTTGGGAGATTATGATACCAAACCAGAAATGGTGAACGTATCATCGTTTCTCGAAAGTCTGTGACGTTGATGAACGCATAGGATGCTGAACCTTATTAGTGATTAGGTCCATACCTGTGAGTGGAAGGGTTTTTGCAGGAAACTTGACTTCCAGCCAACACGGTATTTTGGTTTCCTCTTCAGAGCGAACTTATCCAGTCAACAGCACAACAACTATTTCAGAGCTTTGTGGGATCTTTGATCCTTTGTTTGTTGCATCAGCATTTTGCATCGCATGGCATTTGCATCTCATTTTTGCATATCCATCCTCAGCCGGAACAGAGAGCTTGCCAGTCTTTTGTCCAACCCGCAGTTGATTTCCCGACATTCGCATTGGACTTGAGTTAGCTTCTGGAAGAATCATGAACTCAGTAGTGCAGAATCAGGTTGTTACGAGGGCCGAGTTTGAATTGATGAAGAATCAGCTAGATCAACTCATGGAAGCCATGACAGCTATGACTAGAGGACAAGCTATTATTCAGAGGACTCCGGTGAACAATGTTGCTCAAGCTCAGCCTATGCAGATTCCTGTTGAAGGGCGTACTATTGCCAGAGATAGAGGTTCATCTTCTCTCCATGACACGGACTATCATAATTTCACTTTCCCTGTACCAGATTCTCAGAGGGTTGTTCCGAAGATTAATGCTAAGGACCCACAGACTGTTGAATTCATGAGAAGGTATCGTCTGTTGGATGAAAAGCTTGACGCCATGATGAGTAAGAATACTCTTAATCTGAATGCTTCGAGCATCTGTTTGGTGCCAGGTCTTGTGATACCTCTGAAGTTTAAAATGCCGAATTTTGAGAAGTACAAAGGCGATAATTGTCTGAAGCGGCATTTGGTTATGTTCTGCAGAAGAATGACCTCACGTGTCCACAATGATAAGCTTATGATTCAATGTTTTCAGGATAGTCTGAGTGGAGCATCGTTGAGTTGGTATATGCAGTTGGAAAGTGGTTGCATCAGATCGTGGTTAGATTTAGCCAATGCGTTTGTGAAGTAGTACAAATACAATCTCGACATGACTCCCAGTCGCATGCAGTTGCAAGAATTATCTCCAGCAGACAATGAATCCTTCAGAGGGTATGTGCAGAGATGGACAAAATTTGCAGCTCACGTTCAACCACCGCTTCTGGATAGAGAATTGGTTGACTTATTCATGGGTACTTTGCAAGGCCATTACTTTGATAAGATGATTGGTAATGGGACATCAAACTTTTCTGACTTGATGATAATGGGAGAACCTATCGAGAGTGGAATCAAGAGTGGAAAGATTTGAGACATCTTAGATACCTCCGTTTATGAATGTGAATCAGTTGTCAGTTCTCAAGAGGAATGGGAGAAACAAAGTGATGCTATCCCGGAATCTCCGGTACCTCAGATTTAGTTTTCAGACACTTCGAGTGTTCAGAGTCAGCAACCTGTTGGGTCTGTGTATCAGGTATCTGTTCCCCTTTAGAGTCAGCAGTCTTACCGTCATCAGCCGCGTCAGCACGCCCGACAAAGACCAAGGAAGCCACATAGGCATTTCACCCAATTGCCGATGTCGTACAGTCAAATGTTGCCAGATTTGATCAGAGGTGGGTTGATAGTGCCGAAGAAGATTAATCCAGAGATTCCTCCATATCCGTCAGGTTTTAATGTCAACGCCCGCTGTGAGTACCATGCTGGGGCACAAGGGCATTCAACCAAAGACTGTAAGGCGCTAAAGAGCAAGATTCAGACTCTACTTGACTCCAACATGTTCTCAGTCACGCCTCAGGGTGTCCAGATCAATGATCTTCCATCATCCAGTCATGTGGGTTCGGAAGAGTACTAGACTGACTTCGACGAGCAATTCTGAAGATGGGTGGTTCAACAGCGAATCAAGACTTGAAAGCCCAGTTCCCCGAAGCTGGCAGTCTTCTTTTATCATATCATTTCTTTACATTTCTAGTTTCTTTTCTATTAAAGTGCAAATCTCATCTGTAAAACTTGTATTATTTTCAATTGATATTGATAATGAAATGAATATGCATGTTTTAATTTGATCCATTCGTGTTCACTCTATACTTTTCATTGATGTCAAACTCTTGTTTAAGCGGAATCCGGGGAGGATGACGAAATTGAAAGACGCGCAAGCTTCCGATTGTATGCTTTTAAATAAAACCTGCTGATGATGTACAAACATTGTTTCAAATTCCTAAACACTGGAGATATAAGGAAGATAATCCCTTGTCAACCCCTTTGAGCATAGTAGTAGGAGTTTCTTTATGAAAACGAAAAACCCTTAATCTTAACCTGGGGGCAGGGTAGGTGTTAGTTAATTTGACCGAGCATCCAAATCGCAAAAGGAGTGTTCCCGTTTGAGGACTAATCACAACTCTATAGGTAGTACCTAAAAAACCACAGTGGTTATCTATTACTGACCAAGGAGCGAAACAGTCGCAATTTCATTCAAACAAGTTAGACAAACCAGTGTCACATGATTTGTTAAAAAACAGAAAAAGAAAAAGAAGAAGCCCACTAAGTCGATAACTTGAAAACAAGTGGCTTAGGAAAAAAATTAGGGCATCCTGCTGGACTTTCAAGTCAAAAGAAGCTCAAAAGAGCCAGCCCAGGAAAAAATAGGGAAATCGAAAAAAGAATGGTGAAAAACAAGTCGTGTGACTCCAGACACCAAAAGATGAAGCGAGTGGCTGTCACTCCCAAAAACTTGTGGTTTCCTGAACCATCACTCCTGTCATTCAACCTTTGAAAGGTGAGAGCTAGTGTCAAATTAGCTGAATATAGGATTGGAGAACATCACAGAGAATTGGTGGGTTAGAATAAACTTTGAGCCTTTATCCTTTCTTTTGAACTGTGAACCTGACCACGTTACAACCTTTAAAAGTCCTAATTAAATCAAGGTTGTTTCAAAAGCACACTTTGGTAAATATCACGTTGAAACTGACTCCTAAAAGGATTCCGCTAAACTTGTTGTTACTAAGGTTGACATTCTGATAATTGATTCATTCACTATATGTCACAATTTGTTTTTTCCAGTGAACAAACATGGATTTCAAAATTGTCAGATGCATTGCATTAATATATCTTTTGTGCAAAACAATTTGTTTTACTTGCGAGTAAGCACTTGACATCAGGAAAGTTTCTACAGTGGAAAGATTGATCGAGATAAGATGCAGAATGCCTGTTACACTATAGAACTGGGGCAATTCATCAAATGATCATATCATGGGAGTCAGCCATCCAAAGTTCAGTTAATCTGGGGCAATCATGTCGAGATTCGATAAGTCTCTCTAAGTCAGAGGCATCCTCTCCACAGATCAGCCAATCAGGGGCAAGGTCGTTGCAAGGCTGAGGCAGGCCACCCCAAGAGCAGAAGTTATCCTTATCTAGAAGCCAGCACTTCCTCAAGGTTCAGAATGCTGAGGCAGTTCATGTCTAACCATCAGGGTACGGAGATTTCAAGTTCCCTTTCGAGGAAGATTCTTACAGAAACCCCACAGGCTGGGGAAAATTCGGAAACAAAGGAATTGTTCCTCTCCATATTTCTAGAGCTGTTCAAAGTTATTCAAGCAGGTTTAGTCAACCTTCAGGTTCAAGACGAATGTCGGGAAGTGATGTTAACCATCCCCTGACCCTTAAACCTTTCGGACAAGCCGTCCTTCAACCTTGTATCCAGACAGGACCTTTCTAGCGTCAGCCGTACCTGACCCTTCACAAATAGCCTAAAGCCCAATCCCTATTGGCACCTTATTCCAAAATCCAATTCCCGTTGGTACCCAGGAAAATTTCACCTAGTCTTCCCCAGCAAAGTCCAATCATACTTAGCACATCCGGTTATTCCTAGCGAAGTTGGCTTTACCTCTTCAGCATTTATTTTGCTGGAGTGGGTCTGTTGCATCCATCTTTCCTCGGCAGCCCGAGCCTGCATCTGCATTTTTGCATATAGTTATCATATTTGCATCATCTTTGCATTACATCCTCAAACGCGTAGCATTTCCATTTCGTATGGAGCATTACGCCATAGAAACAAAATTCAAACATATGCATGCGAAGCATAAGCTAGTTTTTATTAGCCTTCTGTGGCAACCTGAATCATCTCTTCAATCAAGACAATGATATCTCAACAGCCTGGTTCAGTCGGCTCATCTTCTTACTTTTGGGTTTTAGATCATACATCGGTTATGCTATGTCCATCATCCCTCTGATGATGACATCTCCAAGCAGATTTTCTTTGTCTGTCAGCCCTCTGATGATGTGCAGCCCTAGCAGATTTTCCTTCCTTCGATCCCTCTTGACGATGTGGCTCTGTGATTCGTCAGGGTATTCTGGATGATTTTTCTTCTGTCGATCCCTATTGACGAAGGAGTTCTGAGATTCGCCGAGGTATTTTGGATGATTTTCCTTCTGTCGATCCCTATTGACGAAGGAGTTCTGAGATTCTCCGAGGTATTTTGGATGATTTTCCTTCTGTCGATCCCTATTGACGAAGGAGCTCTGAGATTCGCCGAGGTATTTTGGATGATTTTCTTTCTGTCAATTCCTATTGACGATGTGATTATTCTGTGTGGCTTTCTCTTCGTCTATCCTTAGACGAGGTGAGATTTGGATATGGTTCTCTCTCCGTCTAACCTTGGATGGTGCGAGCTTTGGATTTGGTTTTCTTCCTGTCTACCCTTAGACGAGGTGGTTCGACGAATGGTTTTCTCTCCGTCTATCCTTAGATGATGTGAGCTTTGGATATGATCTTCTTTCTGTCAATTCCTATTGACGATGTGTTGCTTTGATAGAGTTTTCTTTCTGTCAATTCCTATTGGCGATGTGGCTCTTTGAAGATGGTTTTGCGTTTCGTCAATTCCTATTGACGATATGGAGCTTGCATTTGGTATTTCTTTCTGTCGATTCCTATTGATGAAAGGATTCTGAAGTTCTTTGACGTGATCTGTGGATTTGGTATTTCTTGCTGTCGATTCCTATTGACGAAAGATTTCTAAAAGTTCGCCGATGTGAATGTTGAATATCTTTCTTTCCGTCTACCATTAGACGATGTGGCTTTATGGATATTTCTTTCCGTCTACCCTTAGACAAGATGGTTTCTTCGGATGGTGTTTCTTCCCGTCTACTCTTAGACGATGTGACTGTGGATGTTCCTCTCCGTCTATCCTTAGACGATGTGGGATTTGGATGTGATTTCGGATATGGTATTTGCTTCCCGTCTACCCTTAGACGATGTAAATGTTGGATATATTTCTTCCTGTCTACTCTTAGACGATGTGACTTTGGATTTGTTTCTTCCTTTCTACCCTTAGACGATGTGAATGTTGGATATGTTTCTTCCTGTCTACCATTAGACGATATGATGTGCTCGCTTTTATTTAGCGAATGTCTGGCAGCGATGCCAGATGTTTCTCTAAATCGTGGTTGTCTGGCGGCGATGTTAGATGTTTATCAACTTTGTGGTTGTCTGGCGGCGATGTCAAATGTACTCGCAATGGCGTGTCGTCGTTGCAACTATCAGTGCAGTTATGTTTGGAGATTTTAGTCCCATCAGAGTTTGCAGTTTATTTCTGCGGTTGGCAAATTTCCGGGTTCTTTGGTATTCAACCATGTTTTACCTTTGAATGTTTGAAAGTCGTTCGCTTTTCAACCCTTCAGGTCCAAGTTGTTTAAATAGGGGCAGCTGTTGTACCCCAAAATTTGGTCAACCGTTTCTAGCAATTTGGCTTATGTTTCGTTCCATTTGCATTTGAATATGCATATCGCATACTGTGCATTTTTTCAACCGGATCGATTTTATCGAGATGACAACCCTTTTACTCGGGTTTCAGGCAATTCAAACCAGTTCGAATAAAGAGGTTTATTTCGAAATTTGTGCTCTTCCCGGTGATTCAGTCTATGCTGTTGTTTTTGAGGATATTTCGGTGTCCGCCTTTTTACCAGTTATTTCATTGCATTCTCGCATTTTTTTTGTTAACTGACTTAATTGCTTTGCATTGGAATTATCTTGATTTTCTAGAATTTATTTCTTAATTTTTAGCATAGAATTTAGATTTTAAATAGATTGTTATCTTATATTTTCTATTTTTAGAATATTATTAGTTTTTAATAGATTTTAATTAGCATTTTCTATTTTAATAGTTTCTAGAATTAATTGTTTTTAGAATATTAGGTTTTATTTTTAGAATTAATTCTTTTAGATTTTAATTAGATTTTATTAATCTAGAGTAAATTTGGTTAGAATTTTAGAGTGAATTTTGATTAGGATATTAGAATATTATTGGATTTAGGTTTTAATTAGTTTACTTTAGTTAAATGATATTAGTTTTAGTTTTTATTAATTGGTTTTAGTCTTAACGTTGCATTCTAATTTTGATTAAATAATTTTGAGTTTTAATCAACATTTAATGGCACTCAGCATTTTAGTTAATATTAGTTAAATTTTTGGTTCAGCTTTTAATTGTTAGCATTTATTAACCAGCTTGTTTTAATTAATATATGTTAATCAGCTTTATCACTAATCAATCCAATAATCCAGATTTCTGCAGATTGGCTGACATGTGTCAGGCTATAAATAGCCTCTTTTGTCTCTCAAAATCAAGGCTGACACGTTGCCCTAAGTGGCTGGCACGCGTCCAGATCTTCATCTGTGTTCATCATGTTCATACTCGTTTTCCCAGATTTTCTTCATCACCTTCGTGTGAACTTCATCACGTTTTCCAGGATTTCAGCAATGCATCATAGATCTTCATTTTCTTTATGAAGATCTTCTAGATCTTCATATGTTCATCACAAACCTTCAAGCGATCTTGAACCAAACTTCTTCACGATCTGGATCCAAACTACATCCCAAGATCTTCGTCATGAATCTCCAGGTTTTCAAGAATAAGCAGCAACAATGAGTTTTTGCAAACCTCAACTAAATCGCTCAACTCTCGTCATCCTCAACCGCAACAACATCAACCTCCATAATCATCAACATCATGAACCTTCATCTCCAGATCTTCACAAATAACAACAACAAGCCCTTTAACCTCAGATTCAATCTTCAACTCAGCTTAAGAACACGAATGAGGTGCCACTCGCAATTTTCTTCATTCGTTAACGCACCAGATCTAACCTCTAAGATTTGAGAAAAGGCATTTAGTTTATTTTGATTTGGTGGATTTGTTATCTCGTCTGGGTTTTGTAGGTTACGCATCGGAGGTGGTGATGTTTGAACAAAATGAAACTAAGCTGAGAGGGAGAGAGGTTTTGTTTTGGTTGGAAAAAAAGTTTTGGAGGACGAAGCGGAGGAACAGACGGAGAGAGATCGAGCGAAGCTGGCGGCGGCGGAGTAGGAAAGTCTAGGGTTTGTTTTCTGACCGACGTGAATGAAGAAGAAGGTGACTCACGGGAATCCAAACGGGTTAGTGGGCCTTCGGCCCATTCACTTTCTGAACCGTACTCCCCGTTTTCCATTATGCGCCTCCCTCTTGTTGCTGTTGTGTTTTGTTGTGGGCCTTCACCTTAAGCCCAACCGTGTGAATTTCTGAATGCTATCCCCCCTGCTGGACTGTTGAAACCCCCCTGTTTCCATTTTCTTTTTGGTTCTATTTTTTGTAAATACTTTTGGTATTATATTTTTCTTTTCTATATATGAAAATGTTTTACTATTTTTCTTGTAGGAAATTTTATTTTCTTTTAAGAATATTATATACATATGTTTTGTATAGAATTTTATATTCTATTTTCATTCAATTTTCTTTTAAATTTCTTTTTCTTATTAGAAGTTTATTTCTTTTAAAATTGAATTCAATTTCCATTTGTTATTGGACTTTTCATCTCATTTTCATTTTGTAGGTCGATGACGACACTTCCGTAAACCGTTAGTAATCGACTTGTTGATGGATAATGTAGGATCTGAGACCACTTTTTCTCTCTTCATTTCTCTTCTTCTTCTGATTTTATTTTGGACTTTATTATGTTCTGGTCCGTGTGACACGATTCAATTTGAGAATGATTCACAATATCATTTCTCTATCTTGTCTTTGACACGGATATCAATACGCTACCTCTTAGAGTTTGACTTCATTTATAAGTTAAATCACGAGGGTTTAGCGTTACATTGGTCCTGATTCGGGTTTGTAATGTCATCATCAAGGATCAAAAGAGGAGAGCTTGGAATGGAGCTTGCACGTCATCATCAAGGATCAAAAGAGGAGAGCTTGTCTAGAGTGATAGCGTATGTCCTTTGGACAATATGTGACACATTCGCTCCTACGTCTTAGGAATTTGCGTGTGCGTCCCGTTCCAAACCTTTTCTCTCGCATCTTGGCGATTGAGACCCTTTTCTCTCGAATCTTGGCGATTGAGACCCTTTTCTCTCGCATCCTGGCGATTGAGATCCCTTCTCTTGCCCCGTGCAATCGAGACCGTTCTCCGTAGTTGGATGAACTACGACTGCTCTGATCTCTTATATCTGATGAGAGTACGTAGGCATAGGATTGCGATAATCCTAGCAAGCATACTAACAACTAATTTCTCTTTTCTCTCGCTTCCGTGCGATCGAGACTTCTCCCGTTGACGACTAACACATCCCTTTCTCTTGCCCCAGTGCAATCGAGACTAGCCCGTATCTCTAAATCCGTTAGGTTCCCATACACTTTAAACCAATGACATACTACGTCCGTTCTACCGCAAACAGGTAACGCCTAAGTCTCCAATGGTCGAGCAGCATACACCTAACTGTTAGAATGCGTGCGCTAGTATCGTCTACCTTTTCTCTTACCCCCGTGTGGTCGAGAACACCCTTTCGTCCCGTAGTAAGCCTGAACTACGTTTTGCTCTGATTTCTCATGCCATATGAGAATACGTAGGCACAAGACGCAATGTATTGGCGAGCAATCCCCCCATAGTTTCCCGAACTATGTTGACTCTGACTTTCCCATTGCACGAGGGAATACGTAGGCATAGGGCAACGATGCTCTATCTAGTCAGTTCTTTCCATTTAGCTTTAGCAGCCGTAGATAGAGTGTTAAACACACCCTTAGATAGACAACAAGCGTGGATCCCGTCGAGTACGACGGACGTGAGGGGTGCTCATACCTTCCCCTTGCGTAACCGACTCCCGAACCCGAGATTTGGTTGCGATGACCGATCTTATCCCGTTTTCGTTACGTTTTCTCTAATTGTTTCCTTTCCCTCCTTTGGGATAAATAACGAACGATGGCGAGTCTTCTGTCATTGTCATCAATGGCTTCGTATGAAGAGGAAAAAGTTGTTGTTGATGAAGGGGACATCCAAGGCTGGGGCAAAATAGTTGAAGTTGCTGAAAATTTTGATAAATTTGGGCTAGGGTACCATCTATCTTCCAATAAAGCGATGGTCGCATACAACAAAGAGCAGGTCCCTCCGATGGGGGATATTTTCAAAAGCGTTGGACACATCTTTGATCATACAACAACCATGGTTATTGAAGATAACGTTGGTGATGAAGAGGTTTCTGCAAGTTGGATTCGTCAAGCCATGCCTGATCAAGAGTGTAACACCCCCTTCTACACCCCCAAATAATCAAATAAAACATTTAAGCACATATTAAAATTTCATCAGAGTATAATTAAAACATGGTATAAAAGGGGCATGTCACATCATACACAAATTTGAAACATACAACACCTTCTCTATAAAAGACATGCAACAGTAGGGTAGCTATCAACATGGGAACTTAGTCCTTACACCCACATCTCAATATTTAGAATTAAAAGCAGAAAATCTAAACATTGAATCATTTTAAACATGTAATCATATAAATGCATATCATCCAGTTTGAGTCACCATATCATTCATGTTTATATAAACATTTGTCAGCAGATACATATACAAATGTATCACAAAAGAATGCTATACAATCCTAACTACCTGGTGCTACATATCAGAGCTAACCGACCAAAAGAATAAAGTTATACTTCACAAAAGACCTCCAGCAAACCTAATCTGCAATGCCTCATAGAGCATTATAAAACAGCAGAAGGGTGAGAAATATTATCATAATAATCAATGCATATATATATATATATATATATATATATATATATATATATATATATATATATATATATATATATATATATATACACACACACAAGCACAAAATACACATATTCCACATTTCTCACCATAATTCATTATCATCATCATATACATCACAATATATGTATAAACAAATATGGATAATCACCAAACATGTTTCATCATGCACACATCCATAATCCTCAATTCAACAATTCATACACTAGCATACTTTCATATAACAATGATATCTATGCCATGTGACTCATATAAAACTCATCAATTCTCACCAATCCCTATTTTGGGATTATGGGTACATCGTTTATACCCCACCAGGAACAACATCTCAGTTATTTTACCCCGGTGAATATTCCACTAGGAACAACATCTTGTCATTCTACCCCAGTGATTACTCCACTAGGAACAACATCTTGTCATTCTACCCCAGTGTGTACGACCATGTCACTATACCTCACTAGGAAAAACATCTTGTCATTCTACCTCAGTGAGTACGACCTTACACATATACATGTTTTTAACATCATCATCACATTTAACAAGCAACGTACACATATTCACAATATGTTCTCATGCATTCTTCACATACAATCGCGTACAATCAATATGCACTCACGATATCGCGCCAACGGCAACGAACCCAATCACATTCGTCATGCACTTTTAAGTAATTTAAATAATGCATATATTTGTAAAAAGACCATATTTCCACAATTGATTCCACAATCTAGGATTCACGCCATACGGCTACCCACAACATAACATATCTCAACAGTACACAAACTATTCATTTCCGATAAGGATTGAACACAATCGAACCAAAAAATCAACATTGGATGGAAACACAAGGAAATGAAAATGCTGTCACACTCGCTAGCTTGCTCGCCTAGCGAGTTCCTAGCGAACACTCGCTACCTGTTCGCCTAGCGAACAAGCTCGCGAAGGCAAACAGAAGCTACTGTAAGGCTTCGCTACCTACTCGCTGGGGCTTCGCTTAGCGAACCCCTCGCTCGCTACCAGCGAAGAGGGTCAATTACATTTTGTCCAAGTCTGGGACCACTCGCTACTAGCTCGCTACAGTGAACACTCGCGACCTGCTCGCCTAGCGAAGGTGCTAGCAAATGTCTGCGATGTTCAAAACCCCAACTGTCCAAAATCATAAAGTCATCACAAAATCAACCGATTCAATTCCAACAAATTCCAGTAGTCTTATCCTAACATTTCTCTACTAATCTACACTATTTATTCCAAATTTTAACCGTTCAAACATCGACTCTATCGATTAAATCCACTTCTGCCCTAGAATGGAAAAAGATGGGAAACCTCTAACAAATCCAAACACACACATACATAATCATATACATAGACAAGATAATGATATTTCACACTCTTACCTTGATTAAATCAAAGCTAGAAGTTGTTCTTGAGCTATCAAAGCTTTTTCCCCTTTTTCCTTCTCTTTTTCCCCTCTTCCTCTTTCTTTCTCTTCTCTTATACGTCTTTCTATTCTATTTCCTTCCATTATATTTCTTCTCTCAAATATCTACCAATAATTCCAATAATTAAAATAATCCAAATAAATCAATTATTTAATACGAATAATTAATTATTGAAAATTGGGCTGTTACAACCCTCCCCCACTTTAGGAATTTTCGTCCTCGAAAATGTTACCTAATTCAAACAACTCTTGATAAGACTCCCTCATCTGACTCTCAAGTTCCCAAGTCACATTTCCACTAGCCGATCCTCCCCAAGCGACCTTCACCAAAGCAATCTCTTTGCCTCGAAGTTGCTTCAACTCCCGATCCTCTATCTGCATAGGTGATGTCTCCACAGTCAGGTTATCTCTCACCTGCACATCATCTACTTGGACTACATGAGATGGATCTGCAATGTATTTCCTCAACTGAGATACATGGAACACGTCATGGAGATTAGCAAGCGACGGCGGTAAAGCAACACGATAGGCTACCTCTCCTATCTTCTGCAAAATCTGATAAGGACCAATAAAATGCGGCGTCAGCTTAAGTGACTTCAATGCCCTACCAACACCAGTCATAGGAGTAACCCGAAGAAACACATGATCTCCCTCCTGAAATTCAAGTGTTTTACTCCTCTTGTCATGATAACTCTTTTGACGACTCTTAGAAATATTCATCTTCTCTTGAATCATCTTAATCTCTTCGGTAGTCTGCTGGACTATCTCGGGTCCAACCACAGAACACTCTCCCGACTCATACCAACACAATGGCATCCTACACCGTCTACCGTACAATGCCTCAAACGGTGTCATACCAATACTCGAATGAAAACTGTTGTTGTAAGTAAATTTAATCAAAGGTAAGTAGACATCCCAAGCTCCTCCCTTCTCCAACACACAAGCTCTCAAAAGATCCTCAAGTGATTGAATTGTCTTCTCAGTCTGACCATCGGTCTGCGGATGATAAGCTGAACTCAAACGCAACTTCGTACCCAAAGCACTTTGCAAACTCTCCCAAAATCTCGAAGTAAACCTCGGATCTCTATCTGACACAATGCTAGACGGAATACCATGCAAACTGACAATCCTATCAATGTGCAGTTTTGCCAACCTCTCCAACGGGTAATCCATTCGCATAGGAATAAACTGAGCAGATTTGGTCAATCTATCCACAATAACCCAAATAGCTTCAAAGTTACTCGGCGTCCTAGGTAAACCAGACACAAAATCCATAAATATGCTATCCTATTTCCACTCAGGAATAAACAACGGTTGCATCAAACCCGACGGTTTCTGATGTTGAATCTTTGAATTCTGACAAGTCAAACAAGAATACACAAACTCGACAATATCCTTCTTCATACGAGTCCACCAAAATACTTTCCTCAAATCTTGATACATCTTAGTAGCACTCGGATGAATACTCAATCCACTATGATGTCCTTCTTCAAGAATACTCTTCTTCAGCTCAACAATATCAGGAATACAAACTCTATCACGACATCTCATAATACCATTTTCATCAATCCGAAAATCACCATCTTGACCTTGATTGATCAAAGTCAACTGATCAACTAAACTCAAATCAGATTTCTGTCCTTCTCGAATCTCGTCAAGAATACCACTAGTAAGATTTAACACACCAAGCTTAACTCCGTAGGAAGTCTTCTCACACACCAAACTCAAATCACGAAATTGCTCAATCAATTCCAACTCTTTCCCCATCATCATCGACATATGCAGCGATTTCCTACTCAATGCATCAGCTACCACATTCGCTTTACCCGGATGGTAATTCAAACCAAAATCATAATCCTTCAGAAGTTCCAACGATCTCCTCTGCCTTGCATTCAATTCTTTCTGATCAAAGAGATACTTCAAACTATTATAATCACTAAATACCTCAAATCTCGAACCAAACAAATAATGCCTCCAAAGCTTCAGCACAAATACAACGGCGGCCAACTCTAAGTCTTGTGTCGGATAATTCTTCTCATGCACTTTGAGTTGCCTCGAAGCATAAGCCACAACTTGTTTATCTTGCATCAACACACCTCCCAAACCCATCAAAGAAGCATCACAATACACAATAAACGGTTCTGTCGGATTTGGCAAAATTAAAACAGGAGCTGTCGTCAGTCTTCTCTTAAGATCTTGAAAACTTTCTTCACACTTTACATCCCAAACACAAGCTTGACCTTTCCTAGTCAACTGCGTCAACGACAATGATAACTTGGCAAATCCTTCAATGAATTTCCGACAATATCCCGCCAAACCAAGAAAACATATAATCTCCAAAACTGATTTCGGAGTCTCCCATTGCAATACCGCTTCAACCTTCGACGGATCAACTGAAATACCTCTAATCGAAATCACATGACCAAGGAAACTCACTTCCTTCAACCAAAATTCACATTTAGAAAGTTTAGCATATATCAACTTCTCTTTCAACACCGATAACACAATCCTCAAATGCTCGACATGTTCTTCTTCACTCTTCGAATAAATCAAAATATCATCAATGAACACCACCACAAACTTATCCAAATAAGGATGGAAAATCCTGTTCATGTATTCCATAAATACACCTGGTGCATTAGTCACACCAAATGGCATCACAAAATACTCATAATGTCCATACCTCATTCTAAAAGCAGTCTTCTAATATCCTCAGCCTTCACACGGATCTGATGATACCCAGATCTCAAATCTATCTTACTGAACACACTCGCACCAACCAACTGATCCATCAATTCATCAATCCTCGAAAGTGGATACTTATTCTTGATGGTCATCTTGTTCAGTTGTTTGTAGTCCACACAAAGTCTCATAGAACCTTCTTTCTTCTTAACCAACAACACTAGTGCACCCCAAGGTGACACACTCGGACGAATAAACCTATTCTCAAGTAAGTCCTCAAGTTGACTCTTCAACTCTTTCAATTCCGATGCGGACATACGATATGGAGCCATTAATATCAGACTAGTTCCAGGAATTAAGTCGATCGTAAACTCCACTTCTTGTTCTGGAGGCAAATCTCTTATCTCATCAGGAAAAACTTCCGGAAAATCACGGGCGATTGGTAAAGCATCAATTGTTCCATTTTCACCAATGCTCAAAGTTTCCATCAACATGAATACCTTCGCACCATCTTGCACCGATTCCTTCACTTGCTTAGTAGTCATAAACAAATCTCTTTCATCATCAGGTTCAGGAAAAATAACCGTTTTGTCAAAACAGTTAATATAGACACGATTGAATTCCAACCAATTCATCCCAAAATAACATCAAGTTGATCTAAGTGAAGACACACTAAATCAACTCCAAAGTCTTTACCAAAAATACTCAACGAACAATTCAAACACACATATGGGATAGTTACCGAACCCATAGCTGGAGTATCAATAACCATACCTCCACTCATAACAGACAACTCAAGACTTAATCTCTTAACACAATCAAAGGAAATAAAAGAATGTCTATCTCCAGTATCAATAATAGCGACCAAAGGTTACCATTAATGAAGCACGTACCTCGGATCAACCGATCTTCACTAGCTGTCTCCGATCCTGATAGAGCAAACACTTTCCCATTCCCTTGAGTCTTCTTTGGCTTTTCACACTTGGTACTAATGTGTCCTTGCTCACCACAGTTGTAGCAAGTCACATTCGCACCGCTTCTGCACTCAAAAGCCTTGTGGCCTGGCTTGCCACACTTGAAACACTTCTGCTCAACACTCGTGCACTCAGGAGCACGATGTCCTTCAACACCATATTTAAAGCACTTCCCTGGAGTGGAAGCTCCTGCCCCACTCGGCTTCTTGCCGTAACCAGCTTTTTGTTTCCCCTTATCCGCAGGAGTCATATACGGCTTCCCTCTAAATTGACCCTTTCCTTTCTTGTCATTTAAGCTCTTATAATGACTAGACTGAGCTCTACTGTCCTCATCATAGATTCTGCTCTTGTTCACCAACTCAGAAAATCGCCTAATTTCCTGATAACCAACAGCTTGCTTGATTTCAGGCCTCAAACCATTCACAAACTTGAGACACTTGGATCTCTCCGCATTAGCAATATTGTAATGAGGACAAAACTTAATCAATTCCTCAAATCTTGCGGCATACTCGGCTACAGTTGAGTTACCCTGCTTCAGCTCAAGGAATTCAATTTCCTTTTTACCACACACATCTTCTGGAAAATACTTCTCCAGAAATGCCTCTCTAAAAACATCCCAAGTAACCATAACCTCCTCTTTTTCAAAGCTTTGGCGAGTATTACCCCACCATTCCTCAGCTTCCACTTCAAGCATATGAGTGCCAAACTGCACCCTCTGTGCATCCAAACAGTTCATGACTCGAAAGATCTTCTCAATTGCTTTCAGCCATACCTGTGCTTTGTCAGGTTCATGGGTTCCCTTGAAAATCGGTGGATTGTTCCTTTGGAACCTTCCCAAAGCATGAAACTCATCATCAGCGTTGTTTCCAGCATTCACATTGGCTTGAGGATTCTGTCCAATCGCCCCAGCCAACATCGCCAAAGCTTTGGCAATCGCTTCATCATTTCTACCGGCGACCATCATTCTGAATCCCAACAACGAAACTCATAAGACCTAACAATATCGATAGTGTCACACACACAATCAGATATATATATATATATATATATATATATATATATATATATATATATATATATATATATATATATATATATATTTATATATATATATATATATATATATATATATATATATATATATATATATATATATATATATATATATATATATATATATATATATATATATATATATATATATATATATATATATATATATATATATATATATATATATATATATATATATATATATATATATATATATATATATATATATATATATATATATATATATATATATATATATATATATATATATATATATGGAATAAACACGTTAACAACTTGGCCAACTGGCCGACCTGCTCTGATATCACTTAATGTAACACCCCCTTCTACACCCCCAAATAATCAAATAAAACATTTAAGCACATATTAAAATTTCATCAGAGTATAATTAAAACATGGTATAAAAGGGGCATGTCACATCATACACAAATTTGAAACATACAACACCTGCTCTATAAAAGACATGTAATAGTGGGGTAGCTATCAACAGAGGAACTTAGTCCTTACACCCACATCTCAATATTTAGAATTAAAAGCGGAAAATATAAACATTGAATCATTTTAAACATGTAATCATATAAATACATATCATCCAGTTTGAGTCACCACATCATTCATGTTTACATAAACATTTGTCAGCAGATACATATACAAATGTATCATAAAAGAATGTTATACAATCCTAACTACCCGGTGCTACATATCAGAGCTAACCGACCAAAAGAATGAAGCTATACTTCATAAAAGACCTCCAGCAAACCTAATCTGCAATGCCTCATAGAGAATTATAAAACAGCAGAAGGGTGAGAAATATTATCATAATAATCAATGCATATAATTATATATATATATATATATATATATATATATATATATATATATATATATATATATATATATATATATATATATATATATATATATATATATATATATATATATATATATATATATATATATATATATATATATATATATATATATATATATATATATATATATATATATATATATATATATATATATATATATATATATATATATATATATATATATATATATATATATATGTATATATATATATATAGACACACACACACACACAAGCATAGAATACACATATTCCGCATTTCTCACCACAATTCATTATCATCATCATATACACCACTATATATGTATAAACAAATATGGATAATCACCAACCATGTTTCATCATGCACACATCCATAATCCTCAATTCAACAATTCATATAGAAGCATACTTTCATATAACAATGAGATCTATGCCATGTGACTCATATAAAACTCATCAATTCTCACCAATCCCTATTTGGGATTATGGGTACATCGTTTATACCCCACCAGGAACAACATCTCAGTTATTCTATCCCGGTGATTATTTCACTAGGAACAACATCTTGTCATTCTACCCTAGTGATTACTCCACTAGGAACAACATCTTGTCATTCAACCCCAGTGTGTACGACCATGTCATTATACCTCACTAGGAACAACATCTTGTCATTCTACCCCAGTAAGTACGACCTTACACATATACTTAATTTTAACATCATCATCACATTTAACAAGCAATGCACACATATTCACAATATGTTCTCATGCATTCTTCACATACAATCGCGTACAATCAATATGCACTCACGATATCGTGCCAACGGCAACGAACCCAATCACATTCATCATGCACTTTTAAGTAATTTAAACAATGCATATATTTGTCAAAAGACCATATTTCCACAATTGATTCCACAATCTAGGATTCACGCCATACGGCTACCCACAACATAACATATCTCAACAGTACACGAACTATTCATTTCCGATAAGGATTGAACACAATCGAACCAAACAATCAACATTGGATGGAAACACAAGGAAATGAAAATGTTGTCATACTCGCTAGCTTGCTCGCCTAGCGAACACTCGCTACCTGTTCGCCTAGCGAACAAGCTCGCGAAGGCAAACAGAAGCTACTGTAAGGCTTCACTACCTACTCATTGGGTTTTCGCTTAGCGAACCCCTCGCTCGCTACCAGCGAAAAGGGTCAATTACATTTTGTCCAAGTCTGGGAGCACTCACTACTAGCTCGCTACAGCGAACACTCGTGACCTGCTCGCCTAGCGAAGGTGCTAGCAAACGTCTGCGATGTTCAAAACCCCAACTGTCCAAAATCATCAAGTCATCACAAAATCAACCGATTTAATTCCAACGAATTCCAGTAGTCTTAGCCTAACATTTCTCGACTAATCTACACCACTTATTCCAGATTTTAACCGTTCAAACATCGACTCTATCGATTAAATCCACTTCTACCCTAGAATGGAAAAAGATGGGAAACCTCTAACAAATCCAAACACACACATACATAATCATATACATAGACAAGATAATGATATTTCACATCCTTACCTTGATTAAATTGAAGCTAGAAGTTGTTCTTGAGCTTTCCAAGCTTTTTCCCCTTTTTCCTTCTCTTTTTCCCCTCTTCCTCTTTCTTTCTCTTCTCTTATATGTCTTTCTATTCTATTTCCTTCCATTATATTTCTTCTCTCAAATATCTACCAATAATTCCAATAATTAAAATAATCCAAATATATTAATTATTTAATATGAATAATTAATTATTGAAAATTGGGCTGTTACAAAGAGCTTTAGAATTGGAAGACTATTGAAATCCCTCAGTTCTTCCCACACCAAAAGTAATTTTTATTGATTATCAAAACCCCTACGCTCTGCCGAAGGCATAATGGATCATTATATGAGCAACCTGATATTTTAAAACATAATTATCATTAATAATGTAAGTGCTCTTGATTGGTTGCATTTTATGGCAAAACATTAGAGTATGTATGTATGTCATAACTAATGGTAGTACATACATAAAGTGGGCTGTGAAGGGTAAGTTAACTTAGCTAAATGTTATTTAAGTTTAATGGCATACAGAATGTCATGACTCTGATCGTATGACATCCAGCGAGCAGATTAGTTTTTCTGGTAGCTAGAAATCAGGAAACTTATTAGAAGCTCAAGCTGAAAGACAGGAGACGTTTTAGAAGCCCTAAAGCGAAACAAATGCTCCTGAAATAAATCGCAAGCGTGCAGATTATTGAAGAAAGGTTTTGTTATGATTAAACCTAATTTATGCACCAAGGCCCAAGGACTGACTGCTGCTATAAATAACAGAAGGAGCAATCCTAGAAGAGCAGCTCTTAACAGAATATTAAGGAGTGCATATTAAGAGTCCTTGTGAGTGAAGAAGGCTGGTCTTCACGTGTGAATTATGTCTTAGGAATACTTGGTAACCAAGCAACTATATGCTGCATTGGTTAGGTAGGTTCTAAGCTGTGTCTCACTCAAAGCTGTTAAGCAAGAGTGTGTGATTCTTGATCAAAGCTTTGAAGCAAGATCAAGGTGTGTATGAAGTGTTTCTTCATCTTTATTTTGTAATTGTGAATTGTATATCACTGAGGTGATTGAGGGGAAGTGAGTACGTATACTCAGGTCTAGAGTGTCTCTAGGTTGAAGTGTCATTGGGTAGGTTTTAAGTGAAGAGTGTAAACTGGAGGTTTAACTCTGAATTAATTATGTTGATAGTGAATTTTCTCCCTGGCTTGGTAGCCCCCAGATGTAAGTGTTGTTGACACTGAACTGGGTAAACAATTACTGTGTTATTTACTGCCTTTCTATTTACAGCTTTTTAATTATTCCAATAGTCTGTGTTACAGTGGATGTCATAACATCCGTGATAACATCCATCGCGTGCTAGCCAGAATTTTCAATTGGCATCAGAGCAGACACCCTGCCTGTTATTTCTGGGTGAGATCTAGGGAAGCTAAATTCGGGTACTGTGGATAAAGACATAGGATTCACAAATAGACCTCCAATTCTGGATGGCTCTAATTATGACTATTGGAAACCTAGGATGATTGCCTTCTTAAAGTCTTTAGACAATAAGGCTTGGAGAGCTGCAAATTCAGGATGGGAACATCCAGTGAAGACTGACAAGGATGAAGTATCTGTGTTAATTCCTAAAGAGGAATGGAACAAAGAACAAGAGGCTTTGGCTCTTGGGAACTCTAAGGCATTGAATGAACTCTTCAATGGTATAGACAAAAACAACTTCGGACCGGTACACCATTGTGAACTAGCTAAAGAGGTTTGAGATACTCTCAAAACAACTCATGAGGGAACCTCAAAAGTTAAGATGTCTAGACTACAAATGTTGACCACCAAATTTGAAAGTCTTAGAATGAAGGAGGATGAGACTATTCATGAGTTCTACATGAACATTCTTGAACTAGCCAACACCTCAGGAGATTTGGGAGAAAAGATGGCAGAAGAGAAACTTGTGAGGAAGATCCTCATGTCTCTGCCTAGAATGTTTGCAATGAAGGTTACTGCCATTGAAGAAGCCCAAGACATATGCCACATGAAGGTGGATGAACTCATTTGTTCTCTCCAAACCTTTGAGATGGGAATGTGTGAGCAGGCTGTGGAGAAAAAGAACAAAAGCTTAGCTCTTGTTTCAAACACTGCAAGTGATTCAGATGGTGAAGATGGTGAAAGTAAGGAGAGTCTATCAGAAGCAATAACCTTGCTTGGAAGACAGTTTAACAAACTGGTCAAAAGGATAGATGCTAAGTCTAAACCTTATACCAAAGGCATGCCTACTGACAAAGAGAAATCTGAAGATAAAGTCAGCCAAGGCAGAGGAGTTCAATGTCATGAGTTTGAGGGATATGGACACATTAGAAAGGAATGTCCCACATATCTCAAAAAGAAGGGAAAAGGCTTAACAATAACTTGGTCTGATGGAGATTTTGACAGTGGATCAGAAGAGGAATCTGCCAAGCATGTTACTGCCCTTAACAGTGTGTGTGTGTGTGTGTGTGTGTGTGTGTATCTGATGGTGATTCAAGTGAAGAAGAGTTAACCTTTGAGGAACTTGCAGCCTCATATCAAAAGCTTCACATCAGAAGTATTGAACTGTATCAGCAAGGACAACATCAGAACAAACTCATCAAGGAGTTAGAATCTAAAAAGAGGAAGCATCTAGTCACTATTAACTCACTCAAGAATGAGGTCAATGATTTAGAGTCCAAAATGGATCAAATGTCAAAATCCATAAGGATGCTTAATCCTGGAATTGACACCCTAGAAGAGATTCTGCAGAATGGTCATAAGTCAGGAAATAGGTCTGGAATGGGATTTGTTGATAGACAAAATCCTGTTTTGAAACTCAAGAGATTACAACCTGAGATTCAGAAGTTAAAGAGGATGTCACGACCAATGTCACAACATCCACCACACAAAAACTGGAACCAAGTCAAGAGACAATTTCAAGGGTATAGGTGTTACCACTTTGGAAAACTTGGACATATTAAACTTGTGTGCTTCTGGCTGCATGGATTCCCTAGCCAAAGAAAAACCAAACAGGGTACTCATGTCAAGAGGCAGCATCATGCCAAACCCAAGAAGGAGGTTCCTAACAAGCAAAGACAATAGGTTGCCAAGACTGTTGCACTAGCAGCTCACATTTCCCTAAGAATGCCAACCAAAGAGGATTGGTACTTTAACAGTGGTTGCTCCAGACATATGACTAGTATTGAGGATCACTTGATAAAACTCAAACCTCATTCATCTAGTCATGTAACCTTTGGGGGTGGAGCTAGAGGAAAAATCACAGGTGTTGGACAACTTGACAATCCTAAATCCCCCGAATTGAGGGATGTCTTGCTGGTTAAAGGGCTGACTGTTAACCTAATAAGCATAAGTCAACTATGTGGTCAAGGTTTAAAAGTCTACTTTTCCAAGGATAAGTGTATGGTCATCGATGAAGAAGGTAAGGAAGTAATGAGGGGATCTAGATCCCAGAATAGTTGTTACTTATGGGAACCCAGAAGTAACATAATTGGTTTGATCAATAAAGAAAAGAAGGATCAAATATGGGAGGATAAAAGCAGACATTCTTAAAGGATAAGGAAGACCAGAGTCAAAGAATCAGGAAGGGGAATTCCAAAGGATTGTCTAGAAAGAAGAACATGATATGGTAAATGGAAGAATGACAGGCAAGCCAAGGTAGCATATCCAAAGAAGGTACCTCAAGGAAATTTGGACCTGCTATATTGGAATATGATGGAGTCCATGAAAGATGGCCTGCATAGAGAAACAAATGAAACTCATGATGTCATGACCTTTTTCTGTGACATCAAAAGTCCCATCTCTATAAGCTCCATTGAGTTCAAGAGATCCATGCTCAGGGATAACAGGGGTCAATGTCAAAAGGCTTGTGTAAACCTTTGGGATGCTGACTTAAACAGTGCTGACATGGTTGCAAGAAGCGTCAAGGATCATCAATTTAAAAATTCTCTACGGAAATTGAGGTCCTTTGGCACTGATGAGTTATAGCAATTAAAAGTAATAGGGAATTACATTTTGAAATTAAATCATTTAATGATAAATCAAAAAGGTAAGTTCCCTCCTATTGAGAAATCGTACCCAATTACCACATATACGATACTTTCCCTCCACTATTGGTGCCATCACAAACTATTTAGCTGCCATACCATTTCAAACAAGCACATAAAAGTCTTCCTCTCTCAATCACAGTCCCTAACTATGTTGCAACATTCGAAACCAACCTCAAGAATAAACACTAGCGACGCTGACTCAAACCCTAATGAGGTTTTTGAAATAGCTCCATTATGCATGATGACACCAGAAGGATTATTGGTGAAGAAACCTAGAAAGTTGCATGCAAGAAAATCTAAAAACCTTGTTTCATGTAAAGACCCTCCTGCTGCTACATCTGATGACCTAAATGAAGAGGAAGCTAGATGAACCCACCTTAAAATTGCAAATATGGTAGCTCGCGCACTCAGCATACCCAGTTCATCTACCACAAAGAAGACTGATCCTAACCAAAATGATCAAGCTGGTGTCTCTCACAATGTCAAAACATTGAAAGACCACACACCAGAAGGGGAGAACAAAGGTGAAGAGTCTGACAAAATAAATGATGATATGCAAGACACCAAAGAGGTTGAGTTGGTAGACCTAGATGAATATTCTGACAATGACCTGATAGCAAAGATAAATCCTAGCATAGCCAAAAGGCTTATGCATAGGAAGGGGAAGAAGATTGCTGATCAAGTTATTGGTCAAAGTTCTCCGAACAAGAATGCTGCTAATAAAAGTTCACCAAAGAAGAAAGGTGTTGAGAAGGCTGTTGAGCAGAACACTCTCTCAAAAAAGGCTGGAACTAAAAAGACTCAGGTTGGACCCTCCAAAGGTTGGATCAAAGTAGCCACAAAGAAGAGGAAGGCTGAAGCTAGCTCAGAACCAGAGACAGAGTCTGATGTTGCTGTTGATGTCACTGACATCCAATCTAAGAAGAAACCTTCTACCAGCAAACTGGCTACAAATGTCCCTAAAGTGCCAATTGACAACATCTCTTTTCACTATCCATCGTGTGTTAGTAGATGGAAATATGTATATCAAAAGAGGTTGGCCCTGGAGAGAGAGCTTGCACAAAATGCTCTTGAAAACAAGGAGATCATGACCCTCATCTGTGATGCTGGTTTGATGAAAAATGTAACTCAGTTCTCCCAGTGCTATGAAATTTTGGTCAAAGAATTCATAGTAAATTTATCAGATGAATGTGCTGATAGAAAACCCACTAAGTTTGGGAAAGTCTATGTTAGATGAAATGGTGTCATCTTCACTCTCGCTACCATCAACAACTTCCTTGGAAGATCAAATGAAGCCCAGCCTGAGTTAACCATCTCTGACAACAAAATGTGCCAAGTAATTACTGGAAATCAAGTCAGAAAGTGGCCATCACAAGGGAAGCTTGTTGCCAGCAAACTAAGTGTGAAATATGTTGTGCTGCATAAGATTAGTGCTGCAAACTGGGTGCCCACTAATCATAAATCATCAGTGGCCACTATCCTGGTGAGAGTTATCTATGTTGTTGGGACCAAGACCAAAATGGATTATGGCACCTACATCTTTGATCAGACCATGAAGCATGCTGGTAGCTATAGCGTAAAAGGACCCATAGCCTTTCCTTCGCTCATTTATGGAATTATATTAGCATAATTTCCGAATATCCTCAAGAACAGTGATGTAGCAAGCAAAAGAGACACTCCCTTAGCCTTCCATCACAAGCTGTTTCAAGGAACTCATGTTCCAGATATTGTCATGACACCCAATGAGGCATCCAAAGGAAGTCCCAAAACAAGAAAAGTTGAAGTAATGGCAATAATCAAAGAGACATGCAAGGAATTGGATACGAGGAAACAGACACTTGAGAAACTACAGAAATCTCTTGAGCAAGAGGAGGATGTTGAACTCACTGATGAAGCCAATGATGAGGGTACAAGGGATGTTGATGATCAGGAAGTTGCCTCTGAAGAAGTTGCTGCCAGTACAAAAGAAGGCACTTATGGTGTAGAAGAAAGCAATGAAGAATCTAAGGAGGACAGATCCAGCTCAGCTGAAGAAGAAGATTTATGTCTTGGCCTGTTGTGTAGCTCAGACTACTGAGTGCTGAGTTATTGTAGGAAGAGGTGTTGTTGTTGGTTTGTTTTGATTAGGCTTCTGTAGGAATTGTTTGATAACCTGAACTTGTGATGCTCTGTACGAGCAGTTTGTATAATTTGCCCCTAACAATTGGAATGTTACAACATTCTGATATATGCTAGCTTATTAGTTGGATCTTAATTTGTGGCTAAAAAGGGGGAGAGAAAGATAGAGTGATAATAACAGCAGGTGGAAGAACAGGTGGTGTGCAGAACAGGTGGATAGCTTGAAGAGCATATGGGCTAGCATATGTGCTATTGTGTGCACATGGTATAATCATGCTTGCAGGTGTGACCATAGGTGATGCTGAAGATATGTGTGATAACAGCTGCCTAGTGCAGTTAGTAATGTGTTGATGCTATATGTGTGTGAATTCCTATGGTGTATAGGAATGTATGTTAGAATTGAATGGTTGATTGTGTATGTTGCTAACCCTGTGTGATCCTAGAAGTGCTTAGGTGATCCTAGAAGTGCTTGAGAGTGTATGTGAATGTCTGCAGGATAGTAGCAGAATGTGAGTGGAGTGTGTTGCACCCCAAAATTTGCCTAACCTTTTTCTCACTTGGTTTATGTTTCATTGCATTAGCATATCATTGATCTAACATTTGCATAGCATAGCATGGTTCATTTATGCAGGGGATCAAGTGTGGTTTATATCTAGAGGAGCCTATCTAGAGGTCTTATTCAAGCTTGAGAAGTCACCAAAGTCATCAGGAAGAGGGTTGGGTTCTTGAGAAGTTTGGTTGTTTGTATGTGGTTAATCTCCTAACCTGAGGACCAATTGAAGACCATCAGTGGATTGTGAGGCCTTGATCATGGATAGGGTATATGGATAGAGCTCATGGAGTTCCTTGAGGGTCATGGTGGAGCTCAGTCAAGTCATTGTGCTAGGTGTGAAGAGCCACAGTTGAGGGTGTTGCAATTAGGGTTTTCATCTGAGTAACCTTGAGGCAACTGTGCAATTGAAGAGGATCAAAGCCAATTCTAAGTATTTGTGATCATGGAAAGTTGTGCTGAGATATATGAGGTGATATTCCAAGATCAATCCAAGAAGAATCCCAAGTGTGAGGAGGTGCTGAACTAGGGTTCTTAGGGTAAAATCCCCTATTTAGTGCCTAACTTCAAGACCACTTATCTCAAGATACAAGTTTCATCTCCATTTTTGGCCAACATGAAACTTGTAGAGCATGTTTTTAGCTTTAATTTTAGTGCTAGAAGTCCTCCATTAGATTTATAGAACTCAAGTTATGATCCAGACAAGTTACAGGTCATCAAATGAATGTGAAATTTGTCTGCAAAAGTCAACCAACTTCCATGGAACTTTTGACCTAGAAGGGTGTTTCTCCTCAACTTTTGGCCAACATTAAAATTGTAGGTCTTGATCTTAGATTTCCAAATTGTACTAGAAGTCTTCCATCTGATTTGTAGAACTCAAGTTATGAGGTTTACAAGTTAGGGGTATTTTGGGAAAGTAAGATTATAGGTCATTTGGCATTATAGGTCATTTTCACTATCTTGCAAGCTTCAAATGAAGTTTTGTCCAACACAAAACTTGCTCAAAATGGCATTTTTAGGTCAACCATATATTCATGGTGCATTGATTTGGCTTAGGGTGAGACTTTGTTTGAAAGAGGTTGACAAAAGGGGAATTAAAAGGCATTTATGAAAAAGAACTCAAATTAATTCATGTGTGCTAAAACAAGACCAAATGTGTGCTCATTTTAATTAGAAACATCATTTTAAATACATTGGAAATATTAGAAAGTTCATTTGGGTCATATTTCTTGGTGTTTTAACTTGTTGCTTCATGGTGAAGAAACACTTCCAATCTTGGCCATAGGATACAAACAAGCATTCAATCTTGTCCCTACATTCTCACCAGTCCATAAATAGTCCATGAGAAGTTTCTTGAGGAAGGAAATAGCTCAGAACCGTGTACACCATAGTTGGAATTTTCAAGGAAAAGTGAAACTTGGATTTCTGAGTTTGAGCCTCCATTGGGCCTCCCAATCACCCAAACTCATTCTATATAAGTTCAGAAAGTGGTTTTGATCAAGGTTGGTGATTGTTTCGTGCCATACCAGAGAGTGCAAGTTGAATTTCAAAGCTCCAAGTGAAAATCGTGTTTTCAGATTGAGTGCATTTCAGAGCAAATTGAAGTTTCAAAAGCCTTTATCATTCATCAAGGAAGGAATCTGCATCATCTGGAGGCTTGAATCACAGTGGAACTACTCCAATTTGAAGCTTCAACTCAGGTATGCAACTTTCAAAATTGTTGTAGATTCATGATGATCTAGCATGTTTTAGCATGAGGTTAAGGTTTAGGAAGATGATTAGATGGATTATGGATCAAAATTTGAAGGTTTAGAGACAAATTAAGATGCAACATGATTTCTGTTTGGATTCGAATTGGCCTGTTCTTGAGGTTTTAACATGATCTAGATAGTTTGAGATGATCTATGAAGCATGAGGAGTTGATATATGGCTTTAGATTGAGCTTTGATGAGGATCAAAATTATGGAGTATTTTCTGTTTGCGTTCGTGTTTGAGATTCTAGTGAGAATTAGGGTGAATGAACATGATATTTGGATTCAACATGAAAATTGGAGTGGAATGATGTAGATTTTGTTAAGGTTCCTTGACCTGTAACTGATGGCTCGCCGGAGAAGACGGTGGCTCAGTCACCGGAGCCACCGTCTGGTTCACCTGAAAGTTTCCCTCCACCTGAGCATTCAAATGAGGAAGATGACCTCCCCACCCTTAGATTTGGTGAAAACTAAGACCAAGTCTTCTAATCCAACGCTCGTGATTAGTCCTCAAAAGTTGGACTTTGACTCTCAAAACGCTGTGCATCATTAATGCGCTGGCAGCGTGTGGTCCTTCAGATGGATTGCCCAAGTCACTTGATCCTCCGCCTCTGAATTATTTTTGGCTTTTATTGTTTTATAATTCATTTTCTTTTTATTTTAATTGCTTTATTCTTTTAAAATTCATAGTAAATCCAATATTGATCAGAAAAATAAAATAAAAATATGGGAATGATCTAGATTTAATTCCTGATTTTCTGATGCTTTTACATTTTATTTTCATTCATTTTTCAATTTAATTTGATTTTTTGCATTTTGTTTAATTCATTAATTTTGGCTTATTTTCTCATTGTTTTGATGATTTTTGTATGGCCATTTGGCATTGAATTTGGATGAGATTTTTTGCTGGTTGCTAGTATAGAGGTGCATGATCCCTTAGGATTTATTTCATATTTTTTAGATAACTATAGGTTCTGTTTAGGACTAGTTCCCTTGACCTCCCATTTGTAGGGTTTCTTTTGACCCCTTTGGGTTTTAGGATTTCTTTAGGTGCCTTCCCTTTAGATTAAGGCTCTGATCCTTTGCGCACAGATCAATAACATGATTAGGATCCCTTAGAAAATTTGGTAGAATTTTAGAAGGTGTTTTAGGATTTTGAGTAGATTTAACATTTAAGGTGTTGATTAGGTTGCTTCTAGTGTAGCTTTTCCCTTAGTTGAATCTCAACGGTGGATTTTAGTGCAAATAAGCTTCTAAATCTCTTGTGGTGGTTCATTAGATATCTTGAAGCTTCTGTTTGATTGGTGGTAGTGCTTGATTTGGTGTTTAGACCTTCTTTTAGTATCTTGCTTGTAGCTTATTCAATTAGGGTTTAGGAAGAGCTTAGTTTGGTTTTTCTTTCTTCAAATAAACATGGATTGCCTTGATTGCTTTCCATCCTCATCCCATGATACAAGGTCTCTATGTGTAAGCCTCATCCATCCTTTGGAAGGATGTGTGGCATTTCACAAGAGGTAGAACCTTTGAGGATGCCTATCTCAGATGTATGGTCGAGTGCCAGGATGGATTCCTTTGGTTTCCATTCTGCTTCCCATCATCAAGCAATAATCTTGATGTTAATTCCCTTCTCTCTTGTTGGAGCTTGAAGTTGGAGCTTTCATTTACTTCTCTTGAAGATGGCTTGGACTTGAAGTTGATTGTAGACTGTTTGATTGTTTTGCTGTTAGACTGCTTTGCTGTTGAGCTGTTTGTCTGTTGTTTTTTCTGATTGCTTGACTGTTGCTTGTGTGACTGCTTGGTGTTGCATTAGACTAGGATTCATGTAGATGTTTATAGGCCTAAGAGCATCCTAAAGGTTGTTCTTGCTCCCTTTTCTTGTCTGCATTAGAGGTTGAGTCTGTCTCCCTCTGCTTGACTGTTATTGATTGGCTTTGCTTGCTGGCTTAAGGTTGAGCCTATCTCCCTTGCCTGTGCTTTGTGTGTTGCCTTTGGGCTTGCCTGCTCTAGAAGTTGAGCTAGGCTCCTTCTGCTTGTTTTTTGCATTGCATGCATTTTATTTACAGTTATTTCTTTACAACTATTTCTTTTGCTGTTGTTTTCCTTTGCCATGTTCCCCTAGGAACTCTGACTTCCCTTGTTCAAGAGAAGTTATGACAGACATTAGGGTTCTAACCATGCATGATAACATTAGGTAGTTCCCTCCTAACCTCCACCATAGGATTAATTTTGCATGACAACTTTAGGATTGGATCAGTTCCCTTTTAGTGCGTCCTTTCTCTTCTCATCTTCAAACAAATCAAATACAGTAATAAAGGTTAATTGATGTCGTACGCTACGAGCCTTAAGCTACTTGAGAAAGGGTTGTTGGAGAGTTTCTTTTCAACAGCTTGGATGTTTAGTATGGCACCCTTTGGGTGACATGCGACGCATTCACTCTCAGGTCATAGTCTTTAGTGCGATATCAGTTGCAAACATCCATAAAAGATACTTCTTCTAAAAAAACAAAAAACAAAGATCAAACATCTTTTTGTCCTCTTGGACCTTTAATCCTTGGAAACTCCTTTTCAGAAGGAGAGTTTTGTTAACTCCCGGTTCTACCGCAAACGGTAAACGCCTAAGTCTCCGTCGAGCGAGTTGCATACACCAAACTGCTGGAACCGTCTGTTAACCCTACTCGGATAAACAAGACAAACTTGTGCCTCTCGTTGTCCCGAACTATGTTTCCTCTGATCTTTCACGCCGTGTGAAAGTACGTAGACACGAGATGCGATATCTCGGTGAGCAACCTTCCCCGTAACCTATAGTTAGGCAAACTACGTTGACTCTGATTTCTCGTTCCAGACGGGAATACGTAGGCATAAAGTGCGACGCTTTGTCGAGTCATTTTCTTTTCTTTTCATACTAGACTTTTAGCGTAGATAGATTAACCAACCCGTCAGATAAACTCAATAAGTGTGGATCCCATCGAGTACGATGGACGTTAGGGGTGCTAATACCTTCATCTTGCGTAACCGACTCCCGAATCCAGACATTGGTTGCGATGACCTTGTCTTATACCTTTTCGTCAGGTTTTTCCGATTGTTTCCGTTCCCTTTTTGTGGGATAAATAACGAAAGGTGGCGACTCTTTTGTTTTGTCGTCACCTTATTTTCGCAGTAGTGACAGAGTGCATCTCTTTAGGGGGAGTAGCACAGGAGTGTGTAACTTCAGGATGTTATTTTGAAAGTCATGACATGCAGAACAGGTTGGATGTTTTGTGTGTGACTGCAGGGTGTGCAGGTTAAGTGTTCAGCTGTTGAGATGCATCAGTTAAGGGGGAGTAACCCAATGTGTTACTCAGTAAAGTATAACATTTGTAGTGGTGACTAATAGATGGCTAACAGGGTGAGTTATAACTGTTGAGTAGCTAATGACTATCCTTCAAGACAGGGCATATGATAAGTTTTCTGCTGTGTGTAAATCTCTGGTATAATAACAGAGTGTTTTATCCAAAAATTTGCCAAATGGGGAGTTTGTAAGTGCTCTTGATTGGCTGCATTTTATGGCAAAACATTAGAGTATGTATGTATGTCATAACTAATGGTAGTACATACATAATATGGACTGTGCAGGGTAAGTTAACTTAGCTAAATGTTAGTTAAGTTGAATGTCATACAGAATGTCATGACTCTGATCGTATGACATCCAGCGAGCAAATTAGTTTTTCTGGTAGCTAGAAATCAGGAAACTTATTAGAAGCTCAAGCTGAAAGACAAGAGACATTTTAGAAGCCCTAAAGCGAAACAAATTCTCCTGAAATAAATGGCAAGTGTGCAGATTATTGAAGAAAGGTTTTGTTATGATTAAACATAATTTATGCACCCAGGCCCAAGGACTGACTGCTGCTATAAATAACAGAAGGAGCAATCCTAGAAGAGCAGCTCTTAATAGAAGATTAGGGAGTGCATATTAAGAGTCCTTGTGAGTGAAGAAGGTTGGTCTTCACGTGTGAATTGTGTCTTAGGAATACTTGGTTACCAAGCAACTGTATGCTGCATTGGTTAGGTAGGTTCTAAGTTGTGTCTCACTCAAAGCTGTTAAGCAAGAGTGTGTGATTCTTGATCAAAGCTTTGAAGCAAGATCAAGGTGTGTATGAAGTGTTTCTTCATCTTTATTTTGTAATTGTGAATTGTATATCACTGAGGTGATTGAGGGGGAGTGGGTGGGTATACTCAGGTCTAGAGTGTCTCTAGGTTGAAGTGTCATTGGGTAGCTTTTAAGTGAGGAGTGTAAACTGGAGGTTTAACTCTGAATTAATTTTGCTGATAGTGAATTTTCTCCCTGGCTTGGTAGCCCCCAGATGTAAGTGTTGTTGACACTGAACTGGGTAAACAATTACTGTGTTATTTACTGCCTTTCTATTTACAGCTTTTTAATTATTCCAATAGTTTGTGTTACAGTGGATGTCATAACATCCGTGATAACATCTATCACGTGCTAGCCAGAATTTTCAAATAAATATAAGTTTGCATTCAATTTTCGCTCACTTTCTTTTCTTTTTACTTTTTATAATAAATGGCATTTCTTTTATGCACTCACTTTCCTAAATAAACTCCATAAATCATAACATGCAGAGACACCACTGAGGTCCTTGACAACGACGCTGCTATAGGCCTGTATGATTTTGATTGCCCAATCTACCGAGCTGAAGAAGTAGGCGAGGAAGATTGTGAACTCCCCAATGAGTTGGAAAGGCTGCTACAACAAGAAGAAAAGGTCATCCTACCACACAAAGAGGATGTCAAAATCATCAACCTAGGCACTAAGGAAGATAGAAGGGAAGTGAAGGTTGGAGCGTATCTTCAAGATACAGTCAAGATCAAGTTGATAGAGCTTCTCCAAGAGTATGCTGATGTGTTCGCCTGGTCGTATCAAGACATGCCTGGATTGGATACAGACATTATTGTATACAAATTACCGCTCAAGGAAGAATGCCACGCTGTTAAGCAGAAGTTGAGGAGGACCCATCCTGATATGGCTCTCAAGATTCGTGAAGAAGTCCGAAAGCAGTTTGATGCTGGGTTCCTGGCAGTAGCAAAGTATCCGCCATGGGTTGCCAACATTGTGCCGGTACCAAAAAAGGACGGAAAGGTCCATATGTCTGTGAATTATCGTGACTCAAACAGAGCTAGTCCGAAGGATGACTTCCCATTACCTAACATTGATATATTGGTGGATAACACGGCTCAATTCTCTGTTTTCTCCTTCATGGATGGATTTTCCGATTACAATCAAATTAAAATGGATCTAGATGACATGGAGAATACCACCTTTATCATACCATGGGGCACTTCCTACTATAAGGTGATTCCATTCGGAATGAAAATGCTGGGGCAACGTATCAACGCGCGATGGTAACGCTCTTTCATGACATGATTCATAAAGAGATTGAGGTATACATTGACGATATGATTGCCAAGTCTCAAACTGAAGAAGAGCACTTGATCAATTTGGAAAAGTTGTTTGCTTGATTGAGAAAGTTTAGAATGAGTCTTAACCCCAATAAGTTTACATTAAGGGTACTGTGGCACCCCAAAATTTGCCTAACCTTTCTTTACATAGCTTGTATTTCATTGCATTCATTCTAGCATTATCATCTGCATTGCATTGACATGTGTGCAGGAGATTAAGAGGTATGACTACCAATCAAGGGCAACACGAGGCTATAAAGATATCTAAGAGGTTTATTCAAGTATTCAAGGGTTGATATCCTCATCAGAGAAGCCAAAGATCCTCAGAGAAAGTGGTTGGATATAAGAGTGTATGCCTCCTAACTTGAAGGTGGTGGGAAGATCATCAAATGACTCTGAAGCCAGGAAGTTGGACTTGAGACCTTGAGAGAGCTCATGAGAAGTGTTGAAGATCATTTTGAAGCCTAGACATGTCATTATGCAAAGGATAAGAAGCTGCTACCAAGATTGGTGCAACTAGGGTTTCATCTGGTCAACCCTAGGATAACTGATGATTTGAAGAAGGTTGAGACCTAATTTCAAAGCCATGTGATCATGGATTGAAGTATTAAGATACCCAAGGGATGATTCCAAGGTCAAATCATCATGAATCAAGAGTGTGTGGAGTTGCTAGGCTAGGGTTGCTATGCTTGACAGTGTAAAATCCCCTGGTTTAGTTCCTAACTTCAAGACCACATAACTCAAGATGTGATTTTCATCTCACCTTGACCCTAACATGATTGTTTTATAGCATGAGCATAGCTTTAATTTGAGTACTAGAAGTCCTTGATAGGGTTTATAGAACTCAAGTTATGAGCCAGACAAGTTACAGGTCATCAGAGGAATGTGAATTTGGAGCTTGAAAGTCAACCAACTTGCATGACACGTTTTCCCTAGAAGAATGATTCTCATGAACTTTTGGCAGACATGAATGTTGTTCCTTATCTTCTTAGCTTTCTAGAAAGTACTAGATGTACATGATTGGATTTGTAGAACTCAAGTTACAAGATTTGCAAGACAAAGGTATTTTGGGAATTTGGAATTATAGGTCATTTTGGATTATGGGTCCATTTCTCTATCTTGCATGCCTCAAATGGAAATTTTTTCAACTTGAAAGTTGCTCAAAATGTCATTTTATACCCAACCAAGTATCAAGGGTTCATTGAAATGGCCTAGAGTGAAGATTGTGTGAAGAAAATTTGAAAAAAGATAATTTAAAGGCATTCAAAAGGAAAAATTCAAATTAAATCAAGAGTGTTCAAGAAATGTCAAGTGGGTGCATATTTTGAATAGAAATCACACTTGGAACACAATGGCATTGTTATAAATCCATTTTGACACATAATTCATGGACTTTCATTTGGTTGCTTCATGATGAAGTTACACATCAAAGATTGACCATTGGATGAAATCAAGGAAGCAATCTGATCCATTCACATTCATGAGGTGTTATACAAATCATTTGAACAAGAATTGAGTTGAAACAGAGCCACAATACACGATTGCCATTAGAGGAAAGTGAGGAAAATCAAAATTTTGGATTGAGTAAATTTGGCCACAACTGGGCCAGGAAATGATCCAAAAGAAGTCTATATAAGTTTCTGGGAAATTTCATAGAAAGGTTGGTGATTGGAGAAGCTGGAAAGAGGTAAGAAGCACTTGAAAAAGTTGGTTAGAAAGTGGAAACCATTTTCCATCTTAGAGGCCATTGCAGAGGAAATTGAAGTTTCAAGATTCTTCATCAAGCATCTCTGAACGATTCTGAGCAAGATTGATCAAGAATTGAAGGCTGTGGCACTCTCTATCACAGCACAAAACAGGTTTTCATCTTTTCATTATTGTGCTTGATTGAGACTGAATTAAGTTAGAAATTCCATGTGGTTAGGTTAGTCTTGAACCCTAGATGAATTTAGGTATGATTTGGAGAGGTTTCGAGATGATTCTTGATGATGAGTGATTTGTTCAGAGGCACAGTTAGGCTTGAATCTTGATGGATTTCAGGAATTGGATACATGTTTTTGATCCTTGCAAGAGGAAGAGTTCTGTGTAGATAATTTGGAGTTTGATGACAATTGTTGAATTGGTGTTTTTTCTGTTCATCATCGTGTTTAGAGATTCATGGAGAATCAGTGAGTTTTGATAAGGGATTCATGATCAGTGAGAGATTGCGAGTAGAACGATATAGGTTTCGTGCGTTTTGGCCATGCTTTGATTTCTGGTGTTGTTGCTCTCGCCGGAGAAGACGGTGAAGCTTTTCTCCGGCCACCGTGAGTGCCTTCCCTCCCTTTCAATTTTAAATTGGAGAAGATGAACTGGGACCGTGCAATTGGCTTGATTTATTTGACTAGGTATGATGATCTAACGCGTGAGAATGAGTCTGAAGATTCATTGACTTTGACCACTGACGTGGCGTATTACTGAGGCTTAGATGCGCGTACTTTTTGAGTGAACGGCCAGGATTAGAGAGTATGGTGATCACGAGTCAAGCGCGCAATACAGGGACTAGGCTGAAACACATCGTTTCATTTAAGTAGCCAGGGTGCTACGTGGCGCCCTTTCCCCCTTTGGATGCGTGGACTGGTCTCCAGATCCAACGCCTGTGGCTTTTTCCCAGTTTTTAATTTCTTTTATGATTTCTTTAATTGTCTTGATTGATTTTAATTCATAAAAAATAGTTTTATTGATCAGAAAATTATGGAAAAAATATGTGAGTGATCCTTGATTAATTTTTTATTTTTCTATGCTTTTGGATTTTATTTTTGTGCTATTTTCAATTTAATTTCCATTTTTCTATTTTCATTAGTTCTTTTAATTTGGCATTTTTGACTAGTTCGCTTGCTGATTTTATTGCTAGTTCATGCTTTAGAATTTGATGTTGATTTTTTGCTGGCTGGTAGTAGACACCTTGATAGAATTGTAGGATTTTATTTCTGTTTTTTAGATGATTCTAAGATTAGTTTTGGATTAGGTTTATAGGGCTTTCCCCATTTGTCCTTTCCTTTGTCCCCTTTTAGTTTAGCCTTTAGAAAGGGGCCATAAACTTTGAATTAGGATCTGATCTTCTACCATAGGTTCTTAATACCTTTAGGACCTATTAGAATTTTTTATAGATTTTTAGGTGTTGATTTACTATTTTAGTTAGATTTTACATCTAGGCTGTTTGTAGGATGCCTCTAGCATAGTACCTCCCCTAGTTGAACTTCAAAAGTGACCTTTAGCTCATGGTAAGTTTCCAAACCTATTCTGATGGTTTAGTAGACATGTTGATTCCTTTGTAGATTGAATCTAGGGTTTAATTTGGTGCATTGAAAGGTTGAGCTTGCCTCCCTTTTCTTGTTTGCATAAGAGGTTGAGTGAGTCTCCATCTGCTTGCCTGTTACTGTTTGGCTTTGCTTGTCGGCTGAAGGTTAAGTTTGTCTCCCTTGCCTGGGTATTGTGTTGCTTTTGCTTGATTGCTAAGAGGTTGAGTGAGTCTCCCTCTGCTTGTATTGCTGCATTGCATTTGCATCTTTATTGTTCTCTTTTCTGTTTATCTGTTTTACTAATGTTTAGTTGATGCTTTGTCTGTTGTCTGTTTCCCACTTCATAGGATCCCCTAGGATTCTCACTTCCTTGATTAAGGAAGTGATGATTAGACTTTAGGCTGAAGCCTTTGCATGATAACATCTAGGAGTTCCATGTTTCAAACCTCAACCATAGGTTGAATCCTTGGCATGACAACTGTTAGGACTTGATAGTTTCCCCTTAGTTGTGCCCTCTTCTTCTCATCTTCAAACAAATGAAAATACAGTAATAAAGGTTCATTGATATCGTACGTTACGAGCCTTAAGCTACTTAGGAAATGGTTGTTGTAGGGTTTCCTTCCAATAATCAGGATGTTTAGTATGGTACCCTTTGGGTGACATGCGACGCATTCACTCCTGGATCATAGTCTCTAGTGCGATATGGATTGCAAACATCCATAAAAAACACTTCTTCCGTAAAAGACAGAAAACAAACTTCAAACCTCTTTTGCCCCGTGGGCCCTTAACTCAGGAAAACATTTTCAGAAAAAGAGTGTCGTTAACTCTCCTTTCTACCGCAAACGGTAACGCACGAGTCTCCGACGAGCAAGCTGCATACACCAAACTGCTGGAACTGTTTGTTAACCCTACTCAGAAAAACATATGAATCTGAAACACCCGTAATCTGTAGTATCCCGAACTACATAAGCTCTGATCTCTCATATCTGTTGAGAGTACGTAGGCACAATAATGACGTATTGGCGAGCTACCTTCCCCCACCCGTTTACCTGTAGTTAGCCGAACTACGTAGACTCTGATTTCTCGTTCTCTGACGAGAATACGCAGGCACGAAGCGCGACGCTTTGCCGAGTCATTTTCTTTTCTTTTCAGACCAGCCTTGATAGGTAGATAGTTAAACAAACCCGTCAGATAAACACAGCAAGCATGGATCCCATCGAGTACAATGGACGTGACGGGTGCTAATACCTTCCCCTTACGGAACCGACTCTCGAACCCTGACATGGTTGCGATGACCTTGTCTTATACCTTTTCGTCAGGTTTTTCCGATTGTTTCCTTTCCCTTTCTGTAGGATAAATAACGAAAGGTGGCGACTCTTCTGTTTTGCCGGCACCTTATTTTCGCAGTAGCGACAGGTACGATCTAGAAAGCTATTGGGCTTTATCATAGTCCAGAAAAGGATTGAAGTGGACCCTGATAAGGTAAGGGCGGTTCAATGTATGCCTACATCTAGAACTAAGAAAGAGGTTTGTGGCTTCCTAGGGAGGTCGAACTATATCGCCAGATTTATTTCACATCTCACTGCCACTTGCAAATCGATCTTCAAGCTACTCAAAAAAGATCAATCGATTGTATGAGATGATGAAAGCAAAGGGGATTTTGATAAGATCAAAGAATATTTGCAAGAACCACCAATCCTGATACCACCAGTTCCTGAAAGGCCGCTTATTATGTACCTGGCAGTGCTTGATGAATCTATGGGTTACGTGTTGGGGCAACAAGACGACACTGGTAAGAAGGAGAACACCATATATTACCTTAGTAAGAAGTTCAATGATTGCGAGACGAGATACTCCTTACTTAAGAAGACTTATTGTGCGCTTGCATGGGATGCCAGACGACTTAGACAATATATGCTAATACATACCACATATCTGATCTCTATGATGGATCCCATTAAGTACATCTTTGAGAAGCCTGCTCTCATTGGTAGGATAGCCCAATGGCAAATGCTTCTATCCGAATATGACATCTATTATGTCACCCAAAAGGCCATTAAGGGCAGTGTGTTAGCAGACCATCTTGCCCACCAACCAGTGGATGATTATCAGCCTTTGAAGTTGGACTTTCTAGATGAGGATATCATGATGGTAAGAGACTACGAAGAGCCAGAACCGGATGAAGGACCAGAACTAGGGGAGCGATGGACTCTCATGTTCGATGGTGCTTCAAATTCTTATGGACATGGAATTGGCGCAATGATCACATTTTGCAAGAACTTTCACCTGTCGTTCATAGTCGAACTTTGCTTTACGTGTACTAATAATATGGTTGAGTACAAAGCTTGCATACTAGGGTTGGAAGAAGCCATTAACTTGAGAATCAAAACTCTCAATGTATTTGGAGATTCTTCCTTGAGACATTCATGAGGGTTGTTTTGGAACCCGCGCGAATGGGCATACGATGGCAAAGAAGATATTGAGAGCTACTACTCAGTTCAGAGGCGCACAGGTTGTCGTTAATGAAGGTGTTAAGTGTTGCACATATCACCAAAGACATTACCGTAGCCCAATTCGATGATGTGATAGCTAGCATAACAAACGGAAACTTTCTTGGATTCAATGATGATGACCTAACTGCAGAGAAAAGGAACCACAACAAAGCTCCCCATATTTTGATCAAATGTCAAGACACATTGATATCCCGAGTCTTGGTGGATACATGTTCTTCTCTGAATGTGCTTCCCAAGATCACCTTGGAAAGAATGCCGGTAAAAGGAGTTAGCATGAAGCTGAGTGCTCTGATAGTCAAAGCTTTTGATGGTTCCAAGCGTGCTGTGATTGGCGAGGTGGACTTACCAATAAAAATCTGACCAACTGTCTTCACCATTACTTTCCAAGTAATGGATATCTATCCAGGGTACAACTGTTTATTAGGAAGACCTTGGATCCACTATGCAGGAGCCGTTACGTCCACTCTTCACCAAAAGCTAAAGTTTGTCAGCAATGACAAGGTAGATCTGATTGGAGGAGAGGAGGTAATCTTGGTAAGTCACAAGACGTCCTTCAGGTACATTGAAGTTGAAGGGGAAATGGTGGAAACATCTTTTCAATCGTTTGAGGTGGTGAGTACATTGGCGGTGCAACGGGTTTCGGATAGCCAGAGTTCAAGATCAGCAATGGCTTCATATGAAGAGGCTAAAATGGTTGTTGATGAAGGGAATGCCCAAGGCTGGGGCAAAATGGTGGAAGTTGCTGAGAAATTCGAAAAATTTGGGCTGAGATACCATCCCTCGTCTAGTACAGCAATAATTGCATATGGCCAAAAGCAGATTCCTCCTATGGAAGACATTTTCAAGAGCGTCGGGCATATATTCGACCATACCGCATCTATGATAATTGAAGATGAAGTTAATAATGAAGAAATCTCCGCAAGCTGGATCCGACAAGCCAAGCCTAGCGAAGAACTGCAAAATTGGAAGAACATTGAAATACCCCAATTCTTCTCGCATCAAAAGTAATGTTTTATTTGATTGTCAAAACCATACACTCTGCCTAAGGTGTAGTGGATCTTTGTATCGGGCCACCTGTTGTTTCGAAACATGATTAACATGAATAAAAATTAATTTTCATTCAATTTTCGCTCACTTTCCTTTTTTACTTTTTCACAATAAATGGCATTTCTTTTACGCACTCACTTTCCTAAATAAGTTGCATAAATCATACCATGCAGAGACACCACCGAAGTCCTTGATAACGACACTGCTATGGACCTATATGATTTTTAATGTTCAATATATCAAGCGGAAGAGGAAGGCGAGGAAGATTGTGAGCTTCCTGATGAATTGGCAAGGTTGCTGCAACAAGAAGAGAAGGTCATTTTGCCGCATAAAGAGAACGTCGAAGTTATCAACCTGGGATCTGAAGAAGATAAAAGGGAGATAAAGGTCGGAGCGTCTCTTCAGGATGATGTCAAGGTAATGTTGATAGAGATTCTCCGAGAGTATGCTGATGTGTTCGCGTGGACGTATCAAGACATGCATGGACTAGATACAGACATTGTTGTACATAAGTTACCACTCAAGGAAGACTGCCATGCTGTCAAAAAAAATTGAGAAGAACTTGTCTTGACATGGCTTTGAAAATCCCTGATGACGTCCAAAAACAATTCGACACAGGATTCTTAGCAGTGGCCAAATATCCACAGTGGGTCGCCAACATCGTTCCAGTACCAAAGAAGGACGGGAAGGCCCGCATGTGTGTAGATTACCGTGACCTAAACAAAGTAAGTCCTAAAGACGATTTTCCATTACCTCACATTGATGTATTGGTAGATAATACGGCTCAGTTCTCTGTTTTCTCCTTCATGGATGGATTTTCCGGTTATAATCAGATTAAGATGGATCCATATGACATGGAGAAGACAATGTTCATCACACCGTGGGGCACATTCTGCTATATGGTAATGCCATTTAGGCTGAAGAATGCTGGGGAAACATATCAATGTGCAATGGTAACACTCTTTCATGATATGATTCATAAGGAGATCGAAGTATACGTTGACAATATGATTGCCAAGTCTCAAACTGAAGAGGAGCATTTGGTCAATCTGGAAAAGTTCTTTTCTCGACTGAGGAAGTTCAGATTGAGGCTTAATCCCAACAAATGTAAGTTTGGGGTGCGGTCTGGAAAGTTGTTGGGATTTATTGTAAGCCAGAAAGGGATTGAGGTGAATTCTGATAAGGTAAGGGCAATTCAGAGTATGCCTACACCAAGAACTGAAAAAGATGTTCGTGGCTTTCTAGGGAGGTTGAATTATATCACAAGGTTATTTCACATCTCACAGCCACTTGCAAACCAATTTTTAAACTACTCAGGAAAGATCAGTCAATTGTGTGGGATGATGAATGTCAATGGGCATTTGATAAAATTAAAGAGTACTTATAAGAACAGTCAATCCTGATACCACTAGTTCCTGGAAGACCACTCATTATGTACCTGGCCATGCTTGAAGAATCCATGGGTTACGTATTAGGGAAACAAGACGACACAGGCAAGAAAGAGCACGTTATATACTATCTCAGCAAAAAGTTCAACGATTGTGAAACTAGATACTCCTTGCTTGAGAAAACTTGTTGTGCACTTGCATGGGCTGCCAGGCGTCTCAAGCAGTATATGCTAACACACACAATATACCTAATCTCTAAGATGAATCCAATCAAATACATATTTGAGAAGCCTGCTCTCACTGGTAGGATAGCCTAGTGGCAAATTCTTTTATCCGAATATGACATCCAATATATCACCCAGAAGGCTATCAAGGGCAGCATGTTGGCAGACCATTTAGCCCACAAACCTGGGATGATTATCAACCATTGAGATTCAACTTTCCAAATAAGGATATCATGATGGCAAGAGATTACGAAGAGCTAGAGCTAGATGAAGAACTGTAACCAAGGGAGCGATAGACTCTCATGTTCGATGGTGCTTCGAATTCTCATGGACATGGAATTGGGGCCGTGATTACGCCTCCTAAGAACTTTCACCTGCCGTTCACCGCCAAACTCTGTTTCACATGTACTAATAATATGGCTGAGTACGAGGCGTGTATACTAGGGCTAGAAGAAGCCATTAACTTAAGAATCAAAACTCTCAACGTATTTGGGGATTCTGCCTTAGTGATACACCAGATAAGAGGTGATTGGGATACGAAACACGAAAACTTAATTCCGTACCGGGATTATATGGCCAAGTTGATTCCCCGATTCGATGATATCACTTTTACTCATATACCTAGAGAAGAAAATCAAAAGGCTGACGCCTTGGCAACCCTGACATCCATGTACAAGTTGATATGGCCCAATCATAGACCATCCATTGGTTTGCAACGCTTTGAAGAGCCTGCACATTGCTTGATTATTGATGAAGAATCAGATGAGAAGCCATGGTTTAATGACATAAAGTGATATCTGGAAAAGCAGGAATATCCTGAAGGAGCCTTGGGTGTTGACGAAAGGACTCTGCAAAGATTGGCATCTAACTTCTTCCTCAACAGAAATGTATTGTACAAGCGCAATCATGACACTGTCTTGCTTAGATGCGCAGAGAAGCACAAATCTGAACAACTTCTAAAAGACATTCATGAGGGTTATTTTGGAACCCATGCGAATGAACATACAATGGCAAAGAAGATATTGAGAGCGGGCTATTATTGGCTCACCATGGAAGGCGATTGCTATCATCATGCTCGAACTTGTCACAAATGCCAAATTTACTCTAACAAGATTTATGCACCTCCTACTCCGTTAAATGTCTTGACCTCACCATGGACCTTTTCCATGTAGGGAATAGACATGATTGGGATGATCGAGCCAAAAGCTTCGAACGAACATCGCTTCATACTAGTGGCCATAGACTATTTCACCAAATGGGTTGAGGTCGCTTCATATGCCCACGTTACCAAGCAAGCGGTCGCTCGCTTCTTGAAGCACAACATTATATGTAGGTATGGAGTACCTAATTGCATCATCACTAACAATGGGTTGAATATCAACAACAAAATGATGGATAAGTTGTGCGCCCGTTTCAAGATAGAACACCATAATTCAACACCATACAGACCCAAGATGAATGGAGCCATAGAAGCAACAAACAAAAATATCAAGAAGATCATCTAGAAAATGGTGGTCACGTATAAAGATTGGCACGAGATGTTTCCTTTTGCGCTACACGCCTATCATACTTCAGTACGAACTTCAATAGGGGCAACTCCCTACTCGTTGGTTTATGGCATGGAAGCAGTTCTCCTAATAGAGGTTGAAATCCCTTCGTTGAGGGTTTTGACGAAAGCTCAGCTTAATGAAGCCGAGTGGGTGAAGACAAGGTTTGATGAGCTCAATTTTATTGAAGAAAAATGCTTGGTAGCCATATGTCACGGTCAACTTTACCAGAGATGAACAAGGAGAGCTTTCGATAAAAGAGTACATCCCATGATATTCAGAGAAGGTGACTTGGTGCTCAAGAGGATCATGACTATGTACAACGAATCTAGTGACAAGTGGACGCCGAATTATGAAGGCCCATACGTTGTAATAGAAGCATTCTCTGGTGGTGCTCTAAAACTCGCAACTATGGATGGGGAGGAGTTACCCTACCTGGTAAATGCAGATTCGGTCAAACGATAATTCGCCTTGAAAATTGGAATAATAAAGCTGCTATGTCGAAAACCTGAAAAGGCGACTTAGGAAAAAATGGCTATCTCGGTGGACTGAAAACCCGAAAGGGCGGTCCAGGAAAAAGTTAGGGATGAATTAAAAAAAATAGGTCCGTTGAGTTGAAAACCCGAAAGGGCGGCTCAGGCAAAAGAGGGCGTCCCGGTGGATTGAAAACCCGAAAGGGCGATCCAGGCAAAAATTAGGGGCAAAATTTCAAGGCAAAGTATCCACTGTGAAGGATCGCTTGACTATAGTACATCATCAAGAGAAAGAAATCAATCCAGCCGTCTTCCCACGAAGCAAGGTGTTGAGGTCTTCTAAGTTATAAGGATTATAGCAGTGTCAAAACTCAATGGAACTTCAATAACTTGTATTGCCATTATTTATTCTACACTGTAATTACCTCATTAAGGGATTGAATCCTTGTATATATTTGCCCATTCAAGGGTCAAATCAATATAAAGAGATATTTCTCATCAAATTGTGCTCATTTTTACTTTATCTGATTGTTTGCAAATAATTTCATTTTTGATAATTTGTGTTTCGAAACTTCAGCTAAAAATATAATAATAATGACCTTTGACAAAATTTAAAACTTGTTTTGGTTTTCAAAGATATTGGGGAAAATAGGTGGTATCCAAAGAGAAACTTCACCATATGGAAGCATCAAATCAGTCATTAGCCGCCCAGGCTTTTCATCATGAAAAAACTCTGCTTTTAGGGGTCTGTGTAAAGTTGGTCCCTCAATATTGAGTCCAAAGATTACTAGGGGAAATCATTTCCTCTAATCACACTTGGAGCCTCAAAACGTGGGATGTCGAGTAGTTTAATCCTCTCACTACCCCCTTAAAAAGCCCAATATTTTATTGGCAACTACCAAAACCCACTCCAATTGGCATTTGCAATTTACCCTATAAAGTCCAGTATTCATTGGCAACCACGAAAAGTCCACCCTCGATGGCATCCTTAATAACTAAATTCCAAATTCATTTGGAAACTACCAAATCCAGTCCCTGGTGATGTCCTCCAACAGGAATTTATTCGTAGCATACCTGATCTTTTGCATTACCATAAGCATGGCATACTGTCTCATATCATAATCCTATCAAGCATTAGTGTAACACCCATTTTAATTATTTAGTCATTTTATTACTATTTTAATTATTATATGTTGGTGTGCCCTTTGGTGGGGGTGTGTTTGATGATGATTGGTGGGTGTCCCTGATATGGGAGGATTATTGGTGGTGAATTGGTGTGAATATAATAATAAAATAAATAGTAGTAATATGGTATTATTATTATTATTATTATTATTATTATTATTATTATTATTATTATTATTATTATTAATTGTATTAATATTATTAATATCGGAGAATATTATTATTATTAATATTATTACTATTAGTATAACTATTAGTGGGAGAATATTATTATGATTATTATTATTATTATTATTAATAATAATATTATTGGTGGAATATTATTACTATTATTATTAATATTATTATTATGGGTGAAATAATATTATTAATATTGCTATGTGTATTATTATTATTATTATAATTATTTATATTAGTAATATTATATTAGTATTACTATTAAGATTATTATTATTATATTATTTTATTAAGTTATTATTATTATTAAGATTAGATAATTAAAATAGGGAATGTGAGGGGTTGGTGGTTTTTTTTTACGATACATTTGGAGAGTTGGGAGAAAGAACGAGAGAAGTGAGAAGAGCGTAGAACGAGCAAAGGAACGAGGAACAGAAGAGAAAGGAGAAAGCCAAGAGACCAAATCTAGGAGGATTTCCATCTATCAAACCGATTAACAAGGTAAGGGGGAGAAACTTGATTGGGATGGTATTTACATGTATAGGGTAGTGGGGATTCCTTAACCCCGTAGGAATGTATCGGTTTATGAAGTTTTATGTTGTCATGCCTATAATTGTTGATTGATGTTGAGAATTGGTATTTGATAAACCAATGAGGAATTGATATATGTCAATGTTGATGAATTGTTGTTTTTGGTGAGTTTGGGGTATTGGTTGGGTTTACAGTTTTAGGGAAGTTCCTATATAGCCTCTGTGGCTTGGGTAATGACCATGATATAGGTTCTGAGATGTAGTTTAAGGAACAATTGATTAGAGTAGTGTGTGATAGTTGTAGTAATGATATGGCAGAGGATGGATGAAGAGTGATAAGCTTGGAATTGAGCAAGATGACAATGTTGGACGGTAAGGGTGGGTTTTCGTATGATCATTGTGATGGTGTAATAGTGTATGATGGGTAGGATCACATTTAGGATAGAAACCCCTAAATGCCATGGTTTTGAAAAGTATGGTTATATGATATATGATGACATGATCTTTAAAAATATGTTGTTGGCTGTTATAATTGTCATATTATGGTAGGATTTCGAATTCTGAAACTGGGGCTTTTTACGGAATTGAAATCGGAGGTCCGGAAGGCCTCCAACGATGGAAAACACAGAATTTTTTGCATTCTGCGCTGTTTGCGTCGACTCAAAGTTGTATATTGGTGAATTTTCTGTTTTGACGATTTTGGCCATAACTTTTGATCCGTAAGTCGGATTTAGTCCCCGTTCGAAGCGTTGGAAAGCTCTTGAATAGATCTATAACATGGTATAGATAATATAGTTATTTTCCAAATATTTTTATATCCAATATTTTTGGGGAGTCATTGTTTAATTAAATAGTAACTAAACCATGGATCGATTGAAATGATTTATTGATTATTTACTTGAGTTTAATTGTTGTGCACTTAGTGTGCTTGTGTTTATTGGTGGTGTAATATATATAATGTGTGGTGATGTGATCAGGAGGATCGTGTGCACTTAGTGTGCTTGTGTTTATTGGTGGTGTAATGTATATAATGTGTGGTGATGTGATCAGGAGGATCGTATGCACTTAGTGTGCTTGAGTTTGTTTGTCGTGCATTGTTGTCGTGCATTGGTGTCGTACATATCATGGTGTCTGGTGGGATGAATCATTGCTCAGGAGGAGTGTATGTGATTCATCCGTACTCCTTTGTGGAGAATGGTGGGGATAGATCATATCTCAGTAGGAGCGTAAGTGATCTGTCGGGGATAGATCATATCTCAGTAGGAGCGTAAGTGATCTGTCGGGGATAAATCATATCTCAGTAGGAGCGTAAGTGATTTGTCCAAGGTTCGATTGAATGAACCAATGAGTCGGTACCGTATGCATGGTGTTGAGTTGCATATTTGCATTATAATATGTTATATTGTAATTTGAACAGTAGGTTCGTGATTGGTGTTGTGGGGTGAATATTGGTGTGTTTTAATTATTATATGTTATATGGATGTTTGAACAGTAGGTTCGTGATTGGTGTTGATGGGGTGAATATTGGTGTGTTTTACTACCTTTATTGCATGTATTAAATTACCGATATATTTTGATCATGTTTTCTCACCCCTTTGTTGTTGTTGTGGTCTGTGCTTCCTCGGAAGTATAGATAATCCAGGTACATAGATAGCTTGGATAGCGGTGTGCAAGTCGAGTCTTAGGATGCTCTCATACGTAACACGGGATATGGGTGTTTTATTTGTTTATGTTAAACTTGTTGAAAATCCTGTGACGTATCACATTTTGGTGAATTATAATAATAAAGATTTTATGTAAATCTGGCGGATGGCCGAGAATGTTGGAATAATAATTTCCGCTGTATTATTTTGAAAATAATGAATAAAGTATTTTTGATAACTATTGGTGATGTGATATCCCACAGTTTTTGTGAAAACTCTGATGTTTATTTATAATGTTTATATTTTATTTAATTTGGGAAGTGGGGTGTTACAATTGGTATCAGAGCAGGTCGGTCCGTCCGGCCAACGTTGTCTAGTGTTGTTGTTCCCTGGTATGCGACATGTGTGTAAAAACACTGTTGGTACATGTTGTATTTTAACTTTGTTGGTAGAAGTGGAATGATTCCAGTGGGGGAGAAGTTGGTTTATCTCCGGAATGCTGCAGTGTTGTGGCTTAGTGTGTTACGCTCTTATAGTTTGGTAAAGATGGTTTATACCCCATCATGATTTTCGGCTGTCTATTGACAAATTGAGGAACTCATCACCCTCAATCTCTTGTTAACAGTAGACGGGATTGTGTTGGATAGGATAGACGTGTCTTGCAAGCTTAGGTGGTGTGAGCAATAAATTGTCTTGAGTTAAGCTAAGTGTTTAAGGGATTATTTTGAGGAGTTGGCGTAAGACGGTGTTGAGGTGTGTATTTTGAAGGAAACTTTGAATGTTAAGGAAAGTGAGAAATTGGGGTTTATCACTTAATTGTGATTGTCCGGAAGTTTTTCTGATGAGGTAAATGGTTTACTATCGGAATGTGAAGTAAAGCTTACACATTGACTTCGTTCTTGGAACTAGTCCGATATGGGTGACTCCATATTGTGTGTTTGCATTGGGATTGAGAAAGTTGAAGAGTCAACTTGAAGACTTGCTAGAAGAAAGGTTCTTTTGTTTGAGTGTGTTACCATAAGGTGCACCAATTTTGTTGGTTAGACAGACAGGAGGTTTTGTGAAGCTTTGGGTGAACTATGGATAAGTGAACAAGGTGGCTATCAAGGATAAGTGAACTATGGCCGAATCCGACATAACTATTTGTTGCGTTTGTGATGCTTGTTGATATAATTGGGGATTTTCTAAAGGCAACTTCAGCAAGTTTTAATTATGCTTTAAGGCAACTTGAAGTACGTAAGAGGAATTATCTGACCAGTGTTCTAGAGTTGGTTGCTGTTGTAGTTGTGCCGGAGTTGGAGGCTGAAATCGTTTAATCTGAGATTTTGTGAGAAATCGATGCTTTACGGAAGAAAGTCGGATTAGATTGCGTAGTGGCGTCGGGTGATGTTAAGCCGTGATTGAGTATGCTTGTTTTATCAAATTTGGTTGGTTTTGTAAGTTTTGGTATTTTTGGAGATTTGAAGGTTTAAAAATCGGATTGAAATCGGACGTCGTAGAAATCACGTTTAATGGTTCTAATTCGAGGCTATATGTTAGGTGAGTATGAGTATGTGTTTGTTTCGAAGAAAGGAATTGAATCGGTCGAATTTTTGGACAAGAATGCAAAATCCCGTAGCAGTTTTTCGGCAAAATTCTGGTTTTTCGGAAAACTTCGAAAATTCATAACTCTTGAACCGTATGTCCGTTTTGACCCCCGTTTGAAGCGCTGGAGAGCTAACGAGATGCTCTTTCCGGGAAAAATGGTTTTTATGTCAGTGGATGATCCAATTATAGCAGAATATTCGAAACGTGTAATTTGGTCAACTTTTACCGTCGTGATCGGGTGCGTTTGATGTGTTATCTTACTGTATGTTTTCGGTATATACCGTGGTAGCTGATGCTTCGATTTGGAAACCTTGCTTGTACCGAGAAAAATGGCGAAAAGAGTTGGAACCGGTTGAGAAATTTTGTGATGCGAGTCTGGTCTGTGAAGAGACTTTTTATGGAGTTAAGCCTTGTATGTTAGACCTTACTAGTAGTATTCTCGAGGAGATTCGAGGAGGTCAGAAATCTGGGTTGGGTTGGTGAATTAGTTGAAATTGATAAATCAGAGTCGAAGAGTGGATTGTTGGGTTTGTGGAAATAGTACCATGATATGTTGTGATGGGGTATGTGGACCGGATGTTGTTGAGGGGAGTAGGAGTACTCGTGAAGAAATACATTGAGGTGGATGGAGTGTCCATTCCGGTGCTATGAAGAAGTAACCGAATTTGAGTAGATTGTTTTAGTGACCATAGATGAGGAGAGGAGTGGTTGAGGTTGAATATACTGGTTAGAATTGTTGGAATTCGAAGAGTGAACATCAGAGACTGTTGAGTCTGATGCAGCCGTTGAATATTCCAGAGTGGAAATCAGGTAGTATTTTCACGGATTTGGTGTTGAGATTTCCAAAGAATTGGAAAGACATAATTTTAATTTGGGTTGTTGTGAGTGGATGAACTATTCCGTGTTAAGGATATATGAGATACATATTGAGGAAGTAGTGAAGTTGGATGAGATACTGTCGAATGTTGTGTTGGATTGAAATTTGAGGTTTATATTGAGATGTTGGAGGGGCTTACAGGAAGCTTCAGGTACTAAGTTGAAGTTGAGTTCGGCTTACCATCCGCAAACTGATGGTCAGTCAGAGAGCTTGGGTGTTGGATCAAGGTGGATCGTGGGATGAGTAATTACTGTTGATTGAGTTACCTATAATAACGATTACCATCCTAGTGTCGGAATGACACTATATATGGCTTGGTGAGATAGGGAGTGTAGGACTCTTCTGTGTTGGAATAAGTCGAGTGGGAGTGTTGTGCTCAGACCGAGAATTATGCTTGAGATGGCTGAGAAGATCAAAAGGATATAAGGAAATATGTGTTTTGAGAGTCACGTCGGTGACTGGTGCTGGTCGGGCTTCGAAATCTCGGAAGTTCGCATCGGGTTCTGTGGTTGTATCAGAGTAGTGCAGCGGAGGCATGGGAGGAGTAACATGTTAGATCGTTTTGCCGCTGTCGCTGTGAATTGGCATGACGTGTTTCATGTGTCTTCGTTGAGGAATTACATTGAATCAGGTGGATGATGTACTAGTGAAAAATAATTTGATTGTGGAGGCATTGCTAGTTCATTTGACGAACGAGAAACAACTCCGAGGGGAGGAGATAACTTTGGTGAAAGTGACTTGAGGGGGGTGCTGCAGAAGGCAGTGTGACCTGAGAATTGGAATGAAGGATGTGGGAAGCGTATCCGGAACTATTTCCATCAGGTAATTTTCGAGGACGAAAATAATTAAAGTGGGGGAGAGTTGTAACACCCATTTTAATTATTTAGTCATTTTATTACTATTTTAATTATTATATGTTGGTGTGCCCTTTGGTGGGGGTGTGTTTGATGATGATTGGTGGGTGTCCCTGATATGGGAGGATTAATGGTGGTGAATTGGTGTGAATATAATAATAAAATAAATAGTAGTAATATGGTATTATTATTATTATTATTATTAATATTATTATTATTATTATTATTATTATTATTATTATTATTATTATTATTATTAATTGTAGTAATATTATTAATATCGGAGAATATTATTATTATTAATATTATTACTATTATTATAACTATTAGTGGGAGAATATTATTATGATTATTATTATTATTATTATTATTATTATTATTATTATTATTATTGGTGGAGTATTATTACTATTATTATTAATATTATTATTATGGGTGAAATAATATTATTAATATTGCTATGTGTATTATTATTATTATAATGATTATTATAATTATTTATATTAGTAATATTATATTAGTATTACTATTAAGATTATTATTATTATATTATTTTATTAAGTTATTATTATTATTATTAAGATTAGATAATTAAAATAGGGAATGTGAGGAGTTAGTGATTTTTTTACGATACATTTGGAGAGTTGGGAGAAAGAACGAGAGAAGTGAGAAGAGCATAGAACGAGCAAAGGAACGAGGAACGGAAGAGAAAGGAGAAAGCCAAGAGACCAAATCTAGGAGGATTTCCATATATCAAACCGATTAACAAGGTAAGGGGGGAGAAACTTCATTGGGATGGTATTTACATGTATAGGGTAGTGGGGATTCCTTAACCCCGTAGAAATGTATCGGTGTATGAAGTTTTACGTTGTCATGCCTATAATTGTTGATTGATGTTGAGAATTGGTATTTGATAAACCAATGAGGAATTGATATATGTCGATGTTGATGAATTGTTGTTTTTGGTGAGTTTGGGGTATTGGTTGGGTTTACGGTTTTAGGGAAGTTCTTGTATAACCTCTGTGGCTTGGGTAATGACCATGATATAGGTTCTGAGATGTAGTTTAAGGAACAATTGATTAGAGTAGTGTGTGATAGTTGTAGTAATGATAGGGCAGAGGATGGATGAAGAGTGATAAGCTTGGAATTGAGCAAGATGACAGTGTTGGACGGTAAGGGTGGGTTTTCGTATGATCATTGTGATGGTGTAATAGTGTATGATGGGTAGGATCACATTTAGGATAGAAACCCCTAAATGCCATGGTTTTGAAAAGTATGGTTATATGATATATGATGACATGATCTTTAAAAATATGTTGTTGGCTGTTATAATTGTCATATTATGGTAGGATTTCGAATTCTGAAACCGGGGCTTTTTACGGAATTGAAATCGGAGGTCCGGAAGGCCTCCAACGATGGAAAACACAGAATTTTCTGCATTCTGCGCTGTTTGCGTCGACTCAAAGCTGTATATTGGTGAATTTTCTGTTTTGACGATTTTAGCCATAACTTTTGATCCGTAAGTCGGATTTAGTCCCCGTTCGAAGCGTTGGAAAGCTCTTGAATAAATCTATAACATGGAATAGATAATATAGTTATTTTCAAAATATTTTTATATCCAATATTTTTGGGGAGTCATTGTTTAATTAAATAGTAACTAAACCATGGATCGATTGAAATGATTTATTGATTATTTACTTGAGTTTAATTGTTGTGCACTTAGTGTGCTTGTGTTTATTGGTGGTGTAATATATATAATGTGTGGTGATGTGATCAGGAGGATCGTGTGCACTTAGTGTGCTTGTGTTTATTAATGGTGTAATATATATAATGTGTGGTGATGTGATCAGGAGGATCGTGTGCACTTAGTGTGCTTGTGTTTAATGGTGGTGTAATATATATAATGTGTGGTGATGTGATCAGGAGGATCGTGTGCACGTAGTGTGCTTGAGTTTGTTTGTCGTGCATTGGTGTCGTACATATCATGGTGTCTGGTGGGATGAATCATTGCTCAGGAGGAGTGTATGTGATTCATCCGTACTCCTTTTTGGAGAATGGTGGGGATAGATCATATCTCAGTAGGAGCGTAAGTGATCTGTCGGGGATAGATCATATCTCAGTAGGAGCGTAAGTGATCTGTCGGGGATAAATCATATCTCAGTAGGAGCGTAAGTGATTTGTCCAAGGTTCGATTGAATGAACCAATGAGTCGGTACCGTATGCATGGTGTTGAGTTGCATATTTGCATTATAATATGTTATATTGTAATTTGAACAGTAGGTTCGTGATTGGTGTTGTGGGGTGAATATTGGTGTGTTTTAATTATTATATGTTATATGGATGTTTGAACAGTAGGTTCGTGATTGGTGTTGATGGGGTGAATATTGGTGTGTTTTACTACCTTTATTGCATGTATTAAATTACCGATATATTTTGATCATGTTTTCTCACCCCTTTGTTGTTGTTGTGGTCTGTGCTTCCTCGGAAGTATAGATAATCCAGGTACATAGATAGCTTGGATAGCGGTGTGCAAGTCGAGTCTTAGGATGCTCTGATACGTAACACGGGATATGGGTGTTTTATTTGTTTATGTTAAACTTGTTGAAAATCCTGTGACGTATCACATTTTGGTGAATTATAATAATAAAGATTTTATGTAAATCTGGCGGATGGCCGAGAATGTTGGAATAATAATTTCCGCTGTATTATTTTGAAAATAATGAATAAAGTATTTTTGATAACTATTGGTGATGTGATATCCCACAGTTTTTGTGAAAACTCTGATGTTTATTTATAATGTTTATATTTTATTTAATTTTGGAAGTGGGGTGTTACAATTAGTACATCATTTTCACGTGCATTAGACTCCTAGAAGTTGCATCTTAGTTGCATGTTTATGCATCATAACGTATAGCATTGTTGTCCCCAGAAACATAGCATAATAGCATAGCAGGATCCAGGACCGGTTCGTAAGCTTCTTGGTCAATCCTCCAGTGAAGTTGGCAGTATTCATCTACCAAGAGTTGTTACACCGCACGTGCTCATGGAATTCTATTCCCCATCAAGTCATTCTTCAACCATGCAGTTGATAATGATAGTCCCCAGCAACTTTTGCTCTTATTGATCCCCAAGCAGAGGTTACCCTCAAAGGTTTCTTGAAGGCTTTTCCCCTACAGAGTTTGGACAATACTTTTCCTCTGATAGGAATTTTGGATCAACTATTCCCCTAAAAAATTTATCACCAGAGATACTGCTTTGGTATCCCGAAGAATCTTATTGGATAAGGGACTGCTTCGACCACCCGAAGAATCTCATGTGTTCAGAGATACTGCTTTGGTATCATCGAAGAACCTTATTGGATAAGGTACGGCTTTGACCACCCGAAGAATCTCATGTTTTTTGTTCGAGATACTGCTTTGGTATCATCGAAGAACCTTATTGGATAAGGTACTGCTTCGACCATCCAAAGAATCTCAAGACGTGTTCGAGATATTGCTTTGGTATCATCGAAGAACCTTATTGGATAAGGTACTGCTTCGACCACCCGAAGAATCTCATGTTTTATGTTCAAGATACTACTTTGGTATCATCGAACAACCTTATTGGATAAGGTACTGCTTCGACCACCCAAACAATCTCAAGACATGTTCGAGATACTGCTTTGGTATCATCGAAGAACCTTATTGGATAAGGTACTGCTTCGACCACCCGAAGAATCTCAAGTCGTGTTCGAGATACTACTTTGGTATCATCGAAGAACCTTATTGGATAAGGTACTACTTCGACCACCCTGAAATTCTAGGTACCCAACAGTGGATGTTGTCACGGATGTTATGACATCCACTGTAACACAGGCTATAAAACTTAATGACTAACTGTAAATGAAAACAGTAAATAACACAAGTAATTGTTTACCCAGTTCAGTGCAAACCACACCTACATCTGGGGGCTACCAAGCCAGGGAGGAAATTCACTATTAGTAGAATTAATTCAGAGTCAAACAACCAGGTTGCACTCTTCACTTAAGACCTACTCAATGACACTTCATCCTAACACTAGACCAGAGTTACCAACTCACTCCCCGTCAATCATAGCAGTGATATCAACCAATTCAAAGATACAAAAGGCAATGAAGTCACACTTTAAACACACCTTGATCTTGCTTCACAACTTTGATCAAGTGACACAACACTCTTGCTTAAAAGCTTTAGAGTGACACACTTAAAATACAACTTAAGAACTCTAGACCAATGCAATCATACAGCAGATAATTGCTTGGTTTACAAGTAATCCTAAGACACACAAAAACACGTGAAGAACAGAATTCTTCACTCACAAATACACGTTATCTAAAACCCTGTCAAGAACTGAACTCAAATAGGTTTGCTCCTTCTATATATATAGGCAACATACAGTCCTTGGGCCTTTGTACATAAGTTAGTTTCACCCAAGATAAACCTCTCTTCATGAAACTGATGTTGCACCCCAAAATTTGCCCAACCTTTTTCTTTACCTGGCTTTTGTTTCATTGCATTCATATAGCATTTGCATACCATTGTCCATTTACAGGGGATTAGGAGAGGTGTGCTTGGAAAGAGTAGATTATCAAATCTTCCCAGCCTAATCAAGAGATTGTGTTCAAGATATCAAGTGCTTATCTTCATCAGAAGCTTATCAAAGCTCATTGAAGGAGTGGATGGTTAAGATTGGTGTATCTCCTACCTTGGGGCTCAAATGAAAGTCATCAGATGATATTAAGTCCATGGTCATGGATGGAGAACATTATGGAAGCTCACTAAATGTCTTGAGGGTCATTGAGGGGCTTGTGCAAGTCATTATATCAACTGCAAGAAGCTACAGTCAAAGGTGGTGCAGTTAGGGTTTTCATCTGATCAACCCTAAGTCAACTGTGCAATTAAAGGAGATTAAGACTCAATTCCAAGTCTTTATGATCATGGAATGTTATGTTGAGACATGTCATATATCATTTCAAGATCAATTCATCAGTAATCAAGAGTGTGAGAAGTTGCCAAGCTAAGGTTTCTAAGCTTGTCAGTGTAAAATCCCCTATTTAGTGCCTAACTTCAAGACCACATATCTCAAGATACAAGCCTCATATCATCTTGGTTTTAGGCCCAATCACAACCCACTTTGATCCAATTGAAAATCCAAGTTTTTGCACTTTGAAGCTCCAAAATTTACCCATAAAAGTGGTTGAAACAGTCTCCAAAACGATTCATACATGTTGCTTGTGATGTAAGGAACTTAATGGCTGAGGTTAATCCCTTGTTTTGATCTTAATGGTGAATTTTGAATGTGTATCCTCATGATGAAGCAACCTTGAATTTCCATATGCAAGTGACCTCAAATCTGGTTTCTGAAATTGGCATTGTTCTTAGAATGTTAAAAGGACTCAAAAAATGCATAAACATGATTGAAAATGGTTCAACATGACTTTGATTGAATCTAGCCCTTTTAAATACTTTTCCATGATATTTTCTTCATCATTCTTCCAATCTAATCCAATCCTATGATAGGTGATGATTTGATGATGAAATCGACCTCATTTGGAGAAATTTTGATGTTGGCAAAAGTTTCATTTGAGATGTGCAAAGTTGTGAAATTGACCTATAACCAAAATGACCTATAATCAAAGTTTCCCAAAATACCTCTAGCTTGCAAGCTTCATATCTTGAGCTCCACAAATCAAATGAAAGACTTCTAGTACTTTTTGGAAAGCTAAGATCATAAGGAAAAACTTTCATGTTTGGGTCAAAGTGAGGAGAAACATCCTTCTAGGTCAAAAATGTCTTGGAAGTTAGTTGACTTTTGTTGACCAAAATCACATTCATCTGATGACCTGTAACTTGCCAGCTTCATAACGTGAGTTCTAAAAATCAGATGAATGACTTCTAGTAGTCAAAAGAAAGCTAAGAACATGTTATACATGTCTCATGTTGGTGTCAAGATGAGATGAGGCTTGTATCTTGAGATATGTGGTCTTGAAGTTAGGCACTAAATAGGGGATTTTACACTGACAACCTTAGAAACCCTAGCTTGGCAACTTCTCACACTCTTGATTACTGATGAATTGATCTTGAAATGATATATGACATGTCTCAACACAACATTCCATGATCATAAAGACTTGGAATTGAGTCTTAATCTCCTTTAATTGCACAATTGACTTAGGGTTGATCAGATGAAAACCCTAACTGCACCACCTTTGACTGTAGCTTCTTGCACTTGATATAATGACTTGCACAAGCCCCTAAATGACCCTCAAGACATTTAGTGAGCTTCCATAATGTTCTCCATCCATGACCAAGGACTTAATATCATCTAATGACTTTCATTTGACCCCAGAGGGAGGAGATACACCAATCTTAACCATCCACTCCTTCAATGAGCTTTGATAATCTTCTGATGAAGATAAGCACTTGATATCTTGAACACAATCTTTTGATTAGGCTGGGAAGATTTGATAATCTCCTCTTGCCAAGCACACCTCTCCTAATCCCCTGCAAATGGACAATGGTATGCAAATGCTAATGCAAATACTATATGAATGCAATGAAACAAAAGCCGGGTAAAGAAAAAGGTTGGGCAAATTTTGGGGTGCAACATCAGTTTCATGAAGAGAGGTTTATCTTGGGTGAAAATAACTTATGTACGAAGGCCCAAGGACTGTATGCTGCCTATATATATAGAAGGAGCAAACCTATTTGAGTTTAGTTCTTGACAGGGTTTTAGAGAACGTGTATTTGTGAGTGAAGAATTTGTTCTTCACGTGTTTTTGTGTGTCTTAGGATTACTTGTAAACCAAGCAATTATCTGCTGTTTGATTGCATTGGTCTAGAGTTCTTAAGTTGTATTTTAAGTGTGTCACTCTAAAGCTTTTAAGCAAGAGTGTTGTGTCACTTGATCAAAGCTGTGAAGCAAGACCAAGGTGTGTTTAAAGTGTGACTTCATTGCCTTTTGTATCTTTGAATTGGTTGATATCACTGTTGTGATTGAGGGGGAGTGAGTTGGTAACTCTGGTCTAGTGTTAGGCTGAAGTGTCATTGAGTAGGTCTTAAGTGAAGAGTGCAACCTGGTTGTTTGACTCTGAATTAATTCTACTAATAGTGAATTTCCTCCCTGGCTTGGTAGCCCCCAGATGTAGGTGTGGTTTGCACTGAACTGGGTAAACAATTACTTGTGTTATTTACTATTTTCATTTACAGTTAGTCATTAAGTTTTATAGCCAGTGTTATAGTGGATGTCATAACATCCGTGATAACATCCACTGTTGGGTACCTAGAATTTTAGGTTGGTCGAAGTAGTACCTTATCCAATAAGGCTCTTCGATGATACCAATGTAGTATATCGAACACGACTTGAGATTCTTCGGGTGGTCGAAGCAGTACCTTATCCAATAAGGTTCTTCGATGATACCAAAGCAGTATCTCAAACATGTCTTGAGATTGTTCGGGTGGTCGAAGCAGTACCTTATCCAATAAGGTTGTTCTATGATACCAAAGTAGTATCTTGAACAAAAAACATGAGATTCTTCGGGTTGTCGAAGCAGTAGCTTATCCAATAAGGTTCTTCGATGATACCAAAGCAGTATCTCGAACACGTCTTGAGATTATTTGGATGGTCGAAGTAGTACCTTATCCAATAAGGTTCTTCGATGATACCAAAGCAGTATCTCGAACAAAAAACATGAGATTCTTCGGGTGGTCGAAGCAGTACCTTATCCAATAAGGTTCTTCGATGATACCAAAGCAGTATCTCTGAACACATGAGATTCTTCGGGTGGTCGAAGCAGTCCCTTATCCAATAAGATTCTTCGCGATACCAAAGCAGTATCTCGGGTGATAAATTTTCTAGGGGAATAGTTGATCCAAAATTCCTATCAGAGGAAAAGTGTTGTCCAAACTCTGTAGGGAAAAAGCCTTCAAGAAACCTTTGAGGGTAACCTCTGCTTGGGGATCCATAAGAGCAAACGTTGCTGGGGACTATCATTATCAACTGCATGGTTGAAGAATGACTTGCTGGGGAATAGAATTCCATGAGCACGTGCGGTGTAACAACTCTTGGTAGAGGAATACTGCCGACTTCACTGGAGGACTGACCAAGATGCTTACAAACCGATCTTGGATCCTGCTATGCTACTATGCTATGTTGTTGGGGACAATAATGCTATGCGTTATGATGCACAAACATGCAACTAAGATGCAACTGCTAGGAGTCTAATGCACGTGAAAATAATGTACTAATACTTGATACGATTATGATATGAGACAGTATGCCATGCTTATGGTAATGCAAAAGATCAGGTAAGCAACGAATAAATTCCTGTAGGAGGACATCACCAGGGTCTGGATTTGGTAGTTTCCAAATGAATTTGGACATTAGTTATTGAGGATGCCATCGAGGGTGGACTTTTCGTGGTTGCCAATGAATACTGGACTTTATAGGGTAAATTGAAGATGCCAATTGGAGTGGCTTTTGGTAGTTGCCAATAAAAGTTTGGGCTTTTTTTGGGGGTAGTGAGAGGATTAAACTACTTGACATCCCACGTTTTGAGGCTCCAAGTGTGATTAGAGGAAATGATTTCCCCTAGTAATCTTTGGACTCAATGCTGAGGGACCAACTTTACACAGACCCTTAAAAACAGAGTTTTTTCATGATGAAAAGCCTGGGCGGCTAATGACTGATTTGATGCTTCCATATGGTGAAGTTTCTCTTTGGATACCACCTATTTTCCCCAATATCTTCGAAAACCAAAACAAGTTTTAAATTTTGTCAAAGGTCATTATTATTATATTTTTAGCTGAAGTTTCAAAACACAAATTATCAAAAATGAAATTATTTGCAAACAATCAGATAAAGTAAAAATGAGCACAATTTGATGAGAAATCTCTCTTTATATTGATTTGACCCTTGAATGGGCAAATATATACAAGGATGCAATCCCTTAATGAGGTAATTACAGTGCAGAATAAATAATGGCAATACAAGTTATTGAAGTTCCATTGAGTTTTGACACTGCTATAATCCCTATAACTTAGAAGACCTCAACACCTTGCTTCGTGGGAAGACGTCTGGATTGATTTCTTTCTCTTGATGGCGTACTATGGTCAAGCGATCCTTCACAGTGGATACTTTGCCTTGAAATTTTGCCCCTAATTTTTTCCTGGATCACCCTTTCGGGTTTTCAATCCACCGGGACGCCCTCTTTTACCTGAGCCGCCCTTTCGGGTTTTCAACTCAGCGGGCCTATTTTTTTTAATTCATCCCTAACTTTTTCCTGGACCTCCCTTTCGGGTTTTCAGTCCACCGAGATAGCCATTTTTGTCTAAGTCGCCTTTTCAAGTTTTCGACTTAGCAGCTTTATTATTCCAATTTTCAAGGCGAATTATCGTTTGACCGAATCTGCATTTACCAGGTAGGGTAACTCCTCCCCATCCATAGTTGCGAGTTTTAAAGCACCACTAGAGAATGCTTCTATTACAACGTATGAGCCTTCATAATTTGGCATCCACTTGTCCCTAGATTCGTTGTACATAGTCATGATCCTCTTGAGCACCAAGTCACCTTTTCTGAATATCATGGGATGTACTCTTTTGTCGAAAGCTCTCTTCGTTCGTCTCTGGTAAATTTGACCGTGACATATGGCTACCAAGCATTTTTCTTCAATAAAATTGAGCTCATCAAACCTTGTCTTCACCCACTCGGCTTCATTAAGCTGAGCTTCCATCAAAACCCTCAACGAAGGGATTTCAACCTCTATCGGGAGAACTGCTTCCATGCCATAAACCAACGAGTAGGGAGTTGCCCCTGTTAAAGTTTGTACTGAAGTACGATAGGCGTGTAGCGCAAAAGGAAACATCTTGTGCCAATCTTTATACGTGACCACCATTTTCTGGATGATCTTCTTGATATTTTTGTTGGTTGCTTCTACGACTCCATTCATCTTGGGTCTGTATGGTGTTGAATTATGGTGTTCTATCTTGAAACTGGCGCACAACTCATCCATCATTTTGTTGTTGATATTCGACCCATTGTCAGTGATGATGCAATTAGGTACTCCATACCTATATATAATGTTGTGCTTTAAGAAGCGAGCGACCGCTTGCTTGGTAACATGGGCATATGAAGCGGCCTTAACCCATTTGGTGAAATAGTCTATGGCCACTAGTATGAAGTGATGTCCGTTCGAAGCTTTTGGCTCGATCATCCCAATCATGTCTATTCCCTACATGGAAAAGGGCCATGGTGAGGTCAAGACATTTAACGGAGTAGGAGGCGCATAAATCTTGTTAGAGTAAATTTGGCATTTGTGACAAGTTCGAGCATGATGATAGCAATCACCTTCCAGGGTGAGCCAATAATAGCCCGCTCTCAATATCTTCTTTGCCATTGTATGTTCATTCGCATGGGTTCCAAAATAACCCTCATGAATGTCTTTTAGAATTTGTTCAGATTTGTGCTTCTCTGCACATCTAAGCAAAACAGTGTCATGATTGCGCTTGTACAATACATTTCTGTTGAGGAAGAAGTTAGATGCCAATCTTCGCAGAGTCTTTTCGTCAACACCCAAGGCTCCTTCAGGATATTCCTGCTTTTCCAGATATCACTTTATGTCATAAAACCATGGCTTCTCATCTGATTCTTCATCAATAATCAAGCAATGTGCAGGCTTTTCGAAGCGTTGCAAACCAATGGATGGTCTATGATTGGGCCATATCAACTTGTACATGGATGTTAGGGTTGCCAAGGCGTCAGCCTTTTGATTTTCTTCTCTAGGTATATGAGTAAAAGTGATATCATCGAATCGGGGAAGCAACTTGGCCATATAATCCCGGTATGGAATTAAGTTTTCGTGTTTCGTATCCCAATCACCTCTTATCTGGTGTATCACCAAGGCAGAATTCCTAAGTACGTTGAGAGTTTTGATTCTTAAGTTAATGGCTTCTTCTAGCCCTAGTATACACGCCTCGTACTCAGCCATATTATTAGTACATGTGAAACAGAGTTTGGCTGTGAACGGTAGGTGAAAGTTCTTAGGAGGCGTAATCACGACCCCAATTCCATGTCCATGAGAATTCGAAGCACCATCGAACATGAGAGTCTATCGCTCCCTTGGTTACGGTTCTTCATCTAGATCTAGCTCTTTGTGATCTCTTGCCATCATGATATCCTTATTTGGAAAGTCGAATATCAATGGTTGATAATCATCCCAGGTTTGTGGGCCAAATGGTCTGCCAACATACTGCCCTTGATAGCCTTTTGGGTGATATATTGGATGTCATATTCGGATAAAAGCATTTGCCACTAGGCTATCCTACCAGGGAGAGCAGGCTTCTCAAATATGTATTTGATTGGATTCATCTTAGAGATTAGGTATGTTGTGTGTGTTAGCATATACTGCTTGAGACGCCTGGCAGCCCATGCAAGTGCACAACAAGTTTTCTCAAGCAAGGAGTATCTAGTTTCACAATCGTTGAACTTTTTGCTGAGATAGTATATAACGTGCTCTTTCTTGCATGTGTCGTCTTGTTTCCCTAATACGTAACCCATGGATTCTTCAAGCACGTCCAGGTACATAATGAGTGGTCTTCCAGAAACTAGTGGTATCAGGATTGACTGTTCTTATAAGTACTCTTTAATTTTATCAAATGCCCCTTGGCATTCATCATCCCACACAATTGACTGATCTTTCCTGAGTAGTTTAAAAATTGGTTTGCAAGTGGCTGTGAGATGTGAAATAACCTTGCGATATAATTCAACCTCCCTAGAAAGCCACAAACATCTTTTTCAGTTCTTGGTGTAGGCATACTCTGAATTGCCCTTACCTTATCAGAATTCACCTCAATCCCTTTCTGGCTTACAATAAATCCCAACAACTTTCCAGACCGCACCACAAACTTACATTTGTTGGGATTAAGCCTCAATCTGAACTTCCTCAGTCGAGAAAAGAACTATTCCAGATTGACCAAATGCTCCTCTTCAGTTTGAGACTTGGCAATCATATTGTCAACGTATACTTCGATCTCCTTATGAATCATATCATGAAAGAGTGTTACCATTGCACATTGATATGTTTCCCCAGCATTCTTCAGCCCAAATGGCATTACCTTATAGCAGAATGTGCCCCACGGTGTGATGAACATTGTCTTCTCCATGTCATATGGATCCATCTTAATCTGATTATAACCGGAAAATCCATCCATGAAGGAGAAAACAGAGAACTGAGCCATATTATCTACCAATACATCAATGTGAGGTAATGGAAAATCGTCTTTAGGACTTACTTTGTTTAGGTCACGGTAATCTACACACATGCGGGCCTTCCCGTCCTTCTTCGGTACTGGAACGATGTTGGCGACCCACTGTGGATATTTGGCCACTGCTAAGAATCCTGTGTCAAATTGTTTTCGGACGTCATCAGGGATTTTCAGAGCCATGTCAAGACAAGTTCTTCTCAATTTTTGTTTGACAGCATGGCAGTCTTCCTTGAGTGGTAACTTATGTATAACAATGTCTGTATCTAGTCCATGCATGTCTTGATACGTCCACGCGAACACATCAGCATACTCTCGGAGAAGCTCTATCAATTTTACCTTGACATCATCCTGAAGAGACGCTTCGACCTTTATCTCCCTTTTATCTTCTTCAGATCCCAGGTTGATAACTTCGACGTTCTCTTTATACGGAAAAATGACCTTCTTTTCTTGTTGCAATAGCCTTGCCAATTCATCGGGAAGCTCACAATCTTCCTCGCCTTCCTCTTCCGCTTGATATATTGAACATTAAAAATCATATAGGTCCATAGCAGTGTCGTTATCAAGGACTTCGTTGGTGTCTCTGCATGGTATGATTTATGCAACTTATTTAGGAAAGTGAGTGCGTAAAAGAAATGCCATTTATTGTGAAAAAGTAAAAAAGGAAAGTGAGCGAAAATTGAATGAAAATTAATTTTTATTCATGTTAATCATGTTTCGAAACAACAGGTGGCCCGATACAAAGATCCACTACACCTTAGGCAGAGTGTAGGGTTTTGACAATCAAATAAAACATTACTTTTGATGCGAGAAGAATTGGGGTATTTCAATGGTCTTCTAATTTTGCAGTTCTTCTCCAGGCTTGGCTTGTCGGATCCAGCTTGCGGAGATTTCTTCATTATTAACTTCATCTTCAATTATCATAGATGTGGTATGGTTGAAGATGTGCCCGACGCTCTTGAAAATGTCTTCCACAGGAGGAATCTGCTTTTGGCCATATGCAACTATTGCTGTACTGGACGAGGGATGGTATCTCAGCCCAAATTTTTCGAATTTCTCAGCAACTTCCACCATTTTGCCCCAGCCTTGGGCATTCCCTTCATCAACAACCATTTTAGCCTCTTCATATGAAGCCATTGCTGATCTTGAACTCTGGCTATCCGAAACCCGTTGCACCGCAAATGTACTCACCACCTCAAACGATTGAAAAGCTGTTTCCACCATTTCCCCTTCAACTTCAATGAACCTAAAGGACGTCAGGTGACTTACCAAGATGTCCTCCTCTCCTCCAATCAGATCTACCTTGTCATTGCTGACAAACTTTAGCTTTTGGTGAAGAGTGGATGTAAAGGCTCCAGCATAGTGGATCCAAGGTCTTCCTAATAAAAAGCTGTACCCTGGATAGATATCCATTACTTAGAAAGTAATGGTGAAGATAGTTGGTCATATTTTTATTAGTAAGTCCACCTCGCCAATCACAGCACGCTTGGAACCATCAAAAGCTTTGACTATCAGAGCACTCAGCTTCATGCTAACTCCTTTTACCGGCATTCTTTCCAAGGTGATCTTGGGAAGCACATTCAGAGAAGAACATGTATCCACCAAGACTCGGGATATCAACGTGTCTTTACATTTGATCAAAATATGGGGAGCTTTGTTGTGGTTCCTTTTCTCTGCAGTTAGGTCATCATCATTGAATCCAAGAAAGTTTCTGTTTGTTATGCTAGCTATCACATCATCGAACTGGGCTACGGTAATGTCTTTGGTGATATGTGCAGCACTTAACACCTTCATTAACGACAACATGTGCGCCTATGAACTGAGTAGTAGCTCTAAATATCTTATTTGCCATCGTATGCCCATTCGCGCGGGTTCCAAAACAACCCTCATGAATGTCTTTCAGAATTTGTTCAGCCTCATGCTTTTCCATACATCTGAGTAGGACAGTGTCATGATTGCGTTTGTACAACACATTCTCGTTGAGGAAGAAATTGCACGCCAATCTGCATAGAGTTCTCTTATCAACATCCAAGGCACCCTCAGGATATTCTTTCTTTTCTAGATATCACTTTATGTCATAGAACCACGGCTTCTCATCTGATCTCTCATCAACATTCAAGCAATGTGATGGTTCTTCAAAGTGTTATAAATCAATGGACGGCCTATGGTTAGGCCATATCAGCTTATACATGGACGCCAGATTTGCCAAAGCATCTGCCATTTGATTTTCTTCTCTGGGCATATGACTAAAAGTGATATCATCAAATCTGGGGAGTAACTTGGCCACATAATTCCGGTATGGAATTAAGTTTTCCTTTTTCGTATCCCAGTCACCTCTTATCTGGTGTATTACCAAGGAAGAATCTCCAAATACATTGAGAGTTTTGATTCTCAAGTTAATGGCTTCTTCCAACCCTAGTATGCAAGCTTTGTACTCAACCATATTATTAGTACACGTAAAGCAAAGTTTGGCTATGAACGACAGGTGAAAGTTCTTGAGAAATGTGATCACTGCGCCAATTCCATGTCCATAAGAACTTGAAGCACCATCGAACATGAGAGTCCATCGCTCCCCCAGTTATGGTCCTTCATCCGGTTCTGGCTCTTCGTAGTCTCTTACCATCATGATATCCTCATCTAGAAAGTCGAACTTCAGAGGCTGATAATCATCCACTGGTTGGTGGGCAAGATGGTCTGCTAACACACTGCCCTTAATGGCCTTTTGAGTGACATAATAGATGTCATATTCGGACATAAGCATTTTCCATTGGGCTATCCTACCGATGAGAGTAAGCTTCTCAAAGATGTACTTAGTGGGATCCATCTTAGAGATCAGATATGTGGTATGTATTAGCATATATTGTCTAAGTCAATTTCATCATCAAATCATCACCTATCATAGGATTGGATTAGATTGGAAGAATGATGAAGAAAATTTCATGGAAAAGTATTTAAAAGGGCTAAATTCTATCAAAGTCATGTTGAACCATTTTCAATCATGTTTATGCATTTTTTGAGTCCTTTTAACATTCCAAGAACAATGCCAATTTCAGAAACTAGATTTGAGGTCACTTGCATATGGAAATTCAAGGTTGCTTCATCATGAAGGTACACATTTAAAATTCACCATTAAGATCAAAACAAGGGATTAACCTCAGCCATTAAGTTCCTTACATCATAAGCAACATGTATGAATCGTTTTGGAGACTGTTTGAATCACTTTCATGGGTGAATTTTGGAGCTTCAAAGTGCAAAAACTTGGATTTTAAATTGGATCAAAGTGGGTTGTGATTGGGCCTCAAACCAATCTAGATCCATTGTATATGAACTTAGGATCCTTCACAAGCTTTCAGAGGTGGATTTCCATGGAGAAATAACAGAATTCAATTGAAGAAATTGGAAGAGGAGGTGGAAATCAAATTTTGCAATTGAAGCAGTTTCAATCCAAATCAAGGTCTCCAATACTTCCATTGAAGATCAAGGAACGATTCTGGGTGGTTTTGATCAAGCTTCATCAAGAAATCAAGACCCAACGGAGGTACTCCGTTGAGTAAGTCGTCTCTCAAAAATTCTCTCTGGTTAGGAAGTAATTGATTGCCATTGTTATATATTCATGCTCCCCTAGTCATAAGGATCGTTTCTGGATTAGTCTAGGGCTTGTTTGTGATGATTCTTGATGGAACCTCCATTCTTGTTAGATTCGGTTAGGGTTAATTATAGGGAGAAAGTGAAATTGAACATGGTATTCTTGATGTACCTAACATGGCGAGTTGAATGGTGTAAGAAATCGTGATTTTTGGCGGGTTTTTAAAACGGCCACTGTAGCTTCCCAACAGAGAAGACGATCGGAGCCACCGTGCTCCGTCGTCTGTGAATTTCCCTCCCCTGAGTGTTCAAACCTCCAGGCGCTTGCGTGTCTGCGTGCTAGCCTTTGATCCATGTTGACTGTGTTTAAAACGGATGGTCGTGATTTCACCTGAGCATAGTTGACCAAATATTAGATGAAACAATGTGTTTAAGTAAGTGGAGTCTGAGTGGACCTGGGCTCAAATGACTAGTTGCACGCTCCTCACTGATAAACCCAACGCGCATGACTGATAAAGTTGCTAACTGCACCAACACTTTTTCCAATTTCATTTCTTTTTCTTTATTTTCCTTTTTAATTCAGTTGCAATTTAATTCATGGAAAATACATCAACACCTCTAAAAAATCATAGAAAAATATTTTTAGGTACTTTAACATGTTAAGTGATTTTACCATTTTTTTAGATTAATTTTTAAGTCATTTTTTTCATTAATCTTGAATTTTCATTTTAAGGTGTTCTTTATGAATTGAAAAATGCACAACTTTTGATTGGGATTTTATTTTTTGATGAAACCTTCACATAAATGCTTTATTTTTCTTGTACATATTCTTGATGCATTAATTGTTTTTTAGATATTTTTCTCCCTGATTTTTAGTACCATTTGGTTAGGTTTTTGATTGAACCTTTAGGACCTTCCTTTTGTGTTAGTTCTTAGGACACCCCTAGAACTTTCCCCTCTGTTTGCCTAGTTAGGTTTATATATTTTCCCCATAGTTTGGACCCCTGGTTCCCAACACCATAGGGGTCCCATAGAAATTTAATTAGAACTTTTAGGATTAGTTTACTATTTTTAGTGTATTTTACACTTTAGGTCACCCTTGTATGGCTTTCACCCTAATACTTATGCTAGTTTGATTCTATTTGGAATTTTTTGTATTGTTTGAGTACCCAATCTTCATGTACCCATGTTATGTATATAATAAAGCATTTGTATGTTCAATTTTAGGCCTTTATCATGTTCATAACTTGGTTAAGTTTAGGCATCTCTTAGGAGTTCCATTTAGGGTTTTTCATGTGTATATGTTGAATACTTTTCACTTCCTTAACATGATTTTCTTGCAATCTTTTGTACATTCCTTTTCAAATGCTTTATGTACATTCTCCTTTCATCTCCCTTTCTGTCCAAGGACCTTGGAGCACCATTTAAAGTTTCTTAATCCCTCCTTAGGAGGTATTTGAAGCTTGACTTGAATGGTGAACCATGAGGACACATTTTGTGCATCTTTTGCACAAGTCATTATGAGACTTTGGTTGAGTGACACAAGGGATACCATGGTTGTTTTCTCTTATTTTTCTCATCTTCATTTGATTTAGGATCCATTCCATACTCAAGATAGAAGCCTTAGGGCATGTAATGTACTTGTTGTGTGCACTTTGCTTGCATTTGAAGGTTGAGATGAGCTTGTGGTGATCTTTACCCCACACAATTTCCTCCCTTGCTTGTGTGTTTTCTATTTGTGTATCTCTTGTTTGCATTAAAGGTTGAGATGTCCTCCCTTTGCTTGTAATGTTGCATTGCATGTACATCCATTCATATTCACATTTCAATTCAAGTATTGTATGTTGCTTCTTTTCTTTTCATTACCATGTTCCCTTAGGAATTCTCACTTCCTTGATTAAGGATAGTGATGATAGACACTAGGTTGAATCCTTTGCATGATAACAAATAGGATAGAATTCCCTTCTCAATCCTAACCTTAGGGCCATTTTGCATGACAACTACTAGGTTTGAACTAGTTTCCCTTTAGTTTGTCCTCTCTCTCTCTCTCTCATCTTCAAACAACTTCAAAATACTTAATAAGATAATGGATGTTGTGCCATGAGCCTTGTACTTGGGAAATAGTGATTGAGGGGTTACCTCTCAATTGCTTTGAGTGTTTAGTATACGTCCTTAGGACGATATGCGACGCATTCGCTCCTAGGTTTTAGACTTTAGTACAACATACATTATAAACATTCATTCAAAACACTTCTCTAATAAAAGACAAAAACAAACAGTCAAAAATCCTCTTTTGCCCTTTGGGTCCCCCTTAATCAAGGAAAATCTTTTCAGATAAAAGAGCATTGTTAAGCTTTGGTTCTACCGAAAACAGGCGTCGTCCCTAACTGCTAGAACGATAGTTTAACCTTACTCGGATAAAACAGATGAACAAACATGTGTTCTCTTTAGCCCGAACCACCTTTGCTCTTATCTCTCATACATGTTGAGAGTACGTAGGCACAAGACGCGATGTCTTGGCGAGCAACCTTTCCCCATCTTTCACTCGTAGTTAGCTGAACTACGTTGACTCTGATTTCTCGTACCAGACGGGAATACGTAGGTCCAGAGCGACGATGCTCTGTCGAGTCACTTTTCTTTTGTCCCAGACCTTTAGTTAGATAGTTTTAACACACCCTTTTAGATAGACAACCAAGCGTGGATCCCGTCGAATAAGACGGACGTGAGGGGTGCTAATACCTTCCCCTTGCGTAACCGACTCCCGAACCCGAGATTTGGTTGCGATGACCAATCTTATCCCTTTTCGTTAGGTTTTCTCTGCTCGTTTCCTTTCCCTCGCGTTAGGATAAATAACGAACCGTGGTGACTCTTCTGTCATTGCCGACACCTTTTTTCGCAGTAGCGACAACTGCGCACGTCTAATTGAGTCAGGGTCATTCCATGTTATCCTTAGCAATTCCTGATATGTCGTCTTACATAACTAGGCTTCCTCAAATGTTTCCTGAAGTATAGCCTGAGCTAATAACAGAAACTAATACCTGCGCCCCCTGATGTCATATGCTTGATGTCATAACATTCAATCATGACATCCAACTTAAGTGACTTTTAGCTATTTAAACTTACCCTGTTGAATCCTCATTATGTATGTCATAACATCAGTCATGAAATTCATACATCCATCAATGTTTTTCCATAAAATGCAGCCTATCGAAAGCATCTACAAACTCCCCCTTTGGCAAATTTTTGGCTAAAACACTCTGTTACCATATCAGAGATCACAAGCAGCAGAAATCATACCATAAATTCAGGAAAGCTACTAGCTAAACACACACAGCTACAATACCATATCAGAGTCATCTTCACACCCTAAGAACTACCTGCTAGTCCATACTACAAGTATCACACTGATCTATGGATCATCTAGTGACACTCCCCCTCAACGGATGCACAACACATCAGTAAACACATAACCTGCACACACAGCAGTCACACATGTTTATCCAGACCGCACTGGATTATGGATGTCAGGACATTCAGGATGACATCCTAAAGAACACAATCACCTGTCAGTCACAACTTTCTCTGAAACATTCTGTGCTACTCCCCCTGAAAAGATGCACAGTCACATACATTTTGCAAACACACTACAGACACACACATTCTGCAAACACACTGCAGACACATACAAAACTAGCAGCTATCCTACTACTAGGTTCCATCAAGGAACACACACAATAGCAACTGCATCCTGTTATCACACCTGCAAGCATGTTCAATTCAAACATGCATACTAGCAGCAACACCTGTAGTACACTTAGAGCAGCAACAACAACCAAGTCTTCCACCTGTTAGATACACACATCTAGCCCTGTTGTTACTTTAGCCCTGCTGTTACTACCATTTCTCCCCCTTTTTAGCCACAAATTTAGATCAAAACTAACTAAATAGTATAGATCAAAATAAGTATGGAAGTGCAGATGTTAGGGGTCATTACAACATAAAGCTCATGATGAGCAACACAAATATTTTAGCTGTCAAATAAAGATCAAAATTTAAGCAAGGAAACACAAAAAAAACATCACTAGTCACACCAGCACCATCAGCACACCCTCATCAGCCCAAGCAAACCATCATCCTGAGCCACACAACAAGCCACCAACACAACCATATTAATCTTCCTCCTCCTCAGCAGAACTGGATCCACCCTCCTCAACACTAGTTGTGGCATCTTCATCTTTATCTTCAGATCCTTCCCCTGGCACACTCTCACTATCAATATTAACAGCATCTCTTTCAAGGCTTTGAATGAAGGATTCTAGCTTGATTTTTCTTGCAGTGGCAGTCCTGATAGTTTCCCCTAATTACCTACAAGTTTCTCTTAACTCAGCAATGATCATTGCTTTAGAGATATTGGCCTTCTCATCATAAGTAAAAACAATATCAGGGACATGTCTCCCAGCAAAGAGTTTGAAGTGAAGAGACAGTGCAGACTCTCTTTTGCTAGCAACATCACTAGAGTTCAGAATCCCAGGGTATTTATTCAGAATAATCTCACAAATAAGGGAGGGAAAAGCAATGGGCAACTTAATAGCACTGGTTGTAGAGTGCTTAATAATCTGATCAAACATGTACAGGCCATAATCAAAGTTAACTTTGGTGCCTACAGCATGAATGAACTTGCTAAGCCCAACTCCAATGGTGGATGTATGGTTGGTATGCACCTAATTAGCAGCTCCAATTCTATGAAGAATGGCATATTTTACACTGAGTTGTCCTACAGATAGCTTCTCTTTAGATGGCCATGTCTTTACCTGATTTGCAGTGATGATCTTGCAAACCAGGCTATCTGAAATAGACAACTCTTTCTCACCATTATTTACACGTCCCGAACATCTGTTGATCATAGCAGGAGAGAACAACACACACTTTCCACTAACAAACACCTTCATGTATTCTTTGTTATGCCTATTTGTGATTCGATCGGGTATGTTTACAATGAACTCCTTTACCAGTCCTTCGTAGCATTTGGAGAACCCAGTGATTGTCTTGAGTACTCCAGCCTTGTTGATTAGATCCATTACCTCCTTGATTTCCAAAGCACCCTTTCCCAATTCTCTTTCAAGAGCTATTCTTCTTTGATAGATATATCTCCATTTGGTCACATTGTGAATAGAATGAAAAGAGATGTTGTCCAGAGGGGCAGTTGGCACAGGGTTGAGAGGTTTCTTAGCAGAAGATTTCTTTACATGAAAGATGTTAGGAACATATTTCACAACATCACCATCAGACTCAGAGTTGTTACTAGAAACTTTTCTTTTCTTGGATGTAACTGACACCTTGCTCCATGTCTTGGGGGGGGGGGGGGCAACATGAGTTCTCTTCTTTTGACTTTTGCAAACTGTATGCTTTCAGACAAAATCTCGTCAATGATGTACATGCATTGTTTCAATTCCCCTAAACACCGGAGATATAAGGAGTTAACCCCTAGTCAACCACTTCGAGCCTAGAGGTAGTAGTTTCCTTTGGACTTTCAAACCCTTAACACTCAACCTGGGGCAGAGTAGTGTTCAGTTAATCCAATCTCGCACTCAAATCAATAAAGTAAAATCCAAAGACATGACGGTTGTTCATCAATGACCCGTGACATGGTAGTCACAATTCGCCAACAAAATTCAAAAAAAAAAAAATCAAAAGCCTGCTAAGTCAAACACCTCAAAAGGGGACTTAGGCAAAATCAAGGCAATCCCGATGGATCTGACAAGCAAAATCAGTCCATGCAAAAGTTAGGGATCAAAAACAAAATCAAAAGAGGTCCTCAAAACCCTCAACAAAAACAAAATAAGATTCAGTGGCCATTCAAATTAAGGGGCTACTGATATCCATCAAAATAAGGTGGCTGCTATTTCAAGCAAACCTTGAACCATCAAGCTTACACCGTCGAGGTAAACATGTGCAGAATTAACTGAACGTAGGTATGGAGATCATCAAGAAGAAGGGGTGGGTACAAATCAAACTTTGAGCCTAATATCCTTTGTTTTATAACTGTGAATCAGACCACGTTACAACCCTCGAAAGACCTAATTGAGGCCGGGTTTATTCTGAGAGCATATTATCGCAAGGTTGCGTAAACCGACTCCCCACATATTTGATAATCATCAGTATTGGTGTCAATATCCTTGTCATATCTTTCACACCAATCAAATTAGCATAACGTTTGGACTAACAGTCCATTCATCTCACTATCACGACACTCAATAGACGACATTTTTTTTTCAAAACTTGCATGAACTTTACATTAAAACTACCATTCATGAACAAACAATTTTATTTACAAGTCAGTAGTTGGCATCAAGGAAATTCCAACACAAAGCAATTAAACATGACTGAATCATTTATAAGTCTGGATCAAAATCAAGTATACCTTGTGTCGCTACTGCGAAAATCGGCGCCGGCTGAACAGAAGAGTCGCCACCGTGCGTTATTTATCCCAAAGGAGGGAAAGGAAACGCTCGAAGTAAACCTACCGCAAAGACGGGAAAGGAATGGTCATCACAACCAAATCCTGGATTCGGGAGTCGGTTACACAAGGGGAAGGTATTAGCACCCCTCACGTCCGTCGTACTCGACGGGATCCACGCTTGTTTTCTAGTACGGATTGTTATTCTATCTACTCTACAGGTCTGGGGTTAAAAGAAAATAAAATGACTCGGCAAAGTATCGCACTTTATGCCTACGTATTCCCGTCTGAAACGAGAAATCAGAGTCAACGTAGTTCTCCTACCTACGGGAAAGGAGGGGAAGGTTGCTCGCTAGGATATCGCATCCTATGCCTACGTACTTTCATACAGCATGAAAGATCAGAGCAAACGTAGTTCGCCTACCTACGGGAAAGGAGGGGAAGGTTGCTCGCTAGGATATCGCATCCTATGCCTACGTACTTTCATACAGCATGAAAGATCAGAGCAAACGTAGTTCGGGCCACGTACGACACAAGTCTGTCTTGATTGTTTTTATCCTTCTGAAAAAGGTTTTCTCCTGCTTACGGGTCCAAGCGGACAAAAATGACACTTTTGATTGGTTTACAGTCTTTTTACGCAAGAAGTATTTTTTAGTGTGTTTGCAATCTCTGACGCACTAGAGACTATGATTTGAGAGTGACTACGTCGTATGTCACCCTAAGGGTAACACACTAAGCAATCAGATTACTGAAGAGTGACCCTCCATCAACCTTTTCTCAAATAGCTTAAGGCTCGTAACGTACGACATCGATTAACCTTATTACTGTGTTTTTGAATTATTCTGAGATGAGAAGAGAAAGGAGCTCTAAAAAAGCCTATGGTTGAAAAGGGAATCAAAATCTATCCTAATGTTGTCATGCATGGATGAAAGCCTAATGTCTGTCATATTTCTCTCTTGCACAGAGAGAAACAAAGATCCTAGGGGATAAACGGAAAAGCAACAGCATATATACAGTAAAGCAGTAAAATGCATGAATGCAGCAGCACAAGCGAGGCAAGGGAGTCCCACTCAACCTCGAACCTAGAAAACAACAGGTAAAAGTGAACAAAATTCACTTTAAACCTAACAGGGTAATTATCAAGCAATATAATCAAGGGACTCAAACAATACATCAACAGCTCTAAACAGCACCAACAGCTCTAAGCAGCAAAATCTGATAGAAACAGCAACAAGTCACCAACACCTTCAAGCAAGGTCTTCATCCATCTACAAACTTCAAATAAGCATCCCATCTTCAAGAGAAACAGCAAGCTACCACAAGCAGAAACTCTAAACAGTAGACAATATCAAACAGCTAAGCAGCAGTAAGTCCTACTTCAAACAGTTGCCCAGATCTGACAGCACCAACTCCTTCTTCTAACAGTCTTCAAGGCAATGAACTTCATCCTCAATCTTCAATGGATCCTTCAAAGCAAGCTCTCCAATAGAGAATTGATGTTATCAGAAGAAATTGAATGTCAAACAATTCATTGACGACCAAAGGAAGTCTTATGGATAGTTGACATTATAACGGAATGGTTCTCTCAAAGTTCTACCTCTAAGGTATGGCCACTGATCCCTCCTAAGGAGAGAGGTGAATACCATAAAGGGACTTTATTTCATAGAGAGGAATGGAAGCACAAGAAAGCTATCCATGTTTATGAAAGAATTTGTTCTATTCTAAGGCTCTGCCTATCTACTATATCCTATAGTCTTCAAACAACTCCAAGCAAGCCAAGCAATCTCCATCAAGCTTTGATTTTGATCTTCAATCTTCATTTATTGATCCTTGCCAAACTCCACAAGCTCTAACTAAGCCCACGCCCCAAGCAAAAGCCCAAAAAGCCCACACAACAAAATAAACCCCAAAAATGGGCAAACCAAACAAGCACACAATTGTAAAATATACTAAAAATAGTAATATAATATTTACAAGTCTAATATTAATTCTAAGGGAAATACTATGTCTACCCTATATACCCCACAGGTCCCATATTCTAATTCAATCTAAAAAACCCAAAATAAAATGTTCAAGTGCACCTATGTTGTGTTTAAACCCTAATTATACTATCCTAATATTTTCTAATCAAAACTAATCAAGATTTATTCAAAAAAATGTGAAATAAATTTCTAAGGGAACTTAATGCTCTAATCTAGCTACCACAAAAAGAACGGGATCAAAATGCGAGTTCAAATGTCTAAACGAAATTCATCAATATGTATGTACAAACAATATGAAAATAAAAGCAATTAATATGTAAAAACTCACCATAAATGGAAAAAAAATCTAAAACAATATTTTTATTTTTTTCACAATATTCTTGGGACAATTATTGAAATAGAAAAAAAACCTCATGTTAACATGACCATTTTTTGATTTGTTATGAATTATCTTGTAACTAATATGCAAATAATGGAAAAAGAAGAAAAATCAATTAAAACAAAAATAAAGGAGCAGGGGGGTGGTGGAAGTAATTTTTTTACGTTCAGAAACATAACTGGGTCCGGGATGGGGGTGCACCTAGCGAAACGCTGGGCCCAGTAATCAACCCAGAAAAAGCAACAAAAGTAAAACCTGGGGGGCGCGAATAGCGCAAAACGTGCTTGCATTTTTACTTGGGCCTCAAAACGGGGGTGCCAACAGCAATTGGCAAGGCCCATGCTTTGTTTCAGAAAACAAAAACGAGAGGGGGGGGGGGGCGCAGATAGCATCAATTCATTCACAAATCCCGTTTGGGCCCTCAATGGGGGGTGCTGGAAGCAATTGCTGCTAGGCCCAAACATATCCAATCCAAAGGGGGAGGGGGTGCCACGAGGAACCACGGGGGTATGAGTCAGAAATCTGCAATTGGGCCTTAAGCCCGAATCCACTTCAGCATTAACAAAAACCCTAAAAACGAAATCTTCTAACATTCAAACTTTCCATGTTACTGTTCACTCTCTTCTTCAGCAAACCCTAAACGGCGCCGCTACCATGCTCTCCCTCACCTCTCTCTCGGCAATCCCCTCTCTGAAACCGACCATATCACACACAACTCTCCATAATCCAACTTGCTTCACGAAATCCTCATGTTCAAAATATCACCAGATTTCCTAACTTAATCTCATTTTACCCTCCAAACACAGAGATTTTCTTGCTTTACTCACACAAAAACCTAACTCTAAAGACTGAGCAACGACAAGCTAACGAGTTCGAAAAGAGGGACAAACCTGGTGATATGATGAAGCTAGCGAGGTACGGAAAAGCTTCTTGAGAGTTTTCTTGAAGAAAGCGATCCCTTAAGTTGACGAATCTTGGAGAACGGAGGAGCGTAGTGAAGGATTCTTGCGCGTAGCTAGCTGATGGACTCACGATGAGAATCGCTGAGATCTATGGAGATTGACAAGGATGATTCTGGAGATTTCCTTGTGCTGACGAATGTTCGTTATGGTGTTCTGATGATCGTTGACGAAGTTTGAACTAACTGAGGAAAATCTGGAAATCCATGATGAACTTATTGAAGAACTCGTTGAAGATCTAAGCTATTCTGGAGAAAGCTTCAAATGAAGATTAAAACTGGTGATGAAGAACACGTGAATCTGGAGGTTTTGTGGATGATCCGATGAACATCCGATGAATATGATATTGAGATTGCTGAGCTCTGATTATTGAGGACGATCTGAGAAGAAAGATGAAGATTGGTGTTCTTGGTGTTCATGATTTCTCCGGCGATCTCGAACTTCCGGCGAAAAAAATGATGGAGTAGATGAAGATGATCGGAAAGGATTTCTGGAAGAAATGATTCTGGCGTTTTCTGATGTTTTTGACGGTGGCCGGAGTTAGTTGTGGTTGCCGGAGTTGGTTGGAGCGGTGGTTGCATGGCCGGCAGCCATGCATCCGGTGAGGCTAGGGGGGACGACAGGTGGCGAGGGGAGGAGCTTGCATGAAGCACACGTGGTGTGCATGCAGGGTGAGAGAGAGAATCTGAGAAGGGACAAGTGGCACGTTCTGGGGAGAGAGAAACAATGAGGTGGAAGAAGCTGGCCCACACGCGTGGCACCACCTTTATAGGACACCTGGCAGAATTTCTGGACTTGATTTGGGCTTTTGGATATTATATGGATAACGGCCCAATTGATTAATGCAGACTAAATGGACTATTACCTGATAATGAATGGATTAATTGGTAATTGGACTAATGCAATGGATTAATGCAAATGCAGATTAACGTGAAAATGATGGATTAAGGGAAATGAAAAATGATTAATGGACTAGTTAAAAATGAACATGGTAATTAATAAACCTGTAATATTCTAATCAATATTAAAGCAATCAAAATTCTACACTCAATTAAAACCATTATTCTAAAGTCCTATTAAAAAGATTAAAATCTATTAAGAAAACTATTAATATCTATTAAAATCTATATCTAGAAAATTATGATTAAAACAAATCTATTTAATTCTATTTATTAAAAGAAAAATATACTATATTAAAAGGGAGAAAATCTATTTAATTCTAAAAGAAGAACTATTTATTTATTCTATTAAAAACCTAAAAAACTTCTAATAATTTCTATTAACCAATTTAAATTCTATTAAAAACTAGCAAAAATATTAAACTCCAATTTCAAATTCTATTTCTATTTAAAATCAAAGATGATTATTAAAATGCCAATAAACCTCAAAAATACCTAAAAAAAATTCTAGAAAATCCTACAAAAGCAAATAAAGCGAATAATTTCGATACGAGACCGGACTGAAATAAACGGCAACCCCGAGCATCAAAAATACCCTTAAAACAGCAGTATAAGAAGAAAAAAAACGCTGAGAAGCGCACAATCTCCCGAAACTGAAACTCCGACTATCTGGACTGGTCTGAAACATCCGGCCAGGTGAAAATCAGGTTGTAATCCCAATATCATCAGTTTATGATTAAAATATGCAATGCATGTGATATGTGAATGCGAATGCAAAATGAATCGAAACGTAAATCAGGTATGGGAACCGGTTGGTCAAATTTTGGGGTGCAACACCTTGTCACCCTGTAGATCTGGGGCATTGACATCCGAGAGCATGGAATCAGTCAGTCTGAGGCAAATCCCCAAGCATCGGTTGATTATGGGGTAAATCATTCAAGAAGCGGTTGATCAAAAGTGAATCATGCCAATCAGGGGCAGGCCACCCAGAGTTTATTTGACTTAAGGGTAGATCCCTCAAATGTTCAATCAGGATAAGTTACGTTGCTTCAACGCTCTTTTAAGAGCAAACTAATCCAAAGAGTATATTGAAGCCAACCACGAGAATCAGTTAAATAATGATGAATCTATTTGTGGTACAAACTCTGGGGCAAGCCATCTCGAGGTCATCTCATGGCAAGCTACTCAAGCAAGTTCATCTTCATCGGCAATTGTTGAGTTCAAAACGAGTGTCGGGGAATTGTACCGTCACCTCACCCAATAACCATAACCTTCCGAAAAGGCCTTGCTGTCATTGGATCCGTCATCCCACAGCCTAAACCTGCCACCCATCAAAACAAACTGAAACCTTCAAAGTCCAGTCCTTACCTGTCAAAACCTTGTAACCTTCAAACCAGTCCCATCTTGTCAACCCTTTGCTGAATACCTAGCCCCGTCTGGTATATGTCAGCTTTTGAACCAGCTCCCATCTGGTCAACCCTTTGCTGAATACCTAGCCCCGTCTGGTATATGTCAGCTTTTGAACCAGCTCCCATCTGGTCAACCCTTTGCTGAATACCTAGCCCCGTCTAGTATATGTCAGCTTTTGAACCAGCTCCCATCTGGTCACCCTTCCTTTAGCATTTGGCCTACCATTTCCCGTCCGATACATATTAGCCTTTAAACCAGTCCCATTTGGCGAACCGCAAAATCAGCCCTCCTTTGACAGCTTAACCATTTCGCCAACCAGTCTCATCTGGTCTACCCTCCGAATACCAGTCCTCATCTGGTACTTCCAACCCAAAGTCCAATCTGCATTGGCAACCACCAAAGTCCAACCTGCATTTCCAATCACCCATCTGCACTCATATGTATCATACGCATCGCATTCGACATCATAAACATCTTGCATCATATGCATATCCTAGAATCATATCATACTTTCCCCAACTCTTGCATCTTCGCGCATCAGCATTTGCATTTGCATTTCCATTTATGGAACATAATTATCATCAAGCATTAGCATATGCGAGCTCAGGTCCAAGATCAAATTTCGAAGATTTTCAAGACCATAATCAGATCAGTCAGGGGCATTCTCCGCAAGACCGTGGATGTTCTCCACGAATTTGTTCAACATTTGTTGGGCAAATTCAAGAGCTTCATTGCAATCATAAGTCCAGTCAGGGGCATTATCTGCAAGACCATGGGTCCTCCCACAAAATTCAAGATTACCAAAGCAAAATTCAACCTAGTCAGGGGCACCTTTTCAAGACCATGGGTGTATACATGACGTATTTCAACCTCGTGGTTAATCAGATCTTCAAAATCAACATTCATCCCATATAGGGGCATCTTCAGTAAAGCCATGGACGATCCCTAGTGATTTGTCTCCAGCAGACTTGACTATCTGTCTTCGGTGATAAGTGGCAATCTCTTCAGAGAAGTTTATCCTTCATCAACGATAAGTGGCAATCTCTTGGGAGAAGCTTATCCGTCTTCGGCGATAAGTGGAAATCTTTTTAGAGAAGCTTATCCTTCATCAATGATAAGTGGTAATATCTTGGGAGAAGCTTATCCATCTTCGGCGATAAGTGGCAATCTCTTCAGAGAAGCTTATCCTTCATCAACGATAAGTGGCAATCTCTTTAGAGAAGCTTATCCCCCTACATCCTTTTGGGTGTCAGGTTTGTTTGTATTTCACTTCTCAAACTTTTATTTATTTATTTTTTTGGACAAACTCAGGGTCTTCTATATTTAATCATCTTCTACCTCGAAAGAATGATTGCCATGGCATTTCGTCTTACTAGGTTTAAGCCGATTAAATAGGGGCATCTGTCATACCCTAAATTTGCCTGCCATCTTTTGTAAATATTTTCGTATTTTCCATTTTGTATTTTATTTAATTTTATGCCGCTTAGACACGTGTCTACTCCCGATCGGACGTTCTTCAAATCTCGACTTTTTTGCCCAATGAGAGCGTGACATGTGAGCTAAGGGTATTTTTGTAAATATTAATTCTATTTTTAATTTTTCTTTTTCTTTGCATATACTATTTTTGTATGTAATACCTCAAATTTTACCCTCAGGTTAGTCGATTCATTTAGCATGACATCCCATTTTTTTGCATTCGTTAACCATTAACAGGTTATGTAGTCCGTTTGTTTTGCATGAATTACATCAGGTGTGCTTTAGCTGTGAAAAGGGAAAAATGGTAATTTGTGCATTATTTACTGACGGTTTTTTTTGAAGACGAGCTGTTACCAGGTTTCTTTGGAATAATTAAAAAAACTCCATCTCCGAATTTCTTATTTTGAGGATAAACAGAAATTTATATTGAATTTTGGCATCGGAGTTTTCAAGACACAGTAATTTGTTCAGGAACCGAGACCGGGTCTTCAGGAACCGAGACCGGGTCGTCAGCAGGTTTCAGGACCTTTGTTTAGTAGTGTGGGGGCTGACTATGTTAAGACATCAAATTTTGTTCGTTAAATCAGTGCAAGAATTCGTTATGTGATTTATTTCACAAGCGTGTGTTTCTCTGCTTCTCCTGTTTCCTGCTATTTAAATCTTCAAAAAAAAAAGAAGCAGTGGAGTTTGGTTTCGACTTGAGTCGGAAATTACTACGCAAGATTAAATCATGATTTCTAGCCGGCTCAACTCAGGATATTTGTGTTCAGTCATCGAAGATTAATTGGATATCTTTTCTTCTGGTATGGTTTCTGTTTCACCGTTAACAGGATTTTATGCTCATTCAAAGCCGTGGTGAAGGTTAATCTGTTGGTTCAAGTTATTGGATTTATATATGATTTTGCGCGGAAGTATTTGACAAGGTCGTATTAAATCAGATGTATTTTTTTGATCATTCGGTTGCGAGAGGTATGAATGGTGTGCGAGACTCGGATAAATTGGATAGAAATATAATTGAATTTATTCATTAATATTTTTATTACAATCCATGAACAGGAAAATAAAAATATATCCTAAGTGTTATTTTTCCTAAGGGGTCCTATTATCCTCACGCCATTTCTTCGCGCCGAATTTTTCTGACTAATTTCTCCAAGACTTATTTCTTCATACCTGCACATGAAATAGTCAGAAAAACCAAAACAGAAAAGAAGAGTAAAAAAAGATGTGTTAGAAAATATGTTGACACCCTCAGAAAAGTCATCATCGGGTGTCGGGAGGGCACGACAATTTCCGAAACTGAACTCCCATTTCCAATCCGCGACATCGGCACCAGACCGATAATATCTGTTTTTATTTTTGGGACAGCCAAGAAAGAGTGAGAAAAGAAGTTTTGGCCGAGAAAAAGATTATGCCGGAAGTGATTATCTGCCGAAATTGAATTTTAAAGCCAAACTGATTGTAACCAGAATATCGTTTCATCAAGTAAATAATGGAGGTCCAAACTATTTCTCTATCAAGTAAATATCTCAGAAATCCGGATCCGCAACCATAAACGGATATCCAACCAAATCCAAAAATATCCAACAGGCAGCACTTGATACACAAATAGAATATCCAACAGCATCAAAGATGAATCCGAAATTGGTAAGAATATCACCAATAATGACTCCGCGAAAACAACATCCCCCACATATCTGTGCAAAAGAGGAAGATAAGAACACCATCAAAACAGAAATCAAAGTTATTAAAACTAGCACCGAACATGTTAGGACATGTTCATCCCAAAACGAAAACAATTTTAAGTCTTTTTAACCTGTTTCAAAGAGAAAAATATTATAAGAAGGGCGAAAAATTATCACAGAAGGGGAGGTTATTTTTTTATAAGAAAAATTACGACCAGAAAATCCTTCGAAAAATCGTAAAAACCCTCAAATACGAAAAAATCATTTTCGTCCATCACCATCGAAGCCGTCTCAACGGAATTCGGAGATCCTCACTTGAGAATCTCGACGGACCCTGAAACCGCAAGCCTCAGATTACTCATCATCGGCCATACCGCCAAACCATCAAACATCCGTAAAACACTACAAAACAACCACAAAACTATTACAAAAAAAGAGACTCAGAGAATCGAAAATCAGTTCACATCATCGTCATCAAGACTAAACTGCCATAGTCTTCAAACAGAACCGCAGATCCATCAGCCATAAGATAACATCACCGAATAACCGTAAAAAAAAACCGTAAGGCTTTTTTCCTAATTAACGAATCTTTTGTTTCGTTGTTGCTTTCAGCGAATCATGAATAGAGAATGTAGAAGAAGAAGAGGTATTTTCTAAAGTATCACGGCCGGGAAAGGTAGAAAAAAAATGCTCAGAGAAACCAAACGGGAGCCGCCGCGGCTGTGAAACAAATTAGGGTTAAAAACCCTAATTGTCCTTCCTCCCCCCTTTTAAGTGATCATCCGGGTCGGGTCTGGGGCCTGACCACCCAGCCCGACCCAATTTTCGTTTTTTTTGTTTTTATTATTTACTTTTTCTGTTTGTTGATGTTGTAATTATCAATTATAATAATAAAAACATATACTAACTTACTAACTACTAACTAATTAATTTCTGAAAAAATAATGTTAATAATTAATTAATATTTAGATACGAATTTTAATATAAAAATAAATAAATAAGAGTAATAATAAAATTAAAAATATTAATTCTATTTCAATTTAAATTTTTCTTACAATTATTAAAAATAATAAAAATATAAATAGGGATACTTAACTTTTATATCATTTTCCTGTTTTAGCTTATTAAAAGTTAAAAAATAATAATAATAATAATAACAAAATTTCGTTTAAAATTTAAAATTGTTTTAATAATCTTTCGATTTAGTTTATCTTAATTTTTTTTAAGAGTCTTTTAGCTAATTAGGTTTGTTACTAAACGTAAATAACCTTTTAATAAAATTAAAAAAAAATAAATCATTTAGTCTAAAGCATAACTCACGCCATAATCCAAATTCTTTTAATTACATAACTCACGAAAAAATCTTAAAAATAAATAAACTATTTTAATTTGCAAATTAATTCCTAAAGCATTATTTTCAATTTAGCCATAAAACTCTCAAAATGTTTAATTTCTAACCTCTAAACCAAGTAAATCAAAACAATCCGTCCATATCTCATCACTTGTATGTCGATTTACATTTTTTTCAATATTACTCTGCTTTATTTTTACCACATTACTATATTTCCCCTCTGAAGGAAAGGTTCACATATTTGACCGCCGAGTCAATACCTCACATTCACCCTTTACACCTAGCCTTAGGATCAGGAGTCTCCGTACTCCATATAAGTTTCCCGCCGTGGAATACTTACCTCACACCCTTTTAACTAAACCTTATAACGTAGAAAATCGGAGTCGCTGCATTCCAGAATAAACGCTTCCCTATGAATGTTTATTTCCCCCAGGAACCTTGACCACAGTCAAGAAGTTCCTTATCCTCCCTTTCAAGGGGAACTACAAATACTCTGATTCCATTCCCGTCAGGATATGTAGGCACAAGATGCGACGTCTTAGCGAGTATACTTAGGACTAACCCCTTTAGGTCTTTCTCTTTACCCTTAACCCTTAGCATTACCCTTAAGCAGATAACTTTAGTAATAAGCAACATTTAAAACAAGAGGTTCCTGTAGAGTACTACAGAAGTTTAGGGTGTTAATACCTTCCCTAAGCTTAACCAACTCCCGAACTCTAGATCTCTCCCCGCATTGTGTTTACGATGCAAAATAGGTTTTTCCTTCCTTTAACGTTTCCTTTGGATAAATCAAAGACGGTTGTAAATGAATTAAGATTCAAGTTAATCAATAGCTTGACATCCAAATTTCACCACAACAGAAAATGGCGACTTCACTGAGGAAAGTTTTATCTTTTGAGGGTCATCCCTATCTTCTTTTTTATGTTTGCTTTTGCTTATTATCTGCTTATATATAATTGTTGTACCTTGCTTGGGGTGTATGTTGTTGTTGTGAGACAAGTCCTACACCCGGACTTGAGTGAACTTAAGATAGGATAGTGATATGTTCGACGAGGCTTATAGGGGGTTGAATCCCGATCAAGTTGACTTGAAACTCACGCTCAGTTGAGACCCTTTTGAAAATGGTTTGGTTGAATGACTTATCGTAAAAACTTTTACTATTGACGATTGGAGTCCGTGATACTAAGGACTGTAGTTACCTAAACACAACTTTGGCCTTTATTAGGATGTAGTGCGAGGACTATGAGGGAGTACTCTTGAAATAGTTGCTACGCGATACTACACTCAAAAGAGGTTCTCTTGAGAATATTATTAACCACCAAGTAATTAGGAAATTGATAATATCCGAAAGATGGACTGATGACTTTGGGCACTGTTTTAGAACCCTTGTTCTGCAAGTAAAACTAACCTAATACATGCCTTTTGGGATGGGTAGACCTTAACTCCACTCATTGTTCCTCTAACCTAGGACTTTTGTTGCTTGTGTGTATTTGTGCATGGCATTCATAAAACATCATTCCTAGTTTCAAGGAAATCAACAGTCCTTTGCAAATTCAAAAGTCCTACATTTTTAAAGTTTAAAACCTTTTCCCAACTTTCCTAAAAATGTGTGCAATCGACTGTTGAGGTTCTTGAAACCATTGCATGGCATTTAGCATCACATTTTTGCATTGCGTTTTCCCCCCAGTTTCTCATTCCCAGTTGTCTTTATCTTCCAGTGTTCCTTTGGGTCGTCAAGCTGATTCCTCGACACAAATATCAGACTAGAGCTAGCTTAAGACGCAAGATGTCAGAACAAGAGGAACATAATGCGGAAGTCCGAATGGAGATCGATGAGTTGAAAGCAGGCATGACTAGGCTTACTGAGATGCTTCAAGTATTGATTTCCAGAGGAGAGCCACCTCAGAGGACCGTCATTCAAGAAGTTTCAAGTGCTGACCCATCTCCTGTTTCATTGCCACCCTCCACTTGGCCGGAGTTTAGTTTACCTCCTAACTACTCTCCACCTATTTCATCTGCTGCTATAATTGGTCAAGCTGTCAGGCCGGTTTTTCAAGCTCCTGTCTTTACTGAGGCCATACCTGTGGTCCACACTATTAATCAGACTGTCCAAGCTCCTTTTGAGAATTCTCCCTATGAGTACAATGCTGCTCGTACTCAAGAGGACAACCAGGAAGACTTTGTTGAGCCTGAGATTACCCGTGAATAGTTTCAAATCATAAACAAGAGACTCCAAGCTGTTGAGGGTACTGATTTCTTCAACGTTGATGCCGACAATATGTGTTTAGTTTCTGGTCTTGTTTTTCCTGCCAAGTTCAAGACTCCTGAGTTTGTGAAGTATCAAGGTCACTCATGTCCAAGAGCCCATCTAGTCATGTATTTCCGAAAGATGGCAGCTTACACCAATAATCAGAAGTTGCTTATCCATTGCTTTCAGGATAGTCTGAGTGGTGCTTCTCTCAAGTGGTATATGAACTTAGAGCATAACAGTGTCCACAGCTTCCAGGATCTCGGTAATGCTTTTAGGAGGCAATACAAATACAATTTAGACATGGCTCCTAATCACCGTCAGCTATAAAGTATGTCTCAAAAAGAAAAAGAGTCGTTCAAGGAGTACGCTCAGCGTTGGAGAGAGTTAGCCTCTCAAGTTGAACCCCCTATAGCAGAGAAGGAACTGACAGGAATGTTCATGGATACTTTGTCTCCTTTCTATTAGGAAAAGATGATTGGAAGTGTCTCTTCAAACTTTACAGATCTGGTGACTTTTGGTCAAAGGATAGAAGAGGGTTTGAAAAATGGTAAGGTATCCAGAGCTGCCGAATCTTCTAATGGGGCAAAGAAATCCTATGGGAATTTCCAGAAGAAGAAGGAGGAACCGACCAATGCTGTCATGACTGAATCAAGAAAGCCTCGCCATGGATCTTAGCCTATTGTTGCTCCACAGCCAACTCAGACTGCTCAACATCCAGTTATTAGACAAGACCAGCCTCGAAATAGGAACCAATTTGATCCTATTCCCATGACTTACACAGAGTTATATCCATACTTGGTTCAACGAGGGCTGATTACTACAAGGGCTTTACCACCTCCTCCTAATCCTCCTCCAGCTGGATTCAGGACTGATTTCCAGTGTGCTTTTCATGAGGGTGCCTTAGGCCATGACCTGGAACATTGTTTCGCACTAAAAGCTAGAGTGCGTGAGCTGATTAGAGATGGAACACTGGATTTTGCAGATAATCCTCCAAATGTTCAGAAGAATCCTTTGCTAGTACATCATAAGTGAAGACTCAGTCACTAGGCTTTTGTTTCTCGTTGTGTGCATTTTCCTTATTTTATTAGCTGTTTGCTTTCAATTTATGTTTGTACTTTCACATTAATGAACTGAGCATTGCAACTTTCGATTTCAATTCATCTTTGTCTATTATTTGCATCTTTATGCTTTATCTTTCAAATATTTACTTCTTGTCCAAATTTTTGATATGCAAAGATTGGAGGGAGGATGATGAAAACGTTATACCCATAATTGCTGTCAGTATTGCTTTCAATCAAACTTTGTTGACGATGTAAGGCATTGTTTCAACTCCCAAACATTGGAGAAATAAGGAAGTTATCCCCTTGTCACCCCCTTTGAGCCTAGAAGTTGAAGTTTCTTTCTTTACATTAAACCCGCAATTTTAACCTGGGGCATGGGTAGTTCTTAGTTAACTTGGTTGTGTGTTCTTACAATACACCTTGCATATAAAGGTCGCATTCATAATTTCCTTCGCATACGGCAAGCAAGTGTCGAAGATGCCGATGATGGTTCGCCGTAATCATTAAAGCTAGGCAGTCGCTTTCTAAAAAAAATTCAAAAGAAAAAGCCCGATAAGTCAGAACCTATGAAGGAGACTTAGGCAAAACTAGGGCATCCCGCTGACTGTAATCTTCATAAAAGACAGTTCAGCAAAAGTTAGGGATGATAAAAAGAGGGTATCTTTAAATCCTCGCCATGAAAATCCTCAATGTCAAAATAACTATATGGTGTAAAGAAATAGTGGCTGCCTTTTCATAGGTCCCTTGACTTCTGAACCATCAGTTGCTACCATCAAGGCAATTCCTAACCTATAAGGACCTGAAGGCATAACATGAATTAACTGAGCGTAGGACTGAAGATTATCACGTAGATGGGGTGGGTACAAATAAAATTTAAGCCTTTATCCTTTGTTTCATAAACCGTGAACCAAGCCACATTACAACCCTCAAAAGACCTAATTGAAGCAAGGTTATTTTGAAAGCATACTACGACAAGGTTGCGTAACCTGACTCCTAAAGATCTTCACGAATCATTTATTTTGGTAGTACACCTTTGTTTTAAAATTTGAGCATTTTGAACCATCGTGTTCTGACCAACGACTCGTTTTTTCTTCATATTTCAAAAATAATCTTGATTTCAAAAGTTGCATGAGCTTTGCATTACCGTGTTTGTATGATTAATTTTGTTTGCAAACTGGCTTTCCTCTAAGGAATTTTCAAATATCAAGAAACTTGGTCAAGTGATCTTATCAGGGGCAAGTCCTTCTCAGAATCAGTTCATCAAAAAGATTGTTCAAGACTCAGACTGGCGCAGGCCTTCTGAGAGTACCGTAAAACAATCATTTAATCTAGGGCAGTTTACTTAAAGAATCCCCAAGCGGCCATTCATCCTTTCTATAGGGGCCATAAACTTGATTACAGTTTAGCAGAATGACAGTGATGTATGTGTTGAGGAATCAGTTCTTCCAAATTTATCATCTCACCAACAGAGTCGAGCCTTGTCGTCGACATCTGCATTTTCATGTGATCATATATCATAGCGTAATTCATATACATATACATGTCATGAGTGTTTCATCCTCATTTGCATTTCTCCCGAGGTCGTGTTTTATCCGCGTCTTACCTTGTGGTCAAAGTCCAATTTACTTGACACCTATCAACAATTTTGTGTCGTTTCTATCTGACGTAAACGGATATCCAACCAAATCCGAAAATATCCAACAGATAGCACTTGATACGCAAATAGAATATCCAACAACATCAAAGATGAATCCGAAATTGGTAAGAATGTCACCAATAATGACTCCGCGAAAACAACATCCCCACATATCTTTGCAAAAGAGGAAGGTAAGAACACCATCAAAACAGAAATCAAAGTTATTAAAACCAGCACCGAACATGTTAGGACATGTTCATCCCAAAACGAAAACAACTTTAAGTCTTTTTAACCTGTTTCAAAGAGAAAAATATTATAAGAAGGGCGAAAAATTATCACAGAAGGGGAGGTTGTTTTTTTAGAAGAAAAATCACGACCAAAAAATCCTTCGAAAAATCGTAAAAACCCTCGAATACGAAAAAATCATTTTCGTCCATCACCATCGAAGCGGTCTCAACGGAAACCGGAGATCCTCACTTGAGAATCTCGACGGACCCTGAAACCGCAAGCCTCAGATTACTCATCATCGGCCATACCGCCAAACCATCAAACATCCGTAAAACACTACAAAACAGCCACAAAACTATTACAAAAAAAGAGACTCAGAGAACCGAAAATCAGTTCACATCATCATCATCAAGACTAAACCGCCATAGTCTTCAAACCGAACCGCAAATCCATCAGCCATAAGATAACATCACCGAATGACCGTAAAAAAAAACGTAAGGCTTTTTTCCTAATTAACGAATCTTTTATTTCGTTGTTGCTTTCAGCGAATCATGAATAGAGAATGTAGAAGAAGAAGAGGTATTTTCTAAAGCATCACGGTCGGGAAAGGTAGAAAAAAAATGCTCAGAGAAACCAAACGGGAGCCGCCGCGGCTGTGAAACAAATTAGGGGTAAAAACCTTAATTCGCCTTCCTCCCCCCTTTTAAGTGATCATCTGGGTCGGGTCTGGGGCCTGACCACCCAGCCCGACCCAATTTTCATTTTTTTGTTTTTATTATTTACTTTTTTTGTTTGTTGATGTTGTAATTATCAATTATAATAATAAAAACATATACTAACTTACTAACTACTAACTAATTAATTTTTGAAAAAATAATGTTAATAATTAATTAATATTTAAAAATGAATTTTAATATAAAAATAAATAAATAAGAGTAATAATAAAAATAAAAATATTAATTCTATTTCAATTTAAGTTTTTCTTACAATTATTAAAAATAATAAAAATATAAATAGGGATACTTAAATTTTATATCATTTTCCTGTTTTAGCTTATTAAAAGTTAAAAAATAATAATAATAATAATAATAATAACAAAATTTCATTTAAAATTTAAAATTGTTTTAATAATCTTTCGATTTAGTTTATCTTAATTTTTTTTAGAGTCTTTTAGCTAATTAGGTTTGTTACTAAACGTAAATAACCTTTTAATAAAATAAAAAAAAATAAATCATTTAGTCTAATTTCTCTTTCAAAGTTAATTCAATTAAATAAATAACTTTGTCAGTAATCCAAGTCTATTTTCTAATCTTAATAAAAATCACAAAAGCAAATAATGTTAAAATCAATTAGTATAGCACTTTGTCTTAACTTCATCATAATCCAAATTCTTTTAATTACATAACTCACAAAAAAATCTTAAAAATAAATAAACTATTTTAATTTGCAAATTAACTCCTAAAGCATTATTTTCAATTTAGCCATAAAACTCTCAAAATGTTTAATTTCTAACCTCTAAACCAAGTAAATCAAAACAATCCGTCCATATATCATCACTTGTATGTCGATTTACATTTTTTTCAATATTACTCTGCTTTATTTTTACCAGGTTACTATATTTCCCCTCCGAAGGAAAGGTTCACATATTTGACCGCCGAGTCAATACCTCACATTCACTCTTTACACCTAGCCTTAGGATCAGGAGTCTCCGTACTCCATATAAGTTTCCCGCCGTGGAATACTTACCTCACACCCTTTTAACTAAACCTTATAACGTAGAAAATCGGAGTCGCTGCATTCCAGAATAAACGCTTCCCTATGAATGTTTATTTCCCCCAGGAACCTTGACCACAGTCAAGAAGTTCCTCATCCTCCCTTTCGAGGGGAACTACAAATACTCTGATTCCATTCCCGTCAGGATATGTAGGCACAAGATGCGACGTCTTGGCGAGTATACTTAGGACTAACCCCTTTAGGTCTTTCTCTTTACCCTTAACCCTTAGCATTACCCTTAAGCAGATAACTTTAGCAATAAGCAACATTTAAAACAAGAGGTTCTTGTAGAGTACTACAGAAGTTTAGGGTGCTAATACCTTCCCTAAGCTTAACCAACTCCCGAACTCTAGATCTCTCCCCGCATTGTGTTCACGATGCAAAATTGGTTTTTCCTTCCTTTTAACCTTTCCTTCGGATAAATCAAAGACGGTTGTAAATGAATTAAGATTCAAGTTAATCAATAGCTTGACATCCAAATTTCACCACAACAGAAAATGGCGACTTCACTGGGGAAAGTTTTATCTTTTAAGGGTTATCCCTATCTTGTTTTTTATGTTTGCTTTTGCTTATTATTTGCTTATATATAATTTTTGTACCTTGCTTGGGGTTTATGTTGTTGTTGTTAGACAAGTCCTACACCCGGACTTGAGTGAACTTAAGATAGGATAGTGATATGTTCGACGAGGCTTATAGGGGTTTGAATCCCGACCAAGTTGACTCGAAAATCACGCTCAGTTGAGAGCCTTTCGAAAATGGTTCGGTTGAACGAATTATCGTGAAAACTTTTACTATTGACGATTGAAGTCCGTGATACTAAGGACCGTAGTTACCTAAACACAACTTTGGCCTTTATTAGGATGTAGTGCAAGGACTATGAGGGAGTACTCTTGAAATAGTTGCTACGAGATGCTACACTCAAAAGAGGTTCTCTTGAGAATATTATTAACCACCAAGTAATTGGGAAATTGATAATATCCGAAAGATGGACTGATGACTTTCGGCACTGTTTTAGAAGCCTTGCTCTGCAAGTACAACTAACCTAATACATGCCTTTTGGGATGGGTAGACCTTAACTCCACTCATTGTTCCTCTAACCTAGGACTTTTGTTATTTGTGTGTATTTGTGCAGGCATTCATAAAACATCATTCCTAGTTTCAAGGAATTCAACAGTCCTTTGCAAATTCAAAAGTCCTACATTTTTAAAGTTTAAAACCTTTTCCCAACTTTCCTAAAAATGTGTGCAATCGACTGTTGAGGTTCTTGAAACCATTGCATGGCATTTAGCATCACATTTTTGCACTGCGTTTTCCCCCCGGTTTCTCATTCCCAGTTGTCTTTATCTTCCAGTGTTCCTTTGGGTCGTCAAGCTGATTCCTCGACACAGATATCAGACTAGAGCTAGCTTAAGACGCAAGATGTCAGAACAAGAGGAACATAATGCGGAAATTCGAATGGAGATCGATGAGTTGAAAGCAGGCATGACTAGGCTTACTGAGATGCTTCAAGTATTGATTGCCAGAGGAGAGCCACCTGAGAGGATCGTCATTCAAGAAGTTTCAAGTGATGACCCATCTCCTATTTCATTGCCACCCTCCACTTGGCCGGAGTTTAGTTTACCTCCCAACTACTCTCCACCTATTACATCTGCTTCTACAATTGGTCAGACTGTCAGGCCGATTTTTCAAGCTCCTGTCTTTACTAAGGCCAGACCTGTGGTCCACACTATTAATCAGACTGTCCAAGCTCCCTTTTAGAATTCTCCCTATGAGTACAATGCTGCCCGTACTCAAGAGGACAACCAGGAAGACTTTGTTGAGCCTGAGATTACCCATGAATAGTTTCAAATCATAAACAAGAGACTCCAAGCTATTGAGGGTACTGATTTCTTCAACGTTGATGCCGACAATATGTGTTTAGTTTCTGGTCTTGTTTTGCCTGCCAAGTTCAAGACTCCTGAGTTTGTGAAGTATCAAGGTCACTCATGTCCAAGAGCCCATCTAGTCATGTATTTCCGAAAGATGGCAGCTTACACCAATAATCAGAAGTTGCTTATCCATTGCTTTCAGGATAGTCTGAGTGGTGCTTCTCTCAAGTGGTATATGAACTTAGAGCATAACAGTGTCCATAGCTTCCAGGATCTCGGTAATGCTTTTATGAGGCAATACAAATACAATTTAGACATGGCTCCTGATCGTCGTCAGCTACAAAGTATGTCTCAGAAAGAAAAAGAGTCGTTCAAGGAGTACGCTCAGCGTTGGAGGGAGTTAGCCTCTCAAGTTGAACCACTTATAGCAGAGAAGGAACTGACAGGAATGTTCATGGATACTTTGTCTCCTTTCTATTGGGAAAAGATGATTGGAAGTGTCTTTTCAAACTTTACAGATTTTGTGACTTTTGGTCAAAGGATAGAAGAGGGTTTGAAAAATGGTAAGGTATCCAGAGCTGCTGAATCTTCTAATGGGGCAAAGAAATCCTATGGGAATTTCTAGAAGAAGAAGGAGGAACAGACCAATGCTGTCATGACTGAATCAAGAAAGCCTCACCATGGATCTCAGCCTATTGTTGCTCCACAGCCAACTCAGACTGCTCAACGTCCAGTTATTAGATAAGACCATCCTCGAAATAGGAACCAATTTGATCCTATTCCCATGACTTACACAGAGTTATATCCATACTTGGTTCAACGAGGGCTGATTACTATAAGGGCTTTACCACCTTCTCCTAATCCTCCTCCAGCTGGATTCAGGACTGATTTCCAGTGTGCTTTTCATGAGGGTGCCTTAGGCCATGACCTGGAACATTGTTTCGCACTAAAAGCTAGAGTGCGTGAGCTGATTAGAGATGGAACACTGGATTTTGCAGATAATCCTCCAAATATCCATAAGAATCCTTTGCCAGTACATCAGAAGTGAAAACTCAGTCACTAGGCTTTTGTTTCTCGTTGTGTGCATTTTCCTTATTTTATTAGCTGTTTGCTTTCAATTTATGTTTGTACTTTCACATTAATGAACTGAGCATTGCAACTTTCGATTTCATTTCATCTTTGTCTATTATTTGCATCTTTATGCTTTATCTTTCAAATATTTACTTCTTGTCCAAATTTTTGATATGCAAAGATTGGAGGGAGGATGATGAAAACGTTATACCCATAATTGCTGTCAGTATTGCTTTCAATCAAACTTTGTTGACAATGTAAGGCATTGTTTCAACTCCTAAACACTAGAGAAATAAGGAAGTTATCCCTTTGTCACCCTCTTTGAGCCTAGAAGTTGGAGTTTCTTTCTTTACATTAAACCCACAATTTTAACCTGGGGCATGGGTAGTTCTCAGTTAACTTGGTTGTGTGTTCCTACAATACACCTTGCATATAAAGGTCGCATTCACAATTTCCTTCGCACACGGAAAGCAAGTGTCAAAGATGCCGATGATGGTTCACCGTAAACATTAAAGTTAGGCAGTCGCTTTCTAAAAAAAATTCAAAAGAAAAAGCCCGATAAGTCAGAACCTATGAAGGAGACTTAGGCAAAACTAGGGCATCCTGCTGACTGTAATCTTTACAAAAGACAGTTCAGGCAAAAGTTAGGGATAATAAAAAGAGGAGATCTTTAAATCCTTGCCATGAAAATCCACAATGTCAAAATAACCATATGGTGTAAAGAAATAGTGGCCTCCTTTTCATAGGTCCCTTGACTTCTGAACCATCAGTTGCTACCATCAGGGCAATTCCTAACCTATAAGGACCTGAAGGCATAACATGAGTTAACTGAGCGTAGGATTGAAGATTATCACATAGATGGGGTGGGTACAAATAAAATTCAAGCCTTTATCCTTTGTTTCATAAACCGTGAACCAAGCCACATTACAACCCTCAAAAGACCTAATTGAATCAAGGTTATTTTGAAAGCATACTACGGCAAGGTTGCGTAACCTGACTCCTAAAGATCTTCACGAATCATTTATTTTGGTAGTACACCTTTGTTTTAAAATTTGAGCGTTTTGAACCACCGTGTTCTGACTAACGACTCGTTTTTTCTTCATATTTCAAAAATAATCTTGATTTCAAAAGTTGCATGAGCTTTGCATTACCGTGTTTGTATGATTACTTTTATTTGCAAACTGGCTTTCCTCTAAGGAATTTTCAAATATCGAGAAACTTGGTCAAGTGATCTTATCAGGGGCAAGTCCTTCTCAGAATCAGCCCATCAAAAAGATTGTTCAAGACTCAGACCGGGGCAGGCCTTCTGAGAGTACCGTAAAACAATCATTTAATCTGGGGCAGTTTACTTGAAGAATCCCCAAGCGGCTATTCATCCTTTCTACAGGGGCCATAAACCTGATTAAAGTTTAGCAGAATGACAATGATGTATGTGTTGAGGAATCAGTTCTTCCAGTTTTGTCATCTCACCAACAGAGTCGAGCCTTGTCGTCGACATCTGCATTTGCATGTGATCATATATCATAGCGTAATTCATATACATATACATGTCATGAGTGTTTCATCCTTATTTGCATTTCTTCCGAGGTCGTGTTTTATCCGCGTCTTACCTTGTGGTCAAAGTCCACTTTACTTGGCACTTATCAACAATTTTGTGTCGTGTCTATCTGACGTAAACGGATATCCAACCAAATCCGAAAATATCCAACAGACAGCACTTGATACGCAAATAGAATATCCAACAGCATCAAAGATGAATCCGAAATTGGTAAGAATATCACCAATAATGACTCCGCGAAAACAACATCCCCACATATCTGTGGAAAAGAGGAAGATAAGAACACCATCAAAACATAAATTAAAGTTATTAAAACCAGCACCGAACATATTAGGACATGTTCATCCCAAAACGGAAACAATTTTAAGTCTTTTTAACCTGTTTCAAAGAGAAAAATATTATAAGAAGGGTGAAAATTTATCACAGATGGGGAGGTTCACATCATCGTCATCAAGACTAAACCGCCATAGTCTTCAAACAGAACCGCAGATCCATCAGCCATAAGATAACATCACCGAATAACCGTAAAAAAAAACCGTAAGGCTTTTTTCCTAATTAACGAATCTTTTGTTTCGTTGTTGCTTTCAGCGAATCATGAATAGAGAATGTAGAAGAAGAAGAGGTATTTTCTAAAGCATCACGACCGAGAAAGGTAGAAAAAAATGCTCAGAGAAACCAAACAGGAGCCGCCGCGGCTGTGAAACAAATTAGGGTTAAAAACCCTAATTCGCCTTCCTACCCCCTTTTAAGTGATCATCCGGGTCGGGTCTGGGGCCTGACCACCCAGCCCGACCCAATTTTCATTTTTTTGTTTTTATTATTTACTTTTTTTGTTAGTTGATGTTGTAATTATCAATTATAATAATAAAAACATATACTAACTTACTAACTACTAACTAATTAATTTATGGAAAAATAATGTTAATAATTAATTAATATTTAAAAACAAATTTTAATATAAAAATAAATAAATAAGAGTAATAATAAAAATAAAAATATTAATTCTATTTCAATTTAAGTTTTTCTTACAATTATTAAAAATAATAAAAATATAAATAGGGATACTTAACTTTTATATCATTTTCCTATTTTAGCTTATTAAAAGTTTTAAAAAAAAAAAAAAATAATAACAAAATTTCATTTAAAATTTAAAATTGTTTTAATAATCTTTCGATTTAGTTTATCTTAATTTTTTTTAGAATCTTTTAGCTAATTAGTCTAATTTCTCTTTCAAAGTTAATTCAATTACATAAATAACTTTGTCAGTAATCCAAATCTATTTTCTAATCTTAATAAAAATCATAAAAGCAAATAATGTTAAAATCAATTAGTATAGCACTTTGTCTTAACTTAATCATAATCCAAATTCTTTTAATTACATAACTCACGAAAAAATCTTTAAAATAAATAAACTATTTTAATTTGCAAATTAACTCCTAAAGCATTATTTTCAATTTAGCCATAAAACTCTCAAAATGTTTAATTTCTAACCTCTAAACCAAGTAAATCAAAACAATCCGTCCATATCTCATCACTTGTATGTCGATTTACATTTTTTTCAATATTACTCTGCTTTATTTTTACCACGTTACTATATTTCCCCTCCGAAGGAAAGGTTCACATATTTGACCGCCGAGTCAATACCTCACATTCACCCTTTACACCTAGCCTTAGGATCAGGAGTCTCCGTACTCCATATAAGTTTCCCGCCGTGGAATACTTACCTCACACCCTTTTAACTAAACCTTATAACTTAGAAAATCGGAGTCGCTGCATTCCAGAATACACGCTTCCCTATGAATGTTTATTTCTCCCAAGAACCTTGACCACAGTCAAGAAGTTCCTCATCATCCCTTTAGAGGGGAACTACAAATACTCTGATTCCATTCCCGTCAGGATATGTAGGCACAACATGCGACGTCTTGGCGAGTATACTTAGGACTAACCCCTTTAGGTCTTTCTCTTTACCCTTAACCCTTAGCATTACCCTTAAGCAGATAACTTTAGCAATAAGCAACATTTAAAACAAGAGGTTCCTGTAGAGTACTACAGAAGTTTAGGGTGCTAATACCTTCCCTAAGCTTAACCAACTCTCGAACTCTAGATCTCTCCCCGCATTGTGTTTACGATACAAAATAGGTTTTTCCTTCCTTTAACCTTTCCTTCGGATAAATCAAAGACGGTTGAAAATGAATTAAGATTCAAGTTAATCAATAGCTTGACATCCAAATTTCACCGCAACATTGTACATACTTTATTTGTTAATAGAATTTAGGTAGATTTTTAGTTTTAGAATTAACTTAGAATTTTATTTTAGCATAGAATTTTTATAGAAATTTAGTTAGAATTTTTATTAGAAATAGTTTTTTTTCTTATTTAAAATAGAAATAGATTATTTTTATAGCATAGAATTAAATTGTTTTAGAATCATTTTAATTAGATTTTAGTTTTTATTTAGAAATTAGAATTAGTTTTTAGAGATATTTTAGGATTTTAAATTTATGTGAGTAATTTTAGAGATTTTTTAGGATTTTAAAATTAAGTTAGTAATTTTAGAGATATTTTAGGATTTTAGAATTAGAATTAGTTTTTAGAAATATTTTAGGATTTTAGATTTAAGTTAGTAATTTTAGAATTTTTATTAGGAAGTAGTTTAAAATTAATTAGAATATTTTTAGAATAGAAATTTATTTTAGATTCAACAATTAGAACATAGTTTCTTTTAGTTTAGAAATAGTTTTTTAGAAATTAGAATTTAGAGTTTTAGTTTTAACTTTGTTATTAGAATTAGGAAATAGATTAATTTTTAAATTAGATTATAGAATTAGAATTTTATTTTAAGTAGTTTAGAATTAATTAAGATAGAATAGCTTACAATATATTTTATTAGAATTTTATTTTAGTTAGTTAGAATAGAATTTAATTAGTTTTTCTTAACCGTTAAAACATCGATTCTACCGATTAAACTCGTTTCTGCATGTCGCTACTTCGAAAATAAGGTGTCGGCAAAACAGAAGAGTCGCCACCTTTCGTTATTTATCCCACAAAAAGGGAAAGGAAACGATCGGAAAAACCTGACGAAAAGGTATAAGACAAGGTCATCGCTATCATGTCTGGGTTCGGGAGTCGGTTACGCAAGAGGAAGGTATTAGCACCCCTCATGTCCGTTGTACTCAATGGGATCCACGCTTGTTGTGTTTATCTGACGGGTTGGTTTAACTATCTACCTATCAAGGCTGGTCTGAAAAGAAAAGAAAAATGACTCGGCAAAGCATTGCGCTTCGTGCCTAAGTATTCTCGTCAGAGAACGAGAAATCAGAGTCAACGTAGCTCGGCTAACTATGGGTAGAGGGATGGGGGAAGGTGGCTCGCCAATACGTCAGTATTGTGCCTACATACTCTCAATAGGTATGAGAGATCAGAGCTTACGTAGTTCGGGATACTACGGATTACGGGTTTAGATTCATCTATTTTTCGAGTAGGGTTAAAAAACAGTTCCAGCAGTTTGGTGTATGCAGCTTGCTCGTCAGGGACTCGTGCGTTACCGTTTGCGGTAGAACTGAGAGTTAACGACATTCTTTTCATCAGAAAAGTTTTCCTTAAATTATGGGCCCATGGGGCAAAAAGAGGTTTGCAATTTATTTTCTGTCTTTTACGGAAGAAGTGTTTTTTTATGGATGTCTGTAGTTTGTACAACACTAGAGACTATGACTTAGGAGCGAATGTGTTGTATATCATCCAAAGGACATATACTAAACACTCTAGATGATTGAGAGGAGACCGCTCAATTATCATTTCCTAAGTAGCTTAAGGCTCGTAACGCACTGTACCAACTTGCCTTTATTACGTTTTTTACTGTTGTTTTGGAGATGAGAAGAGAACGGACTCTACAGGGGAAACTATCAAGTCCTAATGTTGTCATGCCAAGGATTCATCCTATAGTTGAGTTTGAAACAGGGAACTCCTAGATGTTATCATGCAAAGCTTTCAACCTACGGTTCTATCATCACTTCCTTATCAAAGGAAGTGAGAATCCTAGGGGATCGTGTCAATGGGATACAGAAAACAGACAAAGCATTAGCTAAACATCAGTAAAACAGATAAATAGAAAAGAAAATAGTAAATATGCAAATGCAATGCAACAATACAAGCAGAGGGAGACTCACTCAACCTCTAAGCAATCAAGCAAAGAAAACAAGCAAAAACAGACAAGCAAATGGAGGGTCACCTCAACCTTTCTATGCAAATACATCAATTAGAAAGAGAAAAACAACATACAAGCAAGGGGAGGATCACCTCAACCCTTAAGGCAAGCAAGCAGAAGGAGACCCATTCAACCTCTTAATGCAGTCATGCACCTACACTTAGACTACCCTAAACATGAGCTTCCATAATGCAACACACCACTCAATCATGAATGAAGGAAAGGAATTATGAAAAATAAGGAATTCATTCCACAAGTAATCAAACAAGGCTTCTATCCTAAGGAAAGGAATTGAATGTTGGGAAGCCAGGGTAAGGTCCACAGGAACTTACTACAGGCACTCAACCAACTCAAAGGGATTTGGAAAGTTTTAAAGGCGTGGCTCTGTCGCTTTCGCGAAAATAAGGTGCCGGCACAACAGAAGAGTCGCCACCTTTCGTTATTTATCCCTCGGAGCGGGAAAGGAAACGATCGGAAAAAACCTGACGAAAAAGGGTAAGACAAGGTCATCGCAACCATTGTCTGGGTTCGGGAGTCGGTTACGCAAGGGGAAGGTATTAGCACCCCTCACATCCGTCGTACTCGACGGGATCCACGCTTGTTGTGTTTACTTGGACGGGTTGGTTTATCTATCTACCTATCAAGGCTGGCTTAAACAGAAAAGAAACTGACTCGGCAAAGCGTCGCGCTTTATGCCTACGTATTCTCATCAGAGAACGAGAAATCAGAGTCAACGTAGTTCGACCTACGACGGGTTATGGGGGAAGGTAGCTCGCCAATACATCAGTATTGTGCCTACGTACTCTCAACAGGTATGAGAGATCAGAGCTTACGTAGTTCAGGACACTACGCTTTATTTCCTGTCTTTTACGAAAGAAGTGTTTTTTATTGTGTTTGCAATTTCAATCGCACTAGAGACTATGACCTGAGAGTGAATGAGTCGCATGTCACCCAAAGGGTACCATACTAAACATCCAGATTGTGAAAAAGAAACTCTCCCACAATCCTTCCTCAGATAACTTAAGGCTCGTAACGTACGAAAGAAATCATTCATGATTACTGAATCTTAAACTGTTTTGAGATGAGAAGAGAACCGGCTCAACTAGGAGGGAGACTATCAAGTCTTACTGTTGTCATGCCAAGGATTCATCCTATGGTTGAGGTTTGAAACAGGGAACTCCTAGAAGTTATCATGCATAGGTTTCAATCTAAAGTTCTATCATCAATTCCTTATAAAAGGAAATGAGAGTCCTAAGGGATCATGTCAATGATACACAGAAACAGATAAAGCATCAGCTCAAACTGTAAAATGCATGCAATACAAGTGAGGGAGGAAATGTGTGTGGGGCATCAGCCTCCACAAGCTCATCTCAACCTCAAGCCAGAATGAATAACAGTAATCATACTGAAATATAAAACATGCTATCAAGCAATACAGTAAACTGCAATCATACAGAAGAAAAGTCATGCTATCAAGTAAAACAAACCACATGGGCAAGGGAGCTGGGCTCTACCGAATACCCGCAAGCAAAGCCACACAGTAACAATACAAGCAGAGGGAGCAACTCAACCTCTAGTGCAATCATGCTCCTAGATTCTACCTAGTCTAGATATGAACTTATTCTAATGCATCAAGCAAATCAAACAAAACACATGAATACAGCAAAGAAAAAGATAAGAAAGCATATCAACTCCTCTCTCAACTTCAAGCTTCAGCTCTCCCAACAGTAACTCAGTCTTCAGACTTCCATCACTCTTGACAAATATCAATTTGCTTTTCCAGGTTTCAACCCTTCAACATAAGTTTCAACTTATCTTCTTCAGGCTTCAGCTCCTTAATCAGTTCCACCTTCAGGCTTCACCATTAACCACAAGTATCAACTTATTCCTTCAGGATCTTCAAGCTTTAGAGTAAGTATCAACTTCATTTGTTCTTCAAGCTTCAGCTCTTCAGAATCAATCTCAATTGGATCCTCTTCCTAAGTATCAACTTAGTCTTCAAGCTCTCAAGCTCTCCTTGCTTTACCAGTCTCAACTTGGTCTTCTCCTCCTGCAAGCTTCAGCTTCTCAGAGTAACCTTTAATCATTTAGAAGTATCAACTTCATCCTTCAACCTTTAAGCCTCAGCTCTTCATTCAGTCTTTACTGGATCTTCATTGGGGTCTTCAAGTGTCAACTTGCTCTTGCTCTTCAAGCTTCAGCTGGAATGGCAATGCTCAAGGAATCATCCTCTTCCATACTCTTCATCTTCACACTCAAGCTCAACATCTCTCAAGATATTCAAACCAGAGGAAATCACTTAACTGGATAAGTTGGGGTGTCAAACTGCTTATTGACCACCAAAGGTGACCTATAAGGGTTCAACATCAAAAGAAGGGTTCCCTCAAAAGTTCTACTTCCTAGGTACCATCACTTATCCCTCCAAAGGAGAGAAGTGAATACCATGGAAGGACTTTGAATCATAGGGAGGAATGGAAGTGAAAGATACCATCCATGTTTAAGAAAGAAGTTAACTAGGTCTAAACTCTTCCTAATTCCTAACCCTAAAACAACAACAAAACAAACAAGATTCTCAAGCTCTCAAGCTCCTCAATCAATCCTCAAGTCTTCATAATTTTCTAGACATTATCATGAGATGGGAGAAAAAATCCCCATGCAAAAATCATTAATTTTCCATTTATTATGATTTTTTAAAGATTGAAATAAAATGGAGAAAAAGAAATTAAAATGTGAAATGTTTGGTGTGAATAGCAAGTATATGCAGTACAAATCATGAATGGGCCCAAAAGGGGGGTGCAATTAGTGAGGCGCGCTAGGCCCAGTTAACCAGAAAAATCAATTGAAAAATCATAAAGAAAAAGAAAAGGATACGGTGCAGAAAGTAACCAAATTCAGTTCAAAAAACCAAGTGGGCCATGAAAGGGGTGTGGTTATCAAACGAGCCCAATACCCCTTTTAATGAAACGATGCATTTTGGTCTTCAGAGTTTCCCTCTTCAAACGAAATCAAATCCTGGCCCTTGGATCTCCCCTCAGTCAAAGGGTCCACGCCTGATCCAATGGCCCTCTCTTCATCTTCTTCCTCCAGCTAGGGTTCATAGTGAAGAATCCATGGAAGCAGCTTCATAGCTCAAACTTACCCTAACTCGTATAACCTCAAATCTCCATGAAAACTTAAAATTCAAAACCCTAATCCATCCAGAATTTCACCCTGAATCTAACCATGGCCTTGAAATCAATTGAAACATCCTAAATCTCCAAACCCGATCCAAGATCAAAGATATGTTCAAACATCAACTTCAACAATTCTTGCAATTAAATACCTCAGATTGATCACCAACTCACACTGATTGATTCTTGATATCTAATTCATGCTATAGCTTACTATATCTCATGTTCTTGGTCCAAACAAAAATGGTGACACCCACTGAAACTTCACCAATTGCTCTCAAACTCTTCAGAATCCATCTCCTATTGGTCTCTAACCGTTCTAACCTAACAATTCTTGCTAATCATGCCTAAATCATGGTGTAGGAGAAAAGTTACTAACCTGTTGAATCTTGATTAACAGATGGAGTAAACCTTCACTGCAAGCCTTCAAACTCTTCAGAATCGATCCTTGAATGATGATCTTGCTACTGTTTGCAAAAGTTTTGATGGAGAATGCTTGAATCTCAGAATTCGATGGTGATTTGCAACCTTGAAAATCCAAATGCCAACTCTTCAAATCTCCATGGTTTTGCTCTCAAATTGGTCTGCACAGCTTCAATATGATCAGAGGAATGTGTTTAGATTGAAAGAATGGAGGGAATTAAACCAAAATGTGGATTTTGCTTTCAACTTGCAATGGAAGCAAGTGAAATGGCTATCTCTCTCTTCTCTCAATTCTCTCACCAACCTTGCATCTGAGCAAGTTCTATACATTATATAAAGTGGTTTAGAATCATCTAGAACCATCTGGAACCATCCCATGAGAAATTGGGATTCTCATGTCATGAGTTTATGAATTCACCTCTTCTCACATATCATCTCATGACATAGCTCTTGCAACAACTTGCCTTGGCTTGAAATTCTCCCTAAATGAGATATAGGATGTGTTAAAACCCTTAGCAAGCTTGTACATTGAGTTTCCTTATGTTTTGCATTTGTGCCTTAAGATGCAAAATCAATTTCCAAAGCAGCCCCATGATCTAGGCCTCAATTCAAAAAAGTGGCTGAACCATTGTTTTTAGAATGTCTTTTAGAGTCAAAATGACCTATTATATGACATGGTTTGGATGTGTAACTTGGGATTTCCAATTTCCAACTTCAACTTATTTAACTTATGCCTCCATTTTAGGTCATTTTTATCACTTTTTGCTACAAGCCTTTTCAACATCTCATGGCCTCCTTACTAGCCTTAAAACATCATTATAAGCAAGTTTTATGTTGAAGATTTTTCCATTTGAAGCTTGGAAATAGGAGATATGGCCTTATGCTTGAAATGACCTATAACATCCAAATGACCAAAATGCCCTTGACTTGTCAAAGCCATAACTTGAGTTCTACAAATCCTATCAAGGACTTCTAGTACTCTCTAGAAAGATAAGAAGATGAGGAACAAAATTCATGTTGACCAAGAGTCCATAGGAATCATCCTTCTTGGGAAAAAGTTGGATGCAAGTTGGGTGACTTTCAAGGACCCAGATTCATATACCTCAGATGACCTGTAACTTGTCAAAGTCATAACTTGAGCTCTACAAATCCTATCAAGGACTTCTAGTACTCAAATTAAAGCTAAGAGCAAGATCTACAACATTCATGTTGGGGGAAATATGAGATGACAATCACATCTTGAGCTAAAATGCCTTGAAGATAGGGATCAAACTAGGGGATTTTACACTATCAAGCCTTAGAAACCCTAGCTTAAAACTTCTCAAACTCCTCAATCATGATGAGTTGATCTTGGAATCATCCTTATAGCATCTCAATGCATCAATCCATGATCACATGGCTCTTGGATTAGGTCTCAACCCTCTCCAAATCATCAGTTGACCTAGGGTTGACCCAGTCAAACCCTAATTATACCACTCATGGCTAAGTCTTCTTAATCTTGTACAATGACCTCTATAGGCCTCATGATGGCTTTCAAGACATCTCATAAGCTCTCTCAAAGCTTCAAGTCCATCCTCATAGCCTCAGAATCATCTGAGGAGCTCCCACAACTCTCAAGTTATGAGGCATACACCCTTGGTTTCAACCAATTTTCTGAGGATCTCTTGAGTTCTCTGACAAAGGTATCAACCTTTGAACACTTGAACAACCTTCTTGGCTAGCTCCCAAGTCTTGTATAACTCTTGCTGGGTAATCATACCTCTTGATCTACTGCACACATATCAATGAGATGCAGATGATAATGCTAGTGAACACAAGCTAGGTAAATAAATGTTGGTCAAATTTTGGGGTGCAACAGCTGCCCCTATTCAAACGACTTGAACCTGACTGGGTGAGGAGCGAACGACTCTCAGCCAATCAAGGTGCGAGACGGTTGAATACCGATAAACCCGGAAATTTGCCAACTGCACCAGTACACGGTACTCTGGCGGGAACAAATCTTCGAAAACTGGAATAATAGCTGCACGACAACTAGCTGGAGAATTGGTCACACGGTAACCGGTAGTACATGGTCGATCATGCCATAAGGCATCACGATTCCTCGGGACTCATCAGGTCAACCATCAGGTTGATCATGCCATCAGGCATTCAAAGAAAACTGTCGGGCATCAGCCGGACTTCATCAACAAGTCGGGAATAGAATTCTTGGTCAATCATGAGCCAATTGGGAATATCTAAACCTCTTCCATCAAGCACTCCGCATCAGCTGAGAGAACTGCTTCATTAACACGGTCAGACTTCAATCATGAAGTCTTCAAGGGAAGTTTCAACTTCGCTGCTTAGAAACCTGCTGGGGATGACGCATCTCCGTTGGGGATTCTGGAGAACTATCAAGTAACTCCGCTTCGGGGATCCAGAAATCATTCTGGATGAATCAACTCTGCTGAGGACTTCAAGAATCATCTTGGACAAATAACTCCGCCGGGGACTTCAAGAATCATCTTAAACCGATAACCATGCTGGAGCTTTCAGGAATCATCCTGAGAAAACACTCTGCCGGGGACTCTAAGTATCAACTTGAGCAACCACTCTGGCGACTGCACTGGGGGTCTTAAGAATCATCTTAAGCAAACGACCCTGCTGGGGAATTCAAGAATCATCTTGAACCGAAGACTTCGCTGGGGACTTCAAGAATCATCTTGAGCAAGCGACTTCGTTGGGGAGCTTTCAGGAATCATCCTGAGCAATCAATTCTGCGACGGAACACCTGCAAAACAAGAACGGTAACAACCTAGATCATGTTTATTATGCGTATGCTTCGGCAATGGCGCAATGCTCCACACGGTGGAAATGCTATGCGTTTATGATAAATGCTATGAAGTCATGCAAAATGATGTGATCCCGTCAGCAAAATAAATGCCGAGGGGAGAATCCTCCTGTCAAGGAGAAAGAACTACTCAGATAGAGGAATCATCCTGCTGAGGAGCACAAGGTCACGCCAATCTCAATTGGACTCTGCAGGGGACTCAACTTCAGTTGACTGCTGCGGGGGAAACAACTTCCGTTGACTGCTGCAGGGGAACGAAGCTCTACGAGAACCTGGACCTGCTGAGGGAAAGCGATGTCAATAGCGGGAATAGACTGCATGGCCTTCATGGCTACTTCTTTGGAGATAACGACTCCGGTGGGGAAACACAGCATCAACTATCCAACACGCTACTGGGGAAAACCAATCATGGCTTGAGCGGCTTCCAAGGATTCGGCTCTCTTGGGTATCTGCAAACTCGGATGAGGAAGGAGAAATCATTCTGCTTGCTGGAGAGTACGACTCTGCGGGGAATCTCAATTCCGCTGGAGAAGGAGGAATCGTCCGGCTTTGGGGGAGAGTACGACTCTGGTGGGGAATTTCGATCCCGCTGGAGACTTCAGTCTGGACTATCAATTGCTGCACACTTCAGTATGACTCAGCTGAGGAGATGACGTTCCTTCAGGATGCATCTGATTGGGGAGAGAATCATCTCTGCCTGGGGAGACATATCAATGCTCATTATCTCGTGTTCAGACTCTGCGGGGAGAGGCTGCTGAACTTTGCTGGAGAAGGAGGAATCATCCTGCTTCGGGATACGCACGGCGCACTGTCTGGAATATGCTACACCTGTAACAACACAAACAAACAGACAAGATACCCTTCTCAAAGGGACCTATCAAGGTTATCATCTTGTGACAATGTTCAAGTAATTCATTGTTTCAACAATCAGTGGCCTAGGCCAGTAAGTTTATGTATGCGCATTTTATCAAAAACATTGGCGTTCTTTTTCGCAAACAAAACAAATAAATGCTAAACAGACAAACAGAATTGCTGAATAGTATGCATTTTATTGATAACGAACCCCTGAATGGGTAAAAATGTTTTACAACAGATGCTAGCTCCTGGAATGAGGAAGCCGCGCAAAAATAAAACATAAATATACATCAGTATATATAAATGTCGGCAACGAGGCGTAGACGAACACCATGAGTTGATCCCTCTATGACCCACTCGACTTCGATACTTCTCCGACGCTTCAGCTTCCAAAGAGATTGATTCAGATAAACGGCCCTCAGGTCTTCCAAACCACTAAACAAAGAAAGTCCACACGCGGAACGCAGTCATTTTCTTTTTCAAATCCCTAACTTTTGCGTGAACCGCCCTTTGCGGGTTTTCAGTTCACCGGGATACCCTTTCTTGCCAAAGTCGCCCATCCGGGTTTTCGACTTTGCGGGTGTACATTTTTCGATTTATATCCCTAATTTTTGCCCGAACCTTTTTCCCTTTTTTATGGTTCGCCGGGATGCCCCATTTTTTCCTGGACTCTCTTTTTACTGTCCAGCGGGTCGCTTTCAAGCAAAGTATTTTTTAACTCCGTCCGCGTTCACCGGGGATGCAAAATCTTCACCATCCATCGTGGATAACAACAAAGCTCCTCACGAGAAGACCTTGCTGACGATGTACGGACCTTCATAATTCGGAGTCCACTTGCCCCGGTGATCGGAGTGTGGAGGAAGAATCTTCTTCAGGACGAGATCACCCGTCTGAAAGCTTCTAGGACGCACCTTCTTATCATAAGCTTTCTTTATTCGGCTCTGGTATAGACGACCAAACGCAATCGATGCCAACCTCTTCTCGTCCATCAGGCTGAGTTGGTTCAGTCGGTTCGTAATCAGTTCTGCCTCGTCGAGTTTCACATCAACCAAAACTTGTAAAGAAGGGATCTCCACTTCTAACGGCAGGACAACTTCCATACCGTACACTAAGGAGAAAGGAGTTGCCCCGGTCGATGTACGTACCGTCGTACGATAACGGTGCAGTGCAAACGGCAGCATCTTGTGCCAATCTTTGTAGGTCACAACCATCTTCTGAACAATCTTCTTTATGTTCTTATTGGCCGCTTCAACGGCGCCATTCATCTTCGGCCGGTAAGGAGATGAGTTGTGGTGTTCAATCTTGAAACTCTGGCACAGCTCCTTCATCATCTTGTTATTCAGATTCGAACCATTATCAGTAATGATCCGCTCGAGAATTCCGTAACGACAGATGATGTCCCTCTTTATGAATTTAGCCACCACCTGCTTGGTCACATTAGCATACGAGGCTGCCTCAACCCACTTGGTGAAGTAGTCGATAGCTACCAGAATGAAGCGATGACCGTTAGATGCAGAGGGCTCGATCTTGCCTATCATGTCGATGCCCCACATGGAGAATGGCCACGGGGAGGACATGACATTTAACGGGCACGGCGGCACATGAACTTTATCAGCATAAATCTGGCATTTATGACATCTCTTCGCGAATTTGAAGCAATCAGACTCCATCGTCAGCCAGTAGTATCCTGCTCTCAGGATCTTTCTTGTCATAGCATACCCGCCGGCGTGCGTACCAAATGTGCCCTCATGGACTTCTTCCATGAGCATACTCGCCTCTTTCTCATCTACGCATCTGAGTAGCAGGAGATCGTGGTTTCTTTTGTACAAAACTCCATCAGAATTGAGATAAAAATTTCTAGACAGCCTCCTCAGAGTCTTCTTATCCTGGGTTGACGCACCCGCAGGATACTCCTTAGTCATAAGGAAAGTCTAGACGTCATGGAACCAAGGCTTGCCGTCGGCGGCTTCCTCGATTGCAAAGACAAATGCAGGTCTATCAAGACGAGAAAGGACAATTCTTGGAGCCTCATTCCAAAAATTGACTTTATACATTGAAGCCAACGTGGCTAAGGCGTCATCCATCTGATTTTCTGCTCTGGGCACATGATGGAGTTCCACTCGATCGAAGAACGGAAGTAGCCTTCTGGCATAGTTCATGTACGACACCAAATTCGATTGACGAGTCTCCCACTCCCCTCTAATCTGGTTGATCACAAGCGCCGAGTCACCATATACGTCTAGATTCTTGATTCTCAAATCAATTGCCTCTTCTAGACCCATAATGCATGCTTCGTACTCCGCCTCGTTATTGGTGACTGGAAACGTCAGTCTCGCAGTAAACGGGATATGGGATCCGTGGGGAGTCGTGATGACCACCCCAATGCCACTTCCGTAGGAATTAACCGCCCCATCGAATATCAATTTCCACTGGGATTTCCTATCTGGCCCCTCGTCGGGCAACGGTTCATCGCAATCCTTCACTTTGAGAAACATGATATCCTCATCAGGGAATTCAAATTTCATCGGCTGGTAATCCTCGATCGGCTGTTCGGCAAGGTAATCAGACAATACGCTTCCCTTGATGGCCTTCTGGGAAACGTACTGAATATCATATTCCGTTAACACCATTTGCCATCTGGCAATCCTGCCCGAAAGAGCCTGCTTCTCGAAGACGTACTTGATTGGATCCATCTTCGAAATTAGCATGGTGGTGTGATTGAGCATGTACTGTCGTAAACGTTTGGCAGCCCAGGCTAGTGTACAACACGTCTTCTCCAGCATCGAGTAGCGAGATTCACAGTCAGTGAACTTTTTACTCAAGTAGTAGATGGCATGCTCCTTTCTGCCCGTCTCGTCGTGCTGACCGAGAACACACCCCATACTATTCTCAAGAACTGTCAAGTACATGATTAAAGGCCGTCCAACCACTGGGGGTATCAAGATTGGAGGTTCCTGAAGATACTGCTTTATCTTGTCGAATGCCTTCTGGCAATCCTCATTCCAGATAATCGCCTGATCTTTCTTTAAAAGCTTGAACATTGGTACACACGTGGCCGTGAGCTGAGAAATAAACCTTGCAATGTAGTTTATTCGGCCCAGGAAACCACGAACTTCTTTTTCTGTTTTTGGCACTGGCATTTCTTGTATGGCTTTTATCTTTGCAGGATCAACCTCGATGCCTCGTTCGCTCACGATAAACCCCAGTAACTTTCCGGACCGTACTCCGAAAGTACACTTGTTAGGATTCAGCCTCAACCTGAACTTCCTAAGCCTCTCAAAAAGCTTCAGCAAATTGACCAGATGTCCCTCCTCCGTTTGGGACTTCGCAATCATGTCATCAACATAGACTTCAATCTCATGATGAATCATGTCATGAAACAAAGTGACCATTGCTCGTTGGTAAGTGGCCCCTGCGTTCTTCAGACCGAAAGGCATTACCTTATAGCAAAACGTTCCCCAGGGAGTGATAAACGTCGTTTTCTCCATGTCCTTCGGTGCCATCTTGATCTGGTTGTAACCGGAGAAGCCATCCATGAACGAAAACACGGAGAACTGGGTTGTGTTGTCGACCAACACATCAATATGAGGCAGCGGGAAATCATCTTTAGGGCTCGCCCTATTCAAATCCCGATAATCGACGCACATTTGTACCTTACCGTCCTTCTTTGGTACAGGCACTATGTTGGCGACCCACAGAGGGTAAGTGGTGACCGCTAAGAAGCCATCATCAAGCTGCTTTTGCACTTCTTCTTTGATCTTAACGGCCATATCTGGTCGTGTCCTCCTAAGCTTCTGCTTAACGGGAGGACAATCTTCTCGCAGCGGCAAGTGGTGGACTACGATGTCTGTGTCAAGTCCGGGCATATCTTCGTATGACCAAGCAAAGACGTCACTATACTCTCTTAGCATCTCGACCAATCTCCGCTTGACATCACTCTGCAATGCAGCCCCTATCCTGACGTTTCTGACGAGCTCTTCAGAACCCAAATTCACGGTCTCGATCTCCTCTTCATGAGGCAGAATAACTTTTTCCTCTTGTTTCAACAAGCGGGCCAACTCTTCGGGAAGGTCTTCGTCTTCATCAATCTCTTCTTCGTCTTGATAGATCGGGCAATCGAAGTCGAAGTGAGCCGTAGAAGGTCCAGAGTCGATGTCATCTGCTATGTGGATCCTGCAATAACAAGGGTTAAGTTTAAAACAAGGATGCGCAGGTTAGCACAAACCCCATTACCATTTTATTGTTTTTCAAAACAAATATAAAACAAGAATAACAGAGATCACAATATTTGAATCCGAAGAAAATGCCTTTGATTTATTAACAAAATGCATGTACATAATCCAACAAGGCCCTGTCAATAAAACCGCTATGTCCCGGGTAAGGCATAGGGTTGTACAATGATTGGAAAAAGTAAATCATTACTTTTCACTTGTCATTTGGATGATATCCTTGACGGACCAATTGTTGAGGCCCTCGCCTGGCTTGCTTGGCTGGATCCAAGAGTCGAGGTCACAGTCGCTATCTCCGCTGTCTTCAGACACCGTGTTGATGCTTTCGAAAATCACTCCGCCGCTGGTAAACTGGATCGGCCCTTTACCTCGAGACGTACTGCTAGAAGAAGAAGAAGAAGCTTCAGCTCCAGGAGAATATCCCAACCCAAACTTATCCTGCTTGTTGGGTATCTCCAAAATTCGCCCCCAGCCTGGGGTAGATCCGGCTTGGACAACGACCCGAGCTTCCTTGAACGAGGAGAGAGTCATCTCTGGCTTTTCTGTGACTACAGGAGCTACGTCCTTCACTTTGACGGCTTCGAACAATTGGCAAAGAGTCTCATGGATTTCGCCATCCATTTCCACGTACTTAAAGGACGACAAATGGCTCACCATTATGTCTTCCTCGCCGCAAACGGTTACGATGCTTCCCCCGACAGCATATTTGAGCTTTTGGTGCAACGTGGAGGTCACGGCACCAGCAGCATGGATCCACGGCTGGCCCAAGAGACAACTGTAGGCAGTCATGATGTCCATAATATAAAAGACCGCGTCGAACGTTTCCGGACCGACTTGGATCGGCAGGGTCACCTCCCCGAAAACGTGGCGTTTAGTCCCATCGAACGCTTTCACAACCAGATCACTGGGTGTGCAGATCACCCCACGAGTATCCAACTTCATTAATGCCTTCTTCGGAAGAACATTAAGTGACGAACCCGTGTCCACCAGCACGTGCGACATGATTGTGCCCCTACACTCTATCGAGATGTGCAGGGCGCTATTGTGATTCCTCCCCTTCGGCGTCAGCTCCAGGTCTATGAAGCCTAGCCCGTTTCCAGCATTTACGTGGGCTACGACCTCTTCTAGCTGATTCACCGATATTTCTTGTGGTACGTAGGCGGCGTTCAACACCTTCAGCAGCGCGTTGCGGTGTGCTTCAGAACACAACAACAAGTTCAGAATGGAAATCTTCGAGGGCGTCTGATGGAGATGGTCTACAATCTTGTAGTCACTCTTTTTGATCAACCGCATAAACTCCTTGGCATCTTTAACAAGAAAGTCTGTTTCTGTCCCACGCGGGGTCTCTTCAACAACTTTACTTTTACCTTTATCGGCCGCATCAGCTCTGACCGCTTTATCCGCCACGACCTCTGGCGGCGCAAACACTCTTCCGCTGCGAGTGATACCACTGACTCCCGCAAGGTTCTCCACAGTCGACCCATACGGTTCTAGCTCCAACCTCTGTCCGTTGCAGTAGACTTCAGCCCCATAATGCCACGGAACGGCGTTAGTGCTTTCGAACGGTACTGGCCCAGCTTTGGTGATAGTAATTGTAGGCGGTCTGGGCGCAGAAATGGTTATCGGCCGGCGAGGGATGGTGATGGTGGCGACTTCATCGGCCTGCTTCAGCACTACCTATCCTGATCCACCTTCAGCCCTCCGGCTAAACTGCAGAATCCCTTCAGTCATCAGACTTTGAATTCCTTCTACCAACTGCTCACATCCATCAGAACGTGTGGCACAGTCCATACATAGTTCTCCGCAACCTGGAAAGAACCCTCTTTTCAGCAACTTAGCTTTAACGAAGCTAAGCGGCGTCTTCAGATCTCTGACATCAGTCAACAAATCTGCACTCTCGTCCTTGATAATGGCGTTCACGCCACCTCCCCTATGATTCGGCATAGGATTTTTCGTGACATTGGGCACATTATCGGAGAAGTTGATGATCTTGGCATCCACCATGTCCTGCACCTTATGCTTGAAGGCTTTGCAGTTCTCGATTATCTGGCCTGGTGCCCCTGAGTGGAACTCACAAGTGGCATTCGCGTCGTACCCTGGCGATGGTGCCCCTGTCAAGGGAGCCATCGTCCTCTTCTGGACCAACTGTAGCTGAAGCAAAGTCTGCAAGAGTTGCGCGTACGACATGGGCGGTGTCTCGAAGTGACGGTTTGCCAAAGATGCCCGATTCTGATACTTTCTATATCCCTGTTGATTCGGTTGCTACTGCTGCGGAGCTGCCGGGATATTTATACTGGCCACTTGCTGGTGAGGGCCTTTACCCTTCCTTCGAACGTTGGTCACAGCGCTCGCCTCTCCTTCTCGCCTTTTGCCAGCATAAGGTTTCTTTCCGCCTCCTCCAGTTGAGGATGACTCACCTTGAATTTTCCCGATCTTGATCCCATTCTCGACGTGCTCACCCATGATAATGAGATCTGAGAACTTCCCAGACATAACACTGACTAACTTTTCATAGTAAACCCCTGGGAGGGTGGCTACAAACATCTGCACGAGCTCACGTTCAACCATCGGCGGCTGAACCCTGGCTGCCGACTCACGCCACCGCTGGGCGTATTCCTTAAATCCTTCATTATTCCTCTGCGACAGGTTCTGCAGCTGGACTCGGTTCGGGGCCAAGTCGCTATTGTATTGGTAGTGGTGCACAAATGCTTCAGCAAGATCCTTCCATGTGCGCATACTAGAGGGCTCCAAACCCATGTACCACTCAAGGGATGGCCCGGAAAGACTGTCTTGGAAGAAGTGCATCAGCAACTTCTCGTCTTCGGAATAGGCAGACATCTTCCTGTAGTACGATCTCAGGTGGACCCGAGGGCAAGTGGTGCCCTTATATTTTTCAAAGTCAGGTACCTTGAACTTAGGAGGCACCTTGAAATCAGCAATTAACCCCAACATGGACATATCAACGCCCAAAGTATTCTGATTCTCGATATCTCTCATTTTATCTTCCAGTGCCTTGAATCCAAGTCGCGCTTCAGCATTCAGCTCCCCTTCAGCACCTCTCTGAGAGAACACATCGTCCTGGCGATCCTCTAGCCATGGCTGAGGCACAAACAGATTCCCGACACCCGCATTGCCGTTGCCCGGCCCGATATTGACATTAGCTCCCAGACTCCCATTACCGACGCCCGTCGTATTGAGTCCGATGTTGGCCATCACGTTGCCGTTAGCACTGTCGTTGCCCCCGGTCACGGGAACACCATTCTGTGGAGTTTCAACTGGTGGAGGAGTAGGCCCAGTCCCACCATGGAGTACGTCGTTGCTATCAACCCTGGAAATCAAAGGCTGAACCAAAGTTCTGAGCTGATCCTGGCCGTTGGCAACCACTTGCATGAGCTCCATGAAGCGATCCATCCTTTCGCGGAGTTCCTGAACATCGGTTTGCACTTGCTCCATGATCCTGGTCTGATTAGCTCTAGTCGGATAGTGGTGAATCGGTATCTGATCAATCCTGGAACCACCTGAATCGACCTGGGAAACCTGAAGAACCTGAAAAACCTGTGAAACACAAAAGGGTTAGGAAAAACAACAAAATGCTCGTCATGCATATGCTTCATGCAAATGCATGCGTGTGTCTGTGTGTTAGGGAGATTCCCCCGATCCTAGTGCCTCAGTGCCAGTGCTGATAATAATAAGAAGAATTCCGAGTCCAATCATGGAAATAACAATCTCATATATAAAGAAAGCCCATCAAGGCAGTACATAGCATCAGCGAGTACAAGATGAATCAACAGCGTGACCTCAGCCAACAAGCCTGGTGATGGTCAGCATACAACAATGATCAAAACAAAAGGAATACAAATAGTCAAGTACAACCACGGGCGCGATACTCTTCTAACAACTCCTTCGTTTCTGGATGATCAGGCAGAGTGAGCAACCCTTCGACGAGTAATTCCCTCTGCACAATGGTATACTGAAGTCCTTCGACCGAACCTTCCCATGCTCCTTCGCTGAAGCAATCTTCTAACTTCCGCTTCTTGGACTCAAACGTCAGTTTGCGCTCCTTCAGGTTAGCGAGAGCTCTGTTAAGCTGGCCTTCGGCGGCGTATCTGCGAGTGGTTTCCTCATCAAACCTCTTCTCACTATCCTTCACTTGGGCTTCCAGCTTGGAGATCTGCAGCATCAGCTTATCCTCCCGCTCTTTCCTGGTGGCCAGGGAAGCCTTCTAGTGCTGGTTGAACTTAGATATCCTCCGATATGCCTCGTCCAAGTGCTGCTTCTTCGTAGCCAGTACGTCGTTTACAACTTTGAAGTCTTGACCCATGCGCTCACGCTCGACTATCTGCTTAGTCAGGTCTGTACCTAGCTGGTTCACCAGCTCCGTCTGCCTTTTGAAAGAATGAACGACTTCGTTCCTCTCGCTTCGGAGCTGAGCCAATTCTTTCTCCAGTTCCTCATTCGCCCGCTTCAATTCATCTCGCTCAGCTAACACCTGATTATGCTGCTGAATGGGCATAGTAGTAGGCTCTTCAATCATTGGAGGGCTTTCTGGCTTGGCATGAGGAAACGACATCCCTATAGCATCTATCCTGGCTCTGATCCAAGTCACATACGGAGGGTAGGCTTGATTGTTGCTTCTTTCCAGCAATGGTTTTCCTCGCTTACTGATGCCATTCTAGGCGCGCTGAAGCTTGGATAACAGATCCCCCTCTAGAAGACCAGTGAGGTACAGAGATTCCTGCACCTCTTCATCCTTCGGCGGAGCTCTCAAAGCATAGGCGAACTGTCGGACTAGCAAAGACGAATTGTAGTTTATACAGCCCTTCCTGCCTATCAAAGGCACGTTTGGAAACCCGTTGCAGCTGAAGATCACCTCAGTACCCAACCTATCCCTGTCGAACCAGTCAATATCCTCTGCAGATAAACTCATCAGACGCTCGGACCACTCAGTTGTGGCTGCAGACGAAACAAAAGGACCCCTCTTGGGCAGATGACTATCAAGCCATTTGTAAAGCAAAGGCACACAGCATGAGACATTCTTGCCCCTCCTGTTTTCGTTTTTGTAGTGGATAGAATGGTAGACATCTCCGATCAAGGTAGGGACTGGATTCCCTAAAGCAAAGATGTGAAATGCATCCAAGTCTACAAAATCGGGCAGGTTGGGGAACAAAATGATGCCATATATGCACAAAGCAAGGATGGCGTTGAACGCAACCCAACATCCGTCTTTGGCGCACTGCTGAGCCTTTCCCACTAAAAACTGCAAGGAGAAACCAGGGACCTTGTTCCAGCTAGTCAATACCAACTCGGAGGCATCCAGATGAAGCGAAGGAGCTAGACTGGCCAGATCAGGCTCAACATCCATATGAACAAAAGGCATCTGCCTCTTGATAGGCATCCCTAGCAAATCAGCATACTCTTCCAGCGTGGGTGCAAGAACAAAATCCTGGAAAGTGAAGCATCTCAACGGAGGGTCGTAGAACTGCAGCAGAGCGTGCAACCCATTCAACTCGAACACAGAAGGTTTACGAACCAAACTGAGCAACTTGCCGTAAGATTTTCTGAACTCATCCCTCACAGAATCATCTGCTAAAGCTATCAAACCAGTCAACTTAACCACATCAGGGGCAGGGAACTTGTAAGCCACGGTCTTCCTCAGAGAACCCATAACAATACAATAGGAGGCAAGAAATCCTGGATCGGGGAAAACGGTACCTGTAACACAGACACGCGTTAATGAAATGCAAATGAGTATGCAAACTAATGCAAAATGCAATCATGCAGTAGGAGATCAAGGCAACTGCTGTGGAGATTCTGTATCAACAAAATCATAGCGCTACTCTATCAAGAACAACCACTGATAAGAAGAACCCTGGTGTAAGACCACAAATCTGCTCTGTCACGAACAACCATCTGATAGGGCCATATACATAGGATCATAATTCTGCTCTGTCAAGAACAAATGTCTGATAATAAGGACCTCTGATGTAGGACCAAGAAATCTTCTCTGTCAAGAACAAACATACATCTGCTGATGAGATCTTCAGACCCCAATCAAAAATCTGCTCTATCAAGAACAAACATACATCTGCTGATGAGATCTTCAGACCCCAATCAAAAATCTGCTCTATCAAGAACAAACATACATCTGCTGATGAGATCTTCAGAACCTAATCAAAAATCTGCTCTATCAAGAACAAACATGCATCTGCTGATGAGATCTTCAGACCCCAATCAAAAATCTGCTCTATCAAGAACAAACATGCATCTGCTGATGAGATCTTTAGACCCCAACAAAACTGATTTGCTGTCGAGAAAACCAGGTGTTCTGAAGGTCAAAGTTTCCTGCAATGAACCCAACCCTGCTCACAGGTATGGACCTAAACTGACTCATGTTCGGCATCCTATGCGTTCATCAGCGTCACAGACATTCAAGAGGGGTGATACGATACCCAGAAGGTGTGGCATCACCAGCTCATGAAGCGGCCTCACTCGGCTAAATCACAAATGATCGGTCCCCAGAGTCGACAATCCACCAAACCAGCAACCGTCTCAACCCAAACGGTTGAAAGAGAAGCCAACCGGGAGAACCTCGTCTGAGCGTGGATTTCATGAGACACTAGTGCCTGCAAAGCAAGCACGCGCCCACTAATTTCCACAACTAATTCTATGGTACACTCAAGCCTGGGTCTGGCTTCTCACTCATCAGAATGCCCCTTCCCACAACAGCAAAAATAATCATATCATACTGAAAATAAAATGCGGGAAATAAAGTGCGAGAAGTAAAATGCGATAAATAAACGCGACCCAACAAGTAATCATACAAGCGCTAGGATAGACTCTCATGGGGAACCGGAGAACCAGAGATTCTGGGTTTGTTCCCCAGCAGAGTCGCCAGCTGTCGCTTTCGCAAAAATAAGGTGCCGACACAACAGAAGAGTCGCCACCTTTCGTTATTTATCCCCCGGAGCGGGAAAGGAAACGATCAGAAAAAACCTGACGAAAAAGGGTAAGACAAGGTCGTCGCAACCATTGTCTGGGTTCGGGAGTCAGTTACGCAAGATGAAGGTATTAGCACCCCTCACGTCCGTCTTACTCGACGGGATCCATGCTTGTTGTGTTTACTTGGACGGGTTGGTTTATCTATCTACCTATCAAGGCTGGCTTAAACAGAAAAGAATCTGACTCGGCAAAGCGTCGCGCTTTATGCCTACGTATTCTCATCAGAGAACGAGAAATCAGAGTCAACGTAGTTCGACCTACGATGGGTTATGGGGGAAGGTAGCTCGCCAATACATCAGTATTGTGCCTACGTACTCTCAACAGGTATGAGAGATTAGAGCTTACGTAGTTCGGGACACTACGCTTTATTTCCTGTCTTTTACGAAAGAAGTGTTTTTAATTGTGTTTGCAATTTCAATCGCACTAGAGACTGTGACCTGAGAGTGAATGCGTCGCATGTCACCCAAAGGGTACCATACTAAACATCCAGACTGTGGAAAAGAAACTCTCCCACAATCCTTCCTCAGATAGCTTAAGGCTCGTAACGTACGAAAGAAATCATTCATGATTACTGTATCTTAAACTGTTTTGAGATGAGAAGAGAACCAACTCAACTAGGAGGGAGACTATCAAGTCCTACTGTTGTCATGCCAAGGATTCATCCTATGGTTGAGGTTTGAAACAGGGAACTCCTAGAAGTTATCATGCATAGGTTTCAACCTAAAGTTCTATCATCAATTCCTTATCAAAGGAAATGAGAGTCCTAAGGGATCATGTCAATGATACACAGAAATAGATAAAGCATCAGCTCAAACTGTAAAATGCATGCAATGCAAGTGAGAGAGGAAATGTGTGTGGGGCATCAGCCTCCACAAGCTCATCTCAACCTCAAGCCAGAATGAATAACAGTAATCATACTGAAATATAAAACATGCTATCAAGCAATACAGTAAACTGCAATCATACAGAAGAAAAGTCATGCTATCAAGCAAAACAAACCACATGGGCAAGGGAGCTGGGCTCTACCGAATACCCGCAAGCAAAGCCACACAGTAACAATACAAGTAGAGGGAGCAACTCAACCTCTAGTGCAATCATGCTCCTAGATTCTACCTAGTCTAGATATGAACTTATTCTAATGCATCAAGCAAATCAAACAAAACACATCAATACAACAAAGAAAAAGATAAGAAAGCAGATCAACTCCTCTCTCAACTTCAAGCTTCAGCTCTCCCAACAGTAACTCAGTCTTCAGACTTCCATCACTCTTGACAAATATCAATTTGCTTTTCCAGGTTTCAACCCTTCAACATAAGTTTCAACTTATCTTCTTCAGGCTTCAGCTCCTTAATCAGTTCCACCTTCAGGCTTCACCATTAACCACAAGTATCAACTTGATTCCTTCAGGATCTTCAAGCTTCAGAGTAAGTATCAACTTCATTTGTTCTTCAAGCTTCAGCTCTTCAGAATCAATCTCAATTGGATCCTCTTCCTAAGTATCAACTTAGTCTTCAAGCTCTCAAGCTCTTCTTGCTTTACCAGTCTCAACTTGGTCTTCTCCTCCTGCAAGCTTCAGCTTCTCAGAGTAACCTTTAATCACTTATAAGTATCAACTTCATCCTTCAACCTTTAAGCCTCAGCTCTTCATTCAGTCTTTACTGGATCTTCATTGGGGTCTTCAAGTGTCAACTTGCTCTTGCTCTTCAAGCTTCAGCTGGAATGGCAATGCTCAAGGAATCATCCTCTTCCATACTCTTAATCTTCACACTCAAGCTCAACATCTCTTAAGATATTCAAACCAGAGGAAATCACTTAACTGGATAAGCTGGGGTGTCAAACTGCTTATTGACCACCAAAGGTGACCTATAAGGGTTCAACATCAAAAGAAGGGTTCCCTCAAAAGTTCTACTTCCTAGGTACCATCACTTATCCCTCCAAAGGAGAGAGGTGAATACCATGGAAGGACTTTGAATCATAGGGAGGAATGGAGGTGAAAGATACCATCCATGTTTAAGAAAGAAGTTAACTAGGTCTAAACTCTTCCTAATTCCTAACCCTAAAACAACAAAAAAACAAACAAGATTCTCAAGCTCTCAAGGTCCTCAATCAATCCTCAAGTCTTTTACTATGCTCCTCAATGCTCCTCAAAGCAAGACCAAGCTCTCCAAGCCCACAAAGCAAAGCAAACAAAAATACAAGCCCACAAGGGAAACACAAACAATCATCAACTACAAAAATCACTTAAAAATAGTATACTACTATATTAAAATCTAATATAATCTCTAGGGGATCCTATATACCTACCCTTAATACCCTATATGTCCCAATATCTATCTTGACCTAGAAACCCAAATTCTAGTGTTATTGTGGACCTATGTTAAGGATTGACCTAATTTTACACAACCTAGAATCACCTAAGCAAAACTAATCAAAAATTCATCACAAAATTATGGAATAAATCCAGAGGGGAGATAAGGTCCTAATCTAACTATCCTAAAAATAATGGCATAAAAATATGAAGGGAACTAGCTAAACAAAATCCTACAAATTCATGCATCAACATAAAAGAATTAAAAAGCTATTAAAAGAGAAAATGCACAAAATATATTAAAAATGCATGAAATGCAAATATTATGATTTCATAATTTTCTAGACATTATCATGAGATGGGAGAAAAAATCCCCATGCAAAAATCATTAATTTTCCATTTATTATGATTTTTTAAAGATTGAAATAAAATGGAGAAAAAGAAATTAAAACGTGAAATGTTTGGTGTGAATAGCAAGTATATGCAGTACAAATCATGAATGGGCCCAAAATGGGGGTGCAATTAGTGAGGCGCGCTAGGCCCAGTTAACCAGAAAAATCAATTGAAAAATCATAAAGAAAAAGAAAAGGATACGGTGCAGAAAGTAACCAAATTCAGTTCAAAAAACCAAGTGGGCCATGAAAGGGGTGTGGTTATCAAACGAGCCCAATACCCCTTTTAATGAAACGATGCATTTTGGTCTTCAGAATTTCCCTCTTCAAACGAAATCAAATCCTGGCCCTTGGATCTCCCCTCAATCAAAGGGTCCACGCCTGATCCAATGACCCTCTCTTCATCTTCTTCCTCCAGCTAGGGTTCATAGTGAAGAATCCATGGAAGCAGCTTCATAGCTCAAACTTACCCTAACTCGTATAACCTCAAATCTCCATGAAAACTTAAAATTCAAAACCCTAATCCATCCAGAATTTCACCCTGAATCTAACCATGGCCTTGAAATCAATTGAAACATCCTAAATCTCCAAACCCGATCCAAGATCAAAGATATGTTCAAACATCAACTTCAACAATTCTTGCAATTAAATACCTCAGATTGATCACCAACTCACACTGATTGATTCTTGATATCTAATTCATGCTATAGCTCACTATATCTCATGTTCTTGGTCCAAACAAAAATGGTGACACCCATTGAAACTTCACCAATTGCTCTCAAACTCTTCAGAATCCATCTCCTATTGGTCTCTAACCGTTCTAACCTAACAATTCTTGCTAATCATGCCTAAATCAAGGTGTAGGAGAAAAGTTACTAACCTGTTGAATCTTGATTAACAGATGGAGTAAACATTCACTGCAAGCCTTCAAACTCTTCAGAATCGATCCTTGAATGATGATCTTGCTACTGTTTGCAAAAGTTTTGATGGAGAATGCTTGAATCTCAGAATTCGATGGTGACTTGCAACCTTGAAAATACAAATGCCAAATCTTCAAATCTCCATGGTTTTGCTCTCAAATTGGCCTGCACAGCTTCAATATAATCAGAGGAATGTGTTTAGATTGAAAGAATGAAGGGAATTGAACCAGAATGTGGATTTTGCTTTCAACTTGCAATGGAAGCAAGTGAAATGGCTATCTCTCTCTTCTCTCAATTCTCTCACCAACCTTGCATCTGAGCAAGTTCTATACATTATATAGAGTGGTTTAGAATCATCTAGAACCATCTGGAACCATCCCATGAGAAATTGGGATTCTCATGTCATGAGTTTATGAATTCACCTCTTCTCACATATCATCTCATGACATAGCTCTTGCAGCAACTTGCCTTGGCTTGAAATTCTCCCTAAATGAGATATAGGATGTGTTAAAACCCTTAGCAAGCTTGTACATTGAGTTCCCTTATGTTTTGCATTTGTGCCTTAAGATGCAAGCAAGCAATTTCCAAAGCAGCCCCATGATCTAGGCCTCAATTCAAAAACGTGGCTGAACCATTGTTTTTAGAATGTCTTTTAGAGTCAAAATGACCTATTATATGACATGGTTTGGATGTGTAACTTGGGATTTCCAATTTCCAACTTCAACTTATTTAACTTATGCCTCCATTTTAGGTCATTTTTATCACTTTTTGCTACAAGCCTTTTCAACATCTCATGGCCTCCTTACTAGCCTTAAAACATCACTCTAAGCAAGTTTGATGTTGAAGATTTTTCCATTTGAAGCTTGGAAATAGGAGATATGGCCTTATGCTTGAAATGACCTATAACATCCAAATGACCAAAATGCCCTTGACTTGTCAAAGCCATAGCTTGAGTTCTACAAATCCTATCAAGGACTTCTAGTACTCTCTATAAAGCTAAGAAGATGAGGAACAACATTCATGTTGACCAAGAGTCCATAGGAATCATCCTTCTTGTGCAAAAGTTGGATGCAAGTTGGATGACTTTCAAGGACCCAGATTCACATACCTCAGATGACCTGTAACTTGTCAAAGTCATAACTTGAGCTCTACAAATCCTATCAAGGACTTCTAGTACTCAAATTAAATCTAAGAGCAAGCTCTACAACATTCATGTTGGGGGAAAGATGAGATGACAATCACATCTTGAGCTAAACTGCCTTGAAGTTAGGGATCAAACTAGGGGATTTTACACTGTCAAGCCTTAGAAACCCTAGCTTAAAACTTCTCAAACTTCTCAATCATGATGATTTGATCTTGGAATCATCCTTATAGCATCTCAATGCATCAATCCATGATCACATGGCTCTTGGATTAGGTCTCAACCCTCTCCAAATCATCAGTTGACCTAGGGTTGACCCAGTCAAACCCTAATTATACCACTCATGGCTAAGTCTTCTTAATCTTGTACAATGACCTCTCTAGGCCTCATGATGGCTTTCAAGACATCTCATAAGCTCTCTAAAAGCTTCAAGTCCATCCTCATAGCCTCAGAATCATCTGAGGAACTCCCACAACTCTCAAGTTATGAGGCATACACCCTTGGTTTCAACCAATTTTCTGAGGATCTCTTGAGTTCTCTGACAAAGGTATCAACCTTTGAACACTTGAACAACCTTCTTGGCTAGCTCCCAAGTCTTGTATAACTCTTGCTGGGTAATCATACCTCTTGATCTACTGCACACATATCAATGAGATGCAGATGATATTGCCAGTGAACACAAGCTAGGTAAATAAATGTTGGTCAAATTTTGGGGTGCAACAGACTCCTTCAGGAGATGTGAAAAATTCCCCCCACAGGAGGGACTATGCTACCCCAAGAAGGTTCCTAAAATGATTGGATAAGAGAATATTAGGAGAATGAATATGGGAAGCAGGGTAAGGTCCACAAGAACTTACCACAGACACTCAACCAATTCCATAACCTTAGAAAGCTTGCATAGATCCAACTCCTTTGTAAAAATGAAATGAATTCCTCCACAGGAGGAAACATGCTCACGAGGAGGTTCCTAGTTAAGCAAGGAAGGTTTTGAGGGAAACTAAACTTACAGGAAGAATCATCCACCTAGTTTGAACTTCTAAGGAACCTAAATGATTACCTTCTAAGGATCACCTACACTAAGGATTCAAAGGCTCTATCAAGGCCTAATCAAGGTTCGAAAGAGGTATCTACCTAATTTCTATTCTATCAAGAAAGGGAATAAAAGCTTAGAATTATCTAATGTTCACTCTAAGGACTAATCTATGAAGTAAACCTAGTTAGGGTCACCTAAACTATAACCAACTTGTAAAATGGGGGAATAATAGAAAATCAATTCTAAAAATCTTAAGGAAAATCCTAGATGATCCTAAATGGGTTAAGAATCTATGGTACAAAAACCAGGGGCAAAACCTAATCCTAAAGGTTCTAATAAAATCTAAACTCAAAGGGTGTGCTAAAGGGAATTCACAAAGGGGGAGGTCCTAAAACCTATCTCAAACTCCAACTTAGAATCATCTAAAAAAATACCATAAAAATCACACAAACCTATCAAGGAGTCTATAACAAGCATGCAAAACTTCAGCACCAAATTCCAAAGTATGAGCTAGCAATAAAATCAACAAGTAAACTAGTCATTTTGAACATTTTTAATCAACTATTAAAAATAGAAAAATGCCAAATAAATGGGAAATTATCCAAAAATGAAAATAAATGGCATGGAAAAATCAGAGACATGCAAGATATCACTCATGAATTTTCTCATATTTTTCTAAGCATTAAAATTACTTTTTATGCATTTTATATGGAAAATGAAATAAAATAAATAAAGAAAAACAATTAAACAAATTCAGAAAAGATCAAAAAAACATGGCCACTGGATCTAATGACTGGTCCACTGATCCAAGGGGGGAAACACGCGCCACGTAGCCTTCAGGCTACTTAAATGAAACAACGCGTTTTGCTATGGACAACATCACCAGAAGTTCAACCATAACCAAACGTCATGAAAATTATGTCGTTTTACTCGTCTCTCCACAAGGAACATCATGATATGATTCTTTTTTATTTTTCTCCAAAGATCAAGCAAATACGAGCCCTAACAGAAATGGTGTTCTTGCAAAAATCATCACTAAACTTCAATCTAAGGCCATCAATATACTCTACTCTCCTCCCTGAGTAAATATCAATGACCAATTCTTGAAAACACTCACTATACAACCATAAATGTGCCTCTGAATATTTCACTCATCATCAAGAATCATCTCAAAACCTCTCCAAATCATACCTAAATCCATCTATGGTTCAAGAATTACCTAACCACATGCAATTTCTATCCTAATTCAGTCTCAATCAAGCATAATAATGAAAATATGAAAACCTGGTTTGAGCTTTGATAGAGAGTGCCACAGTCTCCAATCCTTGATCGAACTTGCTCAGAATCGTTCAGTGATGCTTGCTGAAGAATCTTGGAGCTTCAATTCCCTCTGCAATGGCCTCCAAGATGGAAAACAATTTTCACTTTGTAACTAACTTTTTCAAGTGCTCCTTACCTCATTCAAGCTTCTCAAATCACTCACCTTGCTATGAATTCATCCAGAAACTTATATAGAGAGGTTTTGGATCCTTACCTGGCCCAGTTATAGCCCAATTCACTCAATCCAATTTTCTGATTTTTCTTCACTTTCCTCTCATGACAGTCGTGTTTTTTGGCTTGTAGAAGCTTCATTTCTTCTCCAATAGCCTGCATAATACCTCATGAATATGAATGGATCAGATTGAATCCTCAATTCAATCCTATGGTGCACATTGATTATGTTACTTCAACTTTAAGCAACTTGGAATTAAGCCATGAAATCAACCTTAACTCAAAAATTTAACAATGCCAAAGTGCTCTAAATGCCTTCTACTTTCAAAAAATGCACAAACTTGCCAAGTTTTGCACAAACATGAATTGTTTTAGAATTTTCTCCTTTTTTATGCCTTTTAATCATCTTCCATGAAAATTCCTTCATACACTTCCATATTTAATCCATATCAATGAATGTTTGGGTCATGGTTGGACAAATAACACCATTTTGAACAACTTTCAAGTTGATCAAAAATACATTTGAGATGTCTAAAATGATGAAATTGATCCATAACCAAAAATGACCTATAATTCCAAATTCCCAAAATACCCTTATCTTGTAAAGCTCATAACTTGAGTTCTACAAATCCAATCATGGACTTCTAGTACTTTCTAGAAAGCTAAGATGATAAGGAACAACATTCATGTTGGCTAAAAGTTCATGAGAATCATCCTTCTAGGGAAAAAGTGTCATGCAAGTTGGGTGACTTTCAAGCTCCAAATTCACATTCCTCTGATGACCTGTAACTTGTCTGGCTCATAACTTGAGTTCTATAAACCCTATCAAGGACTTCTAGTAATCAAATTAAATCTATGATCATGCTCTACAACAATCATGTTAGGGTTAAGGTAAGATGAAAATCCCATCTTGAGTTATGTGGTCTTGAAGTTAGGCACTAAACCAGGGGATTTTACATTGTCAAGCATAGCAACCCTAGCCTAGCAACTCCTCACACTCTTGATTCATGATGAATTGACCTTGGAATCATCCCTTGGGCATCTTAATACATCAATCCATGGTCACATGGCCTTGGAATTAGGTCTCAACCTTCTTCAAATCATCAGTTAACCTAGGGTTGCCCAGATGAAACCCTAATTGTATCAATCTTGGTTGTAGCTTCATATCCTTTGCATAATGACGTGTCTAGGCTTCAAAATGATCTTCAATACTTCTCATGAGTCCCTCAAGGCTTCAAGTCTTCTCCCATGGATTCAAAATCATCTGATGACTTCCCACAACCCTCAAGTTAGGAGATATACACTCTTGGCTTCAACCACTCTCTCTAAGGATCTTTAACTTCTCTGATGAGGATATCAACCCTTGAATACTTGAATAAGGCCTCTCAGCTAGCTTCATGGCCTTGTGCCCTTTGTTGGTAGTCATACCTCTTGATCTCCTGCACACATGTCAATGCAATGCATATGGAAATGCTAAAATGAATGCAATGAAACACAAGCTAGGTGAAGCAAGGTTAGGAAAATTTTAGGGTGCAACAGCTGCCCCTATTCAAACAGCTTGGACCTGACTGGGTGAGGAGCGAACGGCTCTCAAACAATCAAGGTAAAAGACGGTTGAATACCAATAAACTTGGAAATTTACCAACTGCACAAGTAAATGATACTCTGCTGGGGACAAATTCTCGGAAACTGAAATGATAGTTGCACGACAACTTGCTGGAGAATTATTGATCTGACGTATCTGAATTCACTATAGAATTTCGTCCCCGAGTCATCAAGGGATCATCGGTTACACGGTAATTGGTGAAGGATAGCTGATATTGATAGTTGCACGACAACTTGCTGGTGAATGATTAACTTCAAATCTCCGTCGGGATGATCGTCTGATTTCTACTGTAGATCTTTGTCCTCAAGTCATCAAGGGATCACCGGTTACACGGTAACTGGTGAAGGATGGCGGATTTTGCCGTCGGGCCTTCTATGCCACAGCAGGAGAATTCCTTATCGTCACCTATGGACTCATCGGGTCGCTAGGAACGTCGACAATATCTTCGTCGGACTCCATCAGTAAGTCAATAAGGGGTCACTGGTTGCACGACAACTGGCTGGTGAGCGGCTAACTTCCAATCTCCGTCAGGATGATCGTCAAATTTCGCTGCAGCTCTCCCTCAAGTCATCAAGGGATCCCTGGTCACACGGTAACTGGTGATACATAGCTGATATTGCTGTCATGCATTCTGCGGCACGACAGCAGAAGAATTCCTCGGGACTCATCAGGTCATTAGGGATTTTTGACAATCGAGTTAATTATATCGTTGGGCATTCGAAGAAATTCTCGGGCGTCAGTCGGAATTTGTCAGTAAGTCGGAAATAGAATCCTCAATCAATCATGAACCAAAAGGGATATCTAAACTTTTGTCGTCAGGCGCTCCGCGTCATCTAGGAGAACTGCTTCGACATCGCGGTCGGACTTCATCAGTAAGTCAGGAGGAGTTCGGCACTACTGCCGGACTTCAATCATCAAGTCTTCAAGGGAAATTTCAACTTCTCTGTTTGAAACCTGCTGGGGACTGGAGAACTATCAAGTAACACTGCTTTGGGGAATTCGGAATCTTCTTGTATGAATAAACTCTGCTGAGGAAGTCAAGAATCATCCTGAACAAACAACTTCGCTGGGGGCTTCAAGAATCATCCTGAACAAATAACTCTTCTGAGGAACTCAAGAGTCATCCTAAACAAATAAACTCTGCTGAGGAACACCTTCTTACAAGAACGGTAATGATATAGCTCATGTTTCACATGCATATGTTTGACAATGGCGTAATGCTCCACACGGTGGAAATGCTACGCGTTTAGGGTAAATGCTATGCAATCATGCAAAATGCTACAGAACCCGAATCAGCAAAATAAATGCTGAAGAGAACACGCTTCTGTCAAGGAGAAAGGACCAATCTGGTGGTGGAGAAGGAATCATCCTGCCGAGAAGAAGAAATCACGCCAATCTCAATTGGACTTAACCTGGGGAAACGAACTTCAGACGACTTTCTGCAGGGGATAAGGTTCTACTAGAACCTGCACTCGCTCAACTGGGCATACCAACCACAAAATGCTGAGGGAACGGCGTCAGTCGCAGAAATAAACTGCACGGCCTTCGCGGATAGAATCTTCCTAGAGATACGGACTCCGATGGGGAAGTACAGCAGCAACTATTTAACACTATACTAGGGAAAACCAATAATGGCTTGAACGGCTTCCAAGGACTCGACTCTCTTGGAGGACTGTAAACTCGGCTGATGCGAAAAAAAGAGCAATATTAAACCTGCATAAGAAAAGGCAGTGGAAATAAGTTTTGGTCAAGAGCAATATTAAAAAGGAGAGAGCCAAGTTGATGCGAAAAAAGATAAAAATTCCAACCTCTCATCAAAGCTTCCCTCAAAAATAAAAACCTCCTTTCAACCTGATACCTTAAAAAACTTCTCTAAAATCTTCAAATAAGATTCACTGATTTTTCCCTTCTTCAAACTTCAACCACCCAGAAACAGTCCTCAACTTCAAAACTTCATAAAACACCCAGAAATTTATTTGAATAAGCACAAAAACTTCCATTGGCTGTGGTTGCACCTTCTTACTTTTCTTCCATAACAACACTTCAACAACCTTAAAACATCCTTCAATCAGACACCATCAACTTCCAACCACATCAAACAACGCCTCCTTCTGAAACAGAACCCTCCACCAACCTTGTTTCAAGAACAACATAACCTGTATTTTTTTTACCAACACAATACAAGCTTAATCTTCATTGGTGTTCTCACATTAAGAATCACACTTTAATCCTTCCTCTTAATCAAAACCTGCTATCATTTTTCCCCCACAACAGCCAACGAATCAACCTTCATCCCAATTGAACCTTCTTCATCACTTCGAGACAACCAACAAAACCTCTCAGCTGAACCTTCAACAATCTCGCATCTCCTCCTCAAAACCACACGTAACCCCTTTCTGCTACAACCTTCTTCTTCTAAAAAAAACTCGTCTGCTTCAACATTAAGAGCAAACCGTAACATCAAACTCCCCTCATCCATAACAGAACCCACAATTTCCTTTGAACTCCTCCTCAAAAACACCAACACGCTATTCCTCTTCACCGGTTCGAACTCCAACCATTCATTTTCTTCATTCCCAAATCTTCCAAACTCCAACCGATTCTCCATACCCAAACTTAAAAAAAACCTAACCTCAACCTCAATTAACCTTCGGATCTTCCTCAAATCCTTAACACGTTACAAACTCAACCCCATTTCAACAGAAACCTAACCCATAAATCCAAACCAGTTCATTCAAACTTCGAAAATAACCCCAAACCAAAAAAAATCGGAACAGATGAAGTAGAAAGGAGCTAGACAAATGAGAAACCAAACCTAACGAATTCGTGGAAACGAAGGAATGTAAATCGGACTTGATTCGAGCGACTTTTTGAGCTTGAACCGATAAATGGTGAGAAGGTTGAGTCGATCTATGTGCTCCTTTTTCGCGAAGAGAGATTTAACAGGGTAATGAACGTTTTGTTTTTTTTCTGAGCATTTAGGTTGGGGAGTTCATCGTTTGGTTTGTTTATCTTCTGAACCACGTGATGAGTGGGCTCGAGGCCCACCATGATTCGCAGCTCCCCGGTCTCTTTTATGATGTTTACAACTGTTCTTGTTTTTTTTTTTAAATTCTATAAATATTTTTTTAAGATAATTTTAAGTTTTATACATACATATTAACATTTAGCTATTATTTTATTTTTCCTAAATTTTTTTTTCATTTTGTATATATACATTTTGTATTAATTAGCATTATTTTTATTTTAAAGTTTATATATACCCTTTTATATTTAATCTTTCTATGTTATATTTCTTTTAGGACTTTAGAGTTGTATTATAGTTTTGGATTTGTTTTTGGGCATCCTTGCTTTTTGCAGTCGATGACGATACCCCGAGTTATAATTTGTCAAATTATTGACAGATAATAACAAACCCGAGACCATTTCTTTTCAAAACTTTCATTTTCGTTTTTACCAACTTTTTCTTACTCCCTAGTCAATGATGACTTTAATGATTATTATCGGTCAAATTATTGATGGATGATAATTCAGTCAAGACTATGTCACTTTCGCTTCAAATTATCTTTTAAACATTTTCTTGAAAAAACTCCAAAAGAAGGGGATTCTTGAAATCTAGCATTTCTTGGATCTTCGAATGAGCGACTCTCAAGACTCGCTCTTGAGTTGTTGTTCATTCAATCTTTTGATTTTCTCAAACGCATTTTCTCAACTTCTTTTTCTCGATTAAAACTCCGAAAGAAGGAGATTCTTGGAATCTAGTATTCCTTGAATTTTCGAGTGAATAATTCTCGAGGCACGTCCTTTGAGTCATTATTCACTCAACCTTTCGACCCTTTCAGATTCAATCATTTTCAATCATTCTCCTAAGTCGAATGCTCGTCCGCATTCGCAACCCACATTTCATTCACAACTCCTCGTGGTTTCGATATTAGGGGAACCCTCAGGGACTAATATCATTTCTCATAATCCTAACACTTGACACGTCGTCAAGTCGGTTCCATCTCCGATCAAATCCTCGACACGTCGTCGAGCTACTTCAAAACAACTTCCTTTTCGCCTCACATTCCATTTTTGATTCGATCTTTTCACAAACGTTTTTTTAAACTTACGAAAGAGGAATATCCTTAGAATCTAGCATTCTTTGAATATTCGAATGAGTAACTCTCGAGGCGCGCCCTTGAGTTGTTATTAGTTTATTCTTTCAATTTCAAAACATACAACTCTTTATCTTCAATTTATTCAGTCAATTCCCGAAAGAACTGAGTTCTTGGAATCTCGCATTCCTTGAATTCTTGAGTGACAAGCTCTTGAGGCGCGCTCTTGGGTTGCTTGTCAGTCACTCTTTCGTCTCTTTTCTCAAACTTCCAACTTATTCAACCTCATCTTTCGTGGTTGTTACCACGAACTACGATCGCTCTGATTTTTCATTCTCGTCTGAATGTAAGATACAAAGGCACAAGATTGCGATAATCTTGGCGAGCACATTTCCCATTCTTCCCCCCTATCCCACACTTCTATCTTCCTCCATCTTCCATTTCCCCCATCCTTCCCCGTAGTCGAACTACGACGCTCTGATTTCTCATTCTCGTCCGAATGAGCATACGTAGGCACAAGGGCCCCAATCCTTGGCGAGCACCATATCTTCTAACCATCCATCTCCCCTTAGCGTCTTTATCCTGTTAACCTACCAATTCTACCTTTATTAACGAGAAGAAAGCAAGTAAACCTAAACAACACTCCCCACAATTACCTTATGAGGTTCCCGTCGAGTACGACGGACGTGAGGGGTGCTAATACCTTCCCCTCACGTAACCGACTCCCGAACCCGGAACATGGTTGCGACAACCCTGTTCCTATCCTTTCGTTTTAAGAGGTTTTCTCGATATTTTCCTCTCCCGTCTATTTGGGAAAAATAAAGTTTGGTGGCGACTCTGTCGAACCGCATTTCCGCGCCTTTCGCGTGAGGGTCGTCTCTCCAAAATGTCTCCGTGATTTTTCGAGGTGCGACAACTGGCGACTCTGCTGGGGACGTATTTGCTCCATGCTGAGAGAGTCGAGCCTATCTTTTGGTTTGTGAGGAGTGTTTGTTTTTTATTTGTTTTCTTTTTGTATTTGCTCTCTTGTGGATTTTATTTATGCTTGTTATCTTAGCTTGTCGGTTCTTGGGATAACATCATGAGTAAGGCTCTACGCCCGAGCTTTGGTAAAAGCAGAGAGAACACTTAGTTTAGAATTGGTAGTCGAGTAGTGTTAGTCTCCGAGGACTTGCTCCTTGTGGGCCTCGCATGAAAGCTCCTCCAGAGGAGACCTATTCGTAGATCTCGTTGTAACGCAGCTAGCCTGTTGCACGACTTGATTAATGAAGGGTCCATGATTCTGGGAACCTTTTGTTAGCACCAGCTCCGATATTGGTGGTCGTGTAGTGTTAGTCTCCAAGGACTCGCTCCTTGTGCGCCTAGCATGAGGACCCCGCTCAGGAGAGACCTTACCGTCATTATCGTCGTAATACAGCCAACCTGTTGCGTGACGCTAATACAGCTAGTGTCCGTGATCCTGGGAACCAAACATAGAAACCATCCCGTAAGTGGGTTTATGGGTAGAATGTTTAGACCTTCCCGTATAGGTCGTACCTGTCAGTTTTCTTTGAGCAGGAATTATGGTTACTTATCTATCAACAATTATCAGTTTCAGGAGCTGTTTGAACTATGATCTTGTGATCCTGGATCTTGTATCTTGCATTGCATCTTGCATATCATTCGCATTGCATTTCATATGTTGTGCATTTTGCATTTCCAGTCCTTCAACAGAATCTTTTGTCTTCGTTCCTTCCTCTCCAGTAAGTCAAGCTGATTCCTCGACGCCAGTACGCAACTAGAGCCAATACAAGACGAATGATGGAGCAGATTCAACAGGAGCAAGCCGCCTTCAGGGAAGAATTGTATTCTATGAAAGGAAAGATCGACCAGATCCTCGAAGCCATCCTCGCAGCCAGGAGAGAGGAAGAACAGCGTGAAGCCGCCGCTGTCGTCAACAATAATGGTCAAGGACAAGGGTCTACTGCCATCCCTTTGGTTCCAATTCCAAATTCTCATGGGATGCCATTGAACTTCAACAACGCAGTCGAAGGAAACACTTCTCAGCCAATCCCAGCGCCTGGAGTTACTGTTGGAGTTATCCCGCAGGCCCAGCCTACTGCTGTGCAGATCCCAGCTCCCCATATCGAAGATACTCTGATGGATCAGTATGACGACATTCAGAACTATCATGCTGCTATTCCCATTGCCAGTCCTGTTGCTGCTCAGGATTCTGAAGCCATGAAGATGTGCCGAGATCTAGCCGAGAAACTCCGAGCCATGGAAGGGCACAATTCAAATTCTTTCAGTGCTTTGGAATTGTGTTTGGTGCCTGATATTGTCATTCCTCCCAAGTTCAAGGTGCCCGAATTCTAGAAGTACAAGGGTCTCAGTTGCCCAAACATTCATTTGAAGATGTACTGTCGCAAGATGGCTGCCTATGCCAGAGATGAAAAGCTCATGATCCATTGCTTCCAAGACAGCTTGTCTGGGGCATCACTCGAATGGTATATGCAGCTGGAACGTAATAGTGTGCGCACTTGGGCCGATCTAGCTGATGCATTTGTCAAGCAGTACAAGTACAACACTGACCTTGCTCCTAATCGTACTCAGCTTCAGAGTATGACTCAGAAGGATGGCGAATCCTTCAAGGAGTACGCACAACAATGGAGAGAGCTAGCCGCAAGGGTGCATCCACCTCTTGTTGACCGTGAACTTATTGACATCTTCATGGGTACCTTGCAAGGCCAGTACTACGAAAAGCTGATCGGTAGTGTCTCCGCTGGATTCTCTGACTTGGTAATCGTCGGTGAGAGAATTGAAGAAGGGCTGAAGAGTGGAAAGATCCCAGGAGGTCCTAATAGCCAGGCCAATGCCAAGAAGCCTTTCAATGGATACAAAAAGAAGGAGGGCGAAACAAATGCCATCTTTTTGCAGAAAGGGCAAGCTTCTCAACAAGCTCCTGCTCCTATGCCTTATCAAGTTCCCTACTATCAGTATCCATATGTTGCTGCTGCGCAATATGCTCCAATGCCTTATCAGCCAGCTGTTCAAGCAGCGCAAGCTCAGATGCCACGGCAACAGGCTCCTCAGCAACAAGCCTACAACCAGCAAGGATATCAGTATCCTCCTCAGCAACAGCAGATGCAAGCAACTCAGCAACGACAAGGTACTCGCCCACAGCGTCCGCAGAGAACATGGAGACCAGATAGAGTCTTTGATCGTCTACCAATGACATATGCTAAAATCTTTGCTCAGTTGATGGAGAATAAAGTTGTTGTTCCAAGAGATTTGGCTCCTCCAACTGTCATTCCTGCCGATTACAATGCAAATGCTCATTGTGAGTTTGATAAGGGCGCTCCAGGTTACACCATTGAGGACTGCAGGGCTTTCAAGCACATAATTCAAGACATGATCGACAGGGATGCTATCAACTTCAATGGAAAGTCTCCGAATATCATCAACGATCCGTTGCCACCAGCCAACTAGTGCTAACATCATATCAAATCAAGTCAAGTTCATTCTCTGAAGAAGGCCGTCATGCTGCCATTTAATCTTTCGCATTTCTTATATTTTGTCTTTGTGTGTTTAAGTACTGTATGCTTTGAACAATTGCCATTTCGTATTTGGTTTTCATTAATGTATCGTTTATGCATGTTTTGAATTGGTTATGTCGTATTCACTCATTTTCACTTATCACCGACACATTTATTCACTCCACTTTATTCACTATTGTTTAGCTTGATTTGAGGGAGGATGATGAAAACGAGATACCCATAATTGCAAACCGTATGCTTTTCAGATCGAATCTCGTCAATGATGTACAGGAATTGTTTCAATTCCCCATACACCGGAGATATAAGGAGTTAATCCCTAGTAAACCACTTCGAGCCTAGAAGTAGCAGTTTACTTCGGATATTTCAAACCTTTTACACTCAACCTGGGGCAGGGTAGTGTTAAGCTAATTCGACTCCGCACTTGAATCAACAAAGCAAAATCCAAAAGACGGTTGTTAGTCAATGACCCATGCTATGGCAGTCACAACCTTCCAACAAAATCCAAAAAAAACATCAAAAGCCTGCTAAGTCGGACACCTTAGAGGGGGCTTAGGCAAAATCAAGGCAATCCCGATGGATCTGACAAGCAAAGTCAATCCATGCAAAAGTTAGGGATCAAAAACAAAAGCAAAAGAGGACCCCGAAACCCTCAACAAAAAAAGCGAAAAAGATTTAGTGGCCACCCAGGTCAAAGGGGCACTAACATCCATCAAAAACCAAAATAAGGTGACTGCCACGTCGAGCAAACCTTGAACCATCAAGTTTATACCATCAAGACAAGTGTAGGATTAACTGAGCGTAGGACTGGAGATCATTAATAAGAATGGGTGGGTACAAACCATATATTGAGCCTAGCATCCTTTGTTTCATGACCATAAACCAGGCCGCGTTACAGCCCTCGAAAGACCTAATTGAGATGAGGTTTATTCTGAAAGTATACTATTGCAAGGTTGCGTAACCTGACTCCTCACATGATTGTTAATCATCAACATCGGTGTCATTATTCTTGCAACGTCTTTTCACCCTAATCAAAATCAGCACAAAGTTTGGACTAATAGTCCATTCGTCTCACTACCACGACACTCTCAATAAATGACACACTTTTTTTCAAAACTTACATTGAACTTTGCATTAATATTACCATTTATGAATGTACAATTTTAATTGCAAATCAGTGCTAGGCATTCAAGGACATCTTAACAAGGGGCAACCGAGGAGGAACTTGACTTTCAGTGGCATACACGAGGAAAGATTATTTCAAAGCCCACAGGCTGGGGAAAATCATTCAACAGCTCGAGCAGGGGCAGACTATTACCATGTTCAGACTGGGGCAAGACCAGGTCGTCCTGACCATCAAGCAAAGTTGCAACCTTCTCTGAAGGAAATTCACGACAAATCACCAAGTACCCAGACGTGGGGGCATCCAGAGCATCATCTTTTGCTTCAATCGTGACGAACTGCGTGTCGAGGAAGTCTATCCCTCCCACCACCCGAAGTCCAATCCACATTGGCAACTACCAAAAGTCCACCACGCTGGCGTCTTCACCTGCATTTCGAAATTACCCGTCTGCATCATCTGTATCATACCCATTGCATTCGACCTCATAAGCATCTTACATCATATGCATACTCCAAATCATGTCATACTTCCCCAACTTTTGCATCTCCGCGCGTCAGCATTTGCATTTGCACTTCCACTCGTATGGAATATCATTTATCCTCCAGCATCCATGTATGCGAGTCAAGGTCCAGGGTCAATCTCGAAGACCTCCAAGACTGTCACCAACCCAGTCAGGGGCATATTCTGCAAGATGGTGGGTTTGCCCCACGATTTTCAAGAGCTTCAAAGTAATCACCAGCCCAGGCAGGGGCAATCTTCCGCAATTGTGTGTTTCTTCCAAAATTTCAAAGTATTCAAAGCAAGATTCAGCCCAGTCGGCGGCATCTTTTTCAAGACCATGGGCGTCTCCCACGACGTATTTCAACCTCGTGGTTGATCAGATATGCAAATCAACATTCAGCCTAGTCAGGGGCATACCGTTCAAGACCGTGGGCATTCCCACTAAGTTGTTTGAACTTTTGTTGGGCAGATCCAAGAAGTTCAGTGCAAGATCCAACCCGAGCAGGGGCATCTTCAACAAGACCATGAGCGTTCCTCATGAAGTTGTTAAACCTTTTGTTGAGCAAAACAAGACATCAAGACAAACTCAACCCAGTCAGGGGCATCCTCTTCAGAATTCATGGGCGTAATCATGAAATCATTTCAGCAAAGCTATGATCTCCAAACAAGACGGTGGGCGTGCCCCATTGACTCATTTCAATTCAATCTTCCTCTTGGGTGTTCCCCAATGAGCTGTACCCGGCAAGCGTGACCGTTGTCAATTTCCTTACTATCATCCTTTTGATGATAGTCGAACTTCGTCAGTTCAACCTAGCCTGCATCCTTTTGGTGTTGGTAAACTTCAAATCTGTGTTGTCCTATCATCCTTTTGGTGATAGCAACCTGTGTGTGAGAGTTTCGCTCTGCCATCCTTTTGGTGGTGGGTCTGGCATTTCGTCGATGTCAGATTCTGCGATATTTTGTTTGTGTTTCGCTCCATCATCCTTTTGGTGGTGGGTATGGCATTTCGTCGATGTCAGATTGTGCGATACCTTGTTTGTGTTTCGCTCCATCATCCTTTTGGTGGTGGGTCTGGCATTTCGTCGATGTCAGATTGCACGATATTTTGTTTGTGTTTCGCTCTATCATCCTTTTGGTGGTGGGTCTGGCATTTCATTGATGTCAGATTGTGCGATATTTTGTTTGTGTTTCGCTCCATCATCCTTTTGGTGGTGGGTCTGGCATTTCGTCGATGTCAGATTGCGCGATATTTTGTTTGTTTTTCGCTCCGTCATCCTTTTGGTGGTGGGTCTGGCATTTCGTCGATGTCAGATTGTGCGATATCTGGTGTGTGTTTTCGCTCCGTCATCCTTTTGGTGATGGGTCTGGCATTTCGTCGATGTCAGATTGTGCGGTTGTGTTTGTCCTATCATCCTTTTGGTGGTAGTGACTGGTGTGTGTTTCACTCCGTCATCCTTTTGGTGGTGGGTCTGGCATTTTGTCGATGTCAGATTGTGCGATTGTGTTTTTCCTATCATCCTTTTGGTGGTAGTGACTGGTGTGAGTTTCGCTCCTTCATCCTTTTGGTGGGGGGGTCTATCATAGTCATTAATGATAGATTGTGCGATGTGTTTATTTGTGTTTCGCTCCGTCATCCTTTTGGTGGGGGGTCTATCATAGTCATTAATGATAGATTGTGCGATATTGTTTGGTGTGAGTTTCGCTCCGTCATCCTTTTGGTGGGGGGTCTATCATAGTCATTAATGATAGATTGTGCGATGTGTTTATTTGTGTTTCGCTCCGTCATCCTTTTGGTGGGGGTCTATCATGGTCATTAATGATAGATTGTGCGATATTGTTTGGTGTGAGTTTCGCTCCGTCATCCTTTCGGTGGGGGTCTATCATAGTCATTAATGATAGATTGTGCGATATTGTTTAGTGTGAGTTTCGCTCTGTCATCCTTTTTGGTGGGGGTCTGTCATAGTCATTAATGTCAGATTGTGCGAGTGCGTTTGCTCTATCGTCCTTTTGGTGATAGTAGCCGTGTGTGTTTTGTCCCATCATCTTTGTGGTGATGGCGACCTTTTGCTACTCTTTCATAGTTTATTCATTGGTATGCCTCATCCAGCATTCCACTTATCTAGCGTTTCTTTTCTCTTCGGACAAATTCAGGGTTTTCTTCATATCTATTTGCCTTATACCTCGAAAGAACGATCTCCATAGTAGTTCATCTCACTCGGTTTAAGCCAATTAGATAGCAGCATCTTTCATACCCCAAATTTGTCCTACCCGTGTATAAATTTTATCTTTACACTCATTTCAAGAAAATCCAAAAAATATAATATTTTTCTAGTTGTTATAATGATTGAAGTCAAACAAGCACTATTTCAAGGTCAAGATTTCGGTGTGCACTTCAAATGATGTGTATTCAGGGTGACAGTTAAGTTTGGTTTATCAAGTTAGATCAATTGTGTGTGAGTCAGGTTGTCTGGTTGAGATAAGTACAGATGTGTCATGTCTGAAGATCAATAAAGCTCAGTATAATGGTAATTAGGGTTTGGATAAGTCCAATTCATAATTTCAAGTCATGTGCCTACATTTCGAGGATCTACATGCTATTCAAGACCCAAGCTCATTCAAAATCAAATTTGATTAGGGGATTGATTCATGGAATTGATTTATGGTTTTAGTTCACAATCAAAGATGTTGGGAATTTGGATAGTATGATTTTTGGGATAAATCCTCATGGAAATTCAAATGCATGCTATTATGAGCTATCATGATTTCGAATGAGTTCAAAATGGCATAATAATTCAAACCGAAACTTGATGCAAGGATGTTAAGCCCATCATTTTTGTTGTTGTTTTATAGATTCAACAAGAAATAATGAAGTTACATAAATAACCCATGAATACTTGTAGTCCAAGATAATATCACCAAACTCAAAGAATATACATCAAGCATCACAATCCAAATTTACAAGTGTAAAATGAAGCCTTCTCTTTCATTATTATTTCTGTCATAAGCCATGAAATGTTTATTACACAACAAGATAATATTGCACCAAGTCCTCATCAGAATTTCAGCTCCAACAATTAGGAGTAGTTCGTAGCAGCATGACTCATCATCAGCAAAAAAAAACAAAATTTAAGCTTTCCATATAATACTAGCAGTAGTCCCACAATGCAGCAGCAGTAAAAAGAAATCACCCTTCAACTTGCAGCAAGATATAACCCAAAGCCATTATACACCAACTAGTCTTTCTTTCACTAACCAACAAAAAAGCTGCCTTTCCAACGTACCTGCAGCACAAACAATCCCATCAGCTGTTATACCTCCCATAAAGAAAGTTGCACATACATCACATAATAATAGCGCTCACAAAAGACCCCTAAAAAAAAGCACCTTCCCATAACAAGTGCCAAGGACAAGGCAGACACCACAAGGCTGTGTTGTTTCAGTACGCACATCCCGTACCCTGCATTTCCACCACTGCCTTATACCAGCTGGAAACTCCTCACACAACACAGCTGCTACACAAAAAAAACACGCAGACTACGCAGCAGTACGCCCCATTCCAAAAGCACAAATAATTGGTATGCACAATACTAAAGGGACCACACATCAGATACAAACAAAACTATTGCTACACAAACACGCACCCCAATTGCAAACACGAGGGCCCCTCTAAAATGTACCTACAGTAGCCTTAATTCACATAACATCCATCAAGCTATATTCTATGGGAATAAGACAAAAAAAGGGACCTTGACTCACCATGGTCCATACATCGTCCAAAGCATCACCAGAACTAATTTCCCTATGACCACAACATGCCAAACCGTTACAAGCTTCAGTTCGCCCAAGTTCCAGCATATATGGTTATGACCCCGTCACACCCATAAAGATCCCTATGCATTTCTGCTAGCATCAGTCCTATAATAACAAGAAAAATGATGTAAAACCTTTAATGGAATGAGCAGGTCAGCATATACATGTACACATGTGCAGAATTTTCAACACTTCCCTTATTTTCAATAGGCGAAAATCGTATCTTACAAGGCTATTTTCAAAAGCACTGCCCCACACCAAGAAATATTGAGGCCCTCACCTGCAAATAAGCGACTCATACACAATTCAGAAAAGACAAAAAAGAAGAGCAGGAAAAACAAGAGCAACTCCCCAAATATCCACTCACACAAAAAGTATAATACCTGTGCACTATGTACCTCACGACAACACCCACAACCATCTGCAAATAACTGTTTCACAATCTCCACCACAACAAAAGGGTAGATAACCTGTTGCAAAATGGCAGGAGTGGCCACGTCTTGTACGAAGAAAACCACAACCTGCATAAGAAAAGGCAGTGGAAATAAGTTTTGGGCAAGAGCAATATTAAAAAGGAGAGAGCCAAGTTGATGCGAAAAAAAGATAAAAATTCCAACCTCTCATCAAAGCTTCCCTAAAAAAAAAACCTCCTTTCAACCTGATACCTTAAAAAACTTCTCTAAAATCTTCAAATAAGATTCACTGATTTTTCCCTTCTTCAAACTTCAACCACCCAGAAACAGTCCTCAACTTCAAAACTTCATAAAACGCCCAGAAACATTGGTCATGGTTGCACCTTCTTACTCTTCTTCCATAACAACACTTCAACAACCTTAAAACATCCTTCAAACAGACACCATCAACTTCCAACCACATCAAACAACGCCTCCTTCTGAAACAGAACCTTCCACCAACCTTGTTTCAAGAACAACATAACCTGCATTTTTTTTACCAACACAATACAAGTTTAATCTTCATTGGTGTTCTCACATTAAGAACCACACTTTAATCCTTCCTCTTAATCAAAACCTGCTCTCATTTTTCCCCCACAACAGCCAACGAATCAACCTTCATCCCAACTGAACCTTCTTCATCACTTCAAGACAACTAATAAAACCTCTCAGCTGAACCTTCAACAATCTCGCATCTCCTCCTCAAAACCACACGTAACCCCTTTCTGCTACAACCTTCTTCTTCTCAAAAAAACCCGTCTGCTTCAACATTAAGAGCAAACCATAACATCAAACTCCCCTCATCCATAACAGAACCCACAATTTCCTTTGAACTCCTCCTCAAAAACACCAACACGCTATTCCTCTTCACCGGTTCGAACCCCAACCATTCATTTTCTTCATTCCCAAATCTTCCAAACTCCAACCAATTCTCCATACCCAAACTTAAAAAAAACCTAACCTCAACCTCAATTAACCTTCAGATCTTCCTCAAATCCTCAACACGTTACAAACTCAACCCCATTTCAACAGAAACCTAACCCATAAATCCAAACCAGTTCATTCAAACTTCGAAAATAACCCCAAACCAAAAAAAATCGGAACAGATGAAGTAGAAAGGAGTTAGACGAATGAGAAACCAAACCTAACGAATTCGTGGAAACAAAGGAATGTAAATCGGACTTGATTCGAGCGACTTTTTGAGCTTGAACCGATAAATGGCGAGAAGGTTGAGTCGATCTGTGTGCTCCTTTTTTGCGAAGAGAGATTTAACAGGGTAATGAACGTTTTGTTTTTTTTGAGCATTTAGGTTGGGGAGCTCATCGTTTGGTTTGTTTATCTTCTGAACCACGTGATGAGTGGGCTCGAGGCCCACCATGATTCGTAGCTCCCCGGTCTCTTTTATGATGTTTACAACTGTTCTTGTTTTTTTTTTAAATTCTGTAAATATTTTTTTTAAGATAATTTTAAGTTTTATACATACATATTAACATTTAGCTATTATTTTATTTTTCCTAAAAAAAATTTTCATTTTGTATATATACATTTTGTATTAATTAGCATTATTTTTATTTTAAAGTTTATATATACCCTTTTATATTTAATCTTTCTATGTTATATTTCTTTTAGGACTTTAGAGTTGTATTATAGTTTTGGAGTTATTTTTGGGCATCCTTGCTTTTTGCGGTCGATGACGATACCCCGAGTTATAATTTGTCAAATTATTGACAGATAATAACAAACCCGAGACCATTTCTTTTCAAAACTTTCATTTTCGTTTTTACCCACTTTTTCTTACTCCCTAGTCAATGATGACTTTAATGATTATTATCGGTCAAATTATTGATGGATGATAATTCAGTCAAGACTATGTCACATTCGCTTCAAATTATCTTTTAAACATTTTCTCGAAAAAACTCCAAAAGAAGGGGATTCTTGAAATCTAGCATTTCTTGGATCTTCGAATGAGCGACTCTCAAGACTCGCTCTTGAGTTGTTGTTCATTCAATCTTTTGATTTTCTCAAACGCATTTTCTCAACTTCTTTTTCTCGATTAAAACTCCGAAAGAAGGAGATTCTTAGAATCTAGCATTCCTTGAATTTTCGAGTGAATAATTCTCGAGGCACGCCCTTTGAGTCATTATTCACTCAACCTTTCGACCCTTTCAGATTCAATCATTTTCAAACATTCTCCTAAGTTGAATGCTCGTCCGCATTCGCAACCCACATTTCATTCACAACTCCTCGTGGTTTCGATATTAGGGGCACCCTCAGGGACTAATATCATTTCTCATAATCCTAACACTTGACACGTCGTCAAGTCGGTTCCATCTTCGATCAAATCCTCGACACATCGTCGAGCTACTTCAAAACAACTTCCTTTTCGCCTCACATTCCATTTTTAATTCGATCTTTTCACAAACGTTTTTTTAAACTTACGAAAGAGGAATATCCTTAGAATCTAGCATTCTTTGAATATTCGAATGAGTAACTCTCGAGGCGCGCCCTTGAGTTGTTATTAGTTTATTCTTTCAATTTCAAAACATCCAACTCTTTATCTTCAATTTATTCAGTCAATTCCCGAAAGAACTGAGTTCTTGGAATCTCGCATTCCTTGAATTCTTGAGTGACAAGCTCTTAAGGCGCGCTCTTGGGTTGCTTGTCAGTCACTCTTTCGTCTCTTTTCTCAAACTTCTAACTTATTCAACCTCATCTTTCGTGGTTGTTACCACGAACTACAATCGCTCTGATTCTTCATTCTCGTCTGAATGTAAGATACGTAGGCACAAGATTGCGATAATCTTGGCGAGCATATTTCCCATTCTTCCCCCCTATCCCACACTTCTATCTTCCTCCATCTTCCATTTCCCCCATCCTTCCCCGTAGTCGAACTACGACGCTCTGATTTCTCATTCTCGTCCGAATGAGCATACGTAGGCACAAGGGCCCCAATCCTTGGCGAGCACCATATCTTCTAACCATCCATCTCCCCTTAGCGTCTTTATCCTGTTAACCTACCAATTCTACCTTTATTAACGAGAAGAAAGCAAGTAAACCTAAACAACACTCCCCATAATTACCTTAAGAGGTTCCCGTCGAGTACGACGGACGTGAGGGGTGCTAATACCTTCCCCTCACGTAACCGACTCCCGAACCCGGAACATGGTTGCGACAGCCCTGTTCCTATCCTTTCGTTTTAAGAGGTTTTCTCGATATTTTCCTCTCCCGTCTATTTGGGAAAAATAAAGTTCGGTGGCGACTCTGTCGAACCGCATTTCTGCGCCTTTCGCGCGAGGGTCGTCTCTCCGAAATGTCTCCGTGATTTTTCGAGGTGCGACAGCTAGGCGTAGGCCTTCTCCTATCCCGAGTGCTGACGTTTACCGTAGGGTTCTCTGTCGCAAAAGCATTTACCATTCAAAACCAAAAACATCTTTAATAAGAGAATAAAGTTCTCTTTGTATTGAATTAAAGAGAGAGGATTGAGTGTAGACTTCTTCCTCTCCGAGTGTCAGGATACTCATTGTAGTGCGTGTGGTTTTGATACTCGTCTTTCAATACGAGGATGCTACATTCGCCACACATTTTCATAACAAAAACTTTGAGATAAAGAATTGGGTACTACCCGCAAGGGGTTACTATCCGAGGACCTACTTCTCCCCCTAAAAACAATCTCACCAATCAAACGTGACTTCTTGCCTCGCATGGCGAAAACCAGTCTTTCAAAAAGGATATGTTACGTTCGTTCTACCGCAAACAGGTAACGCTTAAGTCTCCTCACATGCGAGCAGAAAAACACCTAAACTGCTAGAACGCGCACGATAACATCATCCACAAAAACACCAGTTACCCGTAGTAGCACGAACTACGTTGCTCTGATTTCTCTTGCATGTTGAGAATAAGTAGGCATAGGATATCGACAATCCTAGTGAGCACCCTTTTCTCTTTTCCACCCTTTCCCAGAAAGGCATGCTACGTCCGTTCTACCGCAAACAGGTAAAGCTTAAGTCTCCTTACATGTGAGAAGCAAAACACCTAAACTGCTAGAATGCGCACGAAAGCAGTGTCTACCAAAACTCATCCGCAAACCGTAGGCCGAACTACGGCTGCTCTGATTCTTTACTTCTTCAAGTAAAGATACGTAGGCACAAAGGCCACAATCCTTGCCGAGCATATTCCCCCGATATCTTTCGTACCTTTTGAGAATACGTAGGCCTAGGACCGCGAAGTCCTACCGAGTCTGTTATTTCTCTCTTTTTCCCGTTACTTCTCTCTCTCTCCTATTTCTAACCCTTTTCTCCCTATCTTTCGGAACACTTAGAAAGCATAATCTTTAAGAAAATATTATCACATGTCGACAAACAAATGGTTCCCATCGAGTACGATGGATGTGAGGGGTGTTAATACCTTCCCCTCGCATAACCAACTTCCAAACCCGCTCATGGTTGCGAGACCATCTTATCCATTTATTTCTTAAGGTTTTCTCGATATTTTCCTTTCCCCTCATGGGATAAATAAAGTTCGGTGGCAATTCTTCTCTCCTACTTTTTCACCTTCCCATCGTTGCACGATGCATTTTTCAAGTAGCGACAGGCGTACGCCTTGGGTTGTGTTCGTTTTGTCTTTCGTTTCTAAAAACGTTTAATCTAAATCAAAAGCACTTAATCAAATACTTCTCTAAGTTGATTAATTAGTTTCTTTATATACGAAAACTTAAAATTACTTTTCTTAACCACATCAAATTATCTTCTTAATTAACCGCAAAACAATTGAATTATTGGATCTCGCCTTCCTTGGATTCTTGAGTAACCGCTCTTGGGGCGCATGCCTTGAGTTGTGAGTCATTCGATCTTATATTCTCAAAATACTCGTGATAATTATTTAGGCAAAGGTGGTTGTCTCCCACCAAGCGAAACTTCGTAATTGATAGAATGAAAAAGGTGTCGTTGGGATCTAGCATCCCGATAATGCCCCGATTAATTGGTTGCAAGGTTGATGTCTCGTTTATCAAATAGTCGTCATTCTCCTTCCTTAATCCTCAATCAATATAACATCATTTCCTCGCCCCCATGCGATCTAAACGTTAAACCTATGCAAATCAAATACTATTTTCTCAATTTAAACCCTAATACGCGGTAATCCGTTCAAATTATTTCCTTAATTAAATTACAAAAGAATTGAGTTCTTGGGAGTCTTGCATTCCTTGAATTCTTGAAGTGACCGCTCTTGGGGCGCACGGCTTGGGTTGTGGGTTGCTCAACCTTTCATCCCTAAAATATGTGCCTTAATTATTTGGACGAAGAAATGCATTAGAGTCTAGCATTCTATATGGTACTTTCATCGCCCATCAAACACGAATTTCATAGTTAATGGAATGAAAAGATATCGTTGAAATCAAGCATTCCAATAATATCCCGATTAATTGGTTGCGAGGCTGACGTCTCATTTATCGAATAGTCGTCATTCTCCCTAAATATCTAACTAACCTCTTCTTCCTCACCCTCGTGTGACTAAAACCCTAAATACCTATTCAAATCAATTATTTATTCTTGCCCCCGTTCGATTAAAACTTCTCCAAACACTAATTTCTCGCCATCGCGTGATCTACAACTCAAACAACTTTCTAAAAAGAACATTGTTTAGTCCTTTCTTCCGCACATACAAACTAGTGTTTCAGCCTCCCCTAGCGAGCAGACAAGTCAACGTTTAGCAGACGCTCTGATTCTTCATTCTCTTCTGAATGTAAGATACGTAGGCATAAGATTGCGATGATCTTGGCGAGCATAATTCCATAATTCCCTTTACCCGTAGTCCTACGACCTACGATGCTCTGACTTTCCCATTGCACAAGGGAGTACTTAGGCACAAGGGCCCCAATCCTTGGCGAGCACCCTACCTTAAAATCACCCATTTTCCTTATAGGAGAATCCTTAGAAGAAAACAAATAACCTAGCTAACTTTTCTCTCTAATCGAATCAAGAGGTTCCCGTTGAGTACAACGGACGTAGAGAGTGCTAATACCTTCCCTTTGCATAATCGACTCCCGAACCTAGAATTTGGTTGCAATGACCATGTTCTTGTCTCTTTAAAGGTTTTATCGATATTTTCCTATTCCTTCGTTGGAATGAATAAAGTTAGGTGGCGGGTCTATTCGAATGTTTTTTCCGCGTCCATCACGATGATCGTATTTTTCGAGGTAAGACAACAGCTATATGTCATGGTCAACTTTATCAGAGACACATGAAGAGAGCTTTCAACAAGAGAGTGCATCCCAAGATATTCAGGGAAGGTGACCTAGTGCTTAAGAGGATCATGACTATGTATAACAAATCTAGGGGCAAGTGGACGCCAAATTATGAAGGCCCCTGTGTTATAATAGAAGCATTCTTCGGTGGTGCTTTAAAACTCCCAACTATGGATGGTGATGAATTACCCTACCCGGTAAATGCAGATTCCGTTAAACGATACTTTGCCTAAAAAAAGTGGAATAGTAAAGCCGCTAAGTCGAAAACCTAAAAGGGCGACTTAGGCAAAATTGGCTATCCTGGTGGACTGAAAACCCGAAAGGGCGGTCCAGGAAAAATTTAGGGATAAAATAAAAAAAATAGGCCCGCTGAGTTGAAAACCCGAAAGGGCGGCTCAGGAAAAAAGGGGCGTCCCGGTGGATCGAAAATCCGAAAAGGCGATTCAAAAAAAATTTAGGGACAAATTCCAAGGAAAAATATTTAGTCTGCAAGTTTGCTTGAATCTGATACGTCACCAAAGAGAGAAATCAATCCAGCCACCTTCCCTCGAAGCAAGGTCTTGAGGTCCTTTAAGTCATAGGTACTATAGTAGTGTCGAAACTCAATGGAACTTCAATAAATTGTATTGCCATTATATTTTTCTTGCACCATAATTACCTCATTAAGGAACTGCATCCTTGTAAGTACTTACTCATTTAAGAGTCAAATAAATATAAAGAGAGATGTCTCAATAAGTTGTGCTCACTTTTTACTTTATCTGTTTGTTTGCAAATTAATTTCATTTTTGATAATTTGTATTTTGAAACTTTAGTTTCAAAAAATAACAATAACAATATTTGACAAGCAATAAAATTTATTTTGGTGTTCGAAGATCTTGGAAGAGAATAGATGGTGTCCAAGGTAAAATTTCACCATGCAAAAGCATCAAATCAGTTGTCATCCGCCCAAGCTCTTCATCATAAACAATATGTTCCTTTCAAGGATTTGCCTAGTATGGGTCCCCAACGTTGAGTCCAGAGGTTACTATGGGAAATTAGTTCCTCTAATCATTCATTGAGTCTCCAAACTTAGGATGTCGAGTAGTCAAACCATCTCACCATCCCTATAAAACCTAAATTTCAATCTTTTATTGGCAACTACATAAAATTCCACTTTCGTTGGCACTCTCAAATTTACCCTATAAAGTCCATTTTTCATTAGGAACCACTAAAAGTCCACCCTTGTTGGCATCCTTACAAAACCTGAAAGACCAATCTCATTTGGCAAATACCACAACCAAAGTCCAATTCCACTTGGCATCTATTCAAATCCAGTCCCTGGTGATGCCTCCAACAGGAAACTTATCCCCAGCGTACCTGATCTTTTGCATCATCATAAGCATGACACATAGGATAATATCATAATCATATCCAGCATTTTCACATCATGCACTCATACGTGCATTAGATTCCCTAGCAGTTGCATCTTAGTTGCATGTCTATACATCATGACACATGGCATTGCTCGCCCTAGCAGCATAGCATAGCCTGATTCGGGATCGGCTCGCAAGCATCTTGGCTAGTTCTTTATCAAAGTCGGTAGTATTTCTCCTAGAAGAGTTGATACCCCGCACGCGTTCATGGAATTCTATTCTCCAACAAGTCATTCTTCAACCATGCAGTTGATAATAATAATCCCCAGCATTTGTTGCTCTTGTTACTCCCCAAGCAGAGGTTGTCTTAAGAAGTTTCTTGAATTTATTGCTTGAGATACAGCTTTGGTATCATCAAAGAACCTTAATTTATTGCTTGAGATACTGCTTTGGTATCAACGAAGAACCTTAATGGATAAGGTAATGCTTCGACAACCCAAAGAATCTCATGCTTGTTTCAAGATATTGCTTTGGCATCATCAAATGGATAAGGTACTGCTTCGACCACCCGAAGAATCTCATGTTTGTTTCGAGATACCGCTTTGATATCAAAGAACCTTAATGGAGAAGGTACTGCTTATACCACCCGAAGAATCTCATGTTATTTTCGAGATATGACTTTGATATCGAAGAACCTTAATGGAGAAGGTACTGCTTCGACCACACGAAGAATCTCATGTTTGTTTTGAGATACCGCTTTGATATCGAAGAACCTTAATGGATAAGGTACTGCTTTGACCACCCGAAAAATCTCATGTTTGTTACGAGATACTACATTGTATCAATGGAGAACCTTAGTGGATAAGGTACTGCTTCGACCACCCGAAGAATCTCATGATTTGTTCAAGATACTACTTTGATATCGGAGAACCTTAATGGATAATATACTACTTCGACCAACCGAAGAATCTCATGTTTGTTTTGAGATATTGCTTTGATATCGAAGAACCTTAATGGATAAGGTACTACTTCGACCACCCGAAGAATCTCATGTTTGTTTCGAAGTACTGCTTTGGTATCATCGAAGTACCTTAATGGATAAGGTACTTCTTCGACCACCCAAAGAATCTCATGTTTGTTTTGAGATAACACTTTGGTATCATTGAAGAACCTTAATGGATAAGGAAATTCTTCAACCACCCGAAGAATTTAATGTTTATTTCGGGATACTACTTTGGTATCATCGAAGAACCTTAATGGATAAGGTACTGCTTTGACCACCCGAAGAATCTCATGTTTGTTTCAAGATACTGCTTTGGTATCATTGAAGAAACTTAATGGATAAGGTACTTCTTCGACCACCCGAAGAATCTCATGTTTGTTTCGAGATACTGCTTTGGTATCATCGAAGAACCTTAATAGATAAGGTACTACTTCGACCACCCAAGGAATCTCATGTTTGTTTCGAGATACCGCTTTGATATCGAAGAACCTTAATGGATAAGGTACTGCATTGACCACCCAAAGAATCTCATGTTTGTTTCGAGATACCGCTTTGGTATCATTGAAGAACTTTAATGGATAAGGAACTGCTTCGACCACCCAAAAAACCTCAAGATGTTTTGTTTGGATTTTGCAACATGCTATCCCTTTTCTGTTATCTCTTTACCAGACAAATTTTGGGGTCATCTTGTACCTAATTTACTTCCACCCTACAAATGAACACCACGCAGTAGTTCATTCCCTCTGGTTCAAGAAAACTAGATAGGGGCATATGTCATACCCTAAATTCTTCCTACCCTATCATACTAAGTATTTGTGTGGATTCATGATATTTCTCTAGATGATCATCTGGCCTCTGGCCATGATCCTCTAAGATTTGGTTTATGGAAGTTTTGTTTGTGCTCATTGTGATTACAATCTCTTGCCAAAGTGAGGGTTTCAAGTAAAAGAAAAAGAAAGATGTGTCGTTATTCTCATGACAAATTGTCTTCAAGCCATACCTAAAGTGGATCTTATTCCATTCTTTTTGGACCTTGACTTAAGTTGTTTCAAGTTTGATTCCATGTTTTTTTAAATTTTTTTCAAGGTGATCTTAAGTTATATTTAAGTCACATCTCAAGTGGTTCGTGGCATAATTGACTTGTAGTCAAACCATATGTTCATTTAGTGAAATATTTGGATCATTTTCAAGGCATGAGAGAATTGTTATAAATTATTGCTGCAAAGGAAAATTCATGGCGTTGTTCATAAAAATATATCAAGGATTATGAAGTTCACACATATTAATACGCTTTTCTAAAGGATTTTCAACCATTCAAGTATTGCATTTAAAGTAGAGAATACATTATTTGTGGTTATGAACTCTAATACTTTTCAATGTGGAAAGATAAGTTTGGGTTGCAAGACTAGTCTCGAGCTGTAGGTTGCAAATTCCACTTGGTTTTAGAGAAATTCAAAGGTAAGAACTACGGAAACTAATGGTATTCCGAGAATAATTTTGTTCACATGAGTTCAAAGGTTATAAAACTGCGTACACTTCAAATAAGAAACAATTTTGGTATCAAGATTCAAGAGAGTTAAAAAATGTTGTCACATTATATTGCTTGGAATCAGATATAAAAAAGAGAATCAATAAATAGGAGAGCATGTATTGCACCCTAAAATTTGCCCACCCGTTTTCTAACTTTGACTGGCTTTCGCTTCGCATTGCATCTGCATATCATTTAGGTCGTATCTTGTCCATTTTATCAGCCAGATTGAATTTATCAGGATTTTATCCGCTTTGCTCGCGTTTCAGGAGATTCAAATCAATTCAAACAAGAAATTCTGTGTCGAAATTGAGCAAAAGTCGCTCTCTTCTTGATGATTCAATTCGTGTTGATAATTTGGCACATTTCGATGTTCGCCCGTTTTTCCGTTTCTTTTTCCATGGCATTTTGCATTTTATTGCTATTTTTACTTCATGTTTAATTATTTAGAAAGTAGTTTTTTAAATAGGATTATTTAATAGAATTGTTAGAAATGTTTAGGATATAGTTTTTACTAGAATTTTAAATATTTTTTAGAATATTTATTTAATTCTAGTTATTTTAATTAGGAGTTAGTTAAATATAGGGTTTAATTATTATTAGTTTTATTTAGATTTAATTAAGCTTTAGTTGTTATTTGTTTTTATTAATTTAGCTTCATTTAATTAAGTCAGCATTAGCTTTATTATTTAATCATTTAAGTCATCACCTTTCATTAATTAATTAATCAACATTTTCATTTGTCTTTAATCATTAATATTAAGTCAATATGTCCTTAAGCAACTTTCTTCAGCAGGCCACGTGTCGAACAGTGGGTATATATCCCACTGTTCATTTCCTTCTTCTTCTCAACCCTAGAATTCTGCACAGCCACCCCTTCCTCCATCAGCCTTCATCCTCTCACCACCCTCGTTCAACTTCCTTCATCGTCCATGAACGAACAGAGCTCTCATAACATCAAATCTCTAAAACTAAACTCAAAACCTTCATCATTTCGAATCCCTCACAACTTCCATTTCCTCCATTAAATCAAAACCTAAAGAAAACTTCATTTCTCCATTAACAAACACGCCCCATTCTTCACTTCATAAACCCATCTTCGAAACATACGGCAACCACTCGTAAACTCAGTCTACACCTTCAAACCCATTCAAGGGCAACCCAAACCCAGAACCGACACACGACCCACCAAACGAACAAAATGCAACCCAGAAAAACACGATCCACCAACCAACTTCGTCTTTGCAAACCAAATCACCGCCATCGCAAACCCATAAAACTTTTCCTTCATCATCAACTTCAATCTTCATCACCTTTGCAACAACCTTCTACCTTCATTTCAAACCTTCAACAACAATCCCCATTTCCTCAACCCATTTCGAACCCTTCGAATACCCAACAATCCCAATCAGCAACCTGTAAATCCAGACAAAAACGAAAATGATGGAAAGATTGAGTTGATGATGAGAGAGGATTAAACCATAGAAGGAGGGGGGTTGTTTTTCGTTGAACAGAGAAAGTGATGTGAGTTGTTGGATCGTCGGGCGAAGAAGAAGATTCCTTTTATTTTTTGCTGATTATGGTTGTATCTTTTTGGTTGGTTTGACTTGGGCTTTCAGGCTCTTTGAGCCCTATTTCAGTAACGAAACCTCCCCCGCTTCTCTTCTTTCTCATTTTCGACTTTCTTTTATTTCATCTGTTTTGGGTCGATGACGATACTTCCGTAATCCATTACCAGTCAAATTATTGATGAATAATGTTGGATCCGAGACCACCTATTTTCTCTCGTCATTTCTTCTTCTTCCGATTTTATTTTGACTTTCTATGATCGATGAAGTCTTGTATTCGTACGTATCAGATTTTCAAAGTCGATAACCTTCCCGATTTCAAATCTATGGAAGATGACCACTTGGGTCATTTTCTTTACTTTGGGATCGCGATAGGCTACCTTCGATTAATCGATATTATGTTTGCGATTAAGACAAGATCCCACTGTTTTTTTATCAGTGCGACACGATTCAATTGGAGAATGATCCTCAATATCATTTCTCTATCTTGTCCATAGCACGGATATCAATACGCGACCTCCTATAGTTTGACTTCCCTTCATAAGTCGAGATACGACGGTTTAGCGTCATATTGGACCCGATTCAATTCACTTTGACCCTTTCGAGCTGTATTTCAAAACATCATCATCAAGGATCAAAGAGGAGGAGCTTGGAAATGAAGCTTGCACGTAATGTCAAGGGTCAACGGAACCACTCCGTTCGGTAACATTTTTCTAATTTCAATCTTTTAATCAATCGTCAAGTGTTATGAACCATAAGCGATAGGTACATATGAAATGATGAGTGGGGGGCTCATCTCACTTCGTCTAGAGTGTTTAGCGTATGCCCTTTGGGGGATATGCGACGCATTCGCTCCTACATCTTAGGATTTTGCGTGTGCGTCCATTTCCTTCCTGTTTAGGAGTTTCAGGCCTATCACCCTTTTCTCTCGCCCCCGTGCGATTGAGATCCCTTTTCTCTCGCATCCTTGTGATTGAGATCTCCTTTCTCTCGTATCCTTGCAATTGAGACCGTTTTTCCGTAGTTGGCTGAACTATAGCTGCTCTAATTTCTCATGCCAGATGAGAATATGTAGGCACAAGACGCGATGTCTTGGCGAGCACATTAATCACTAACATTCCTTTCTCTCGCATCCTTGCGATCGAGATCCTTTTTTCTCTCGCCCCCGTGCGATCGAGAACACCCTGTTTTCCCGTAGTTAGCCCGAACTATGTTTGCTCTGATTTCTCGTACCAGACGAGGATACTTAGGCATAAGACGTGATGTATTGGCGAGCAACCTCCCTCCGTAGTTTCCCAAACTACGTTGACTCTAACTTTCCCATTGCACGAGAGAATACGTAGGCATAGGGCGGCGATGTCCTATCGAGTCAGTTCTTTCCGTTAGCAGTAGCAGCCATTAATAGTTTGTTTTTCACCCATAGATTTAGACAACAAGCGTGGATCCCGTTGAGTACAACTGACGTGAGGGGTGCTCATACCTTCCCCTTACGTAACCGACTTCCGAACCCGAGACTTGGTTGCAATGACCTGTCTTTTCCCTTTTTCGTAGGTTTTCTCTGATTGTTTCCTTTCCCTCTCTTTGGGATAAATAACAAACGGTGGCGACTCTTTTGTCTTTACCGGCCCCCCTTCGTAGCGATGTGACAGCTAGCGACTCTGCTAGGGACTTTTTCTCTTGTAGGTTGTGGTCTCGCCTCGCTTTGTTTCCTGGCTGTCTGGGACTCCCCAGCAGCTGGCGACTCTGCTGAGGACATCTTCCCATCCTCTATGTGAGTCAACCCTAGCGTTTGTTTGCTTGTCTTTGGGTATGTATATTTGTGTGTTGTATTTTATATATTGTTGTATTTACATTTTCCGCACTTTATTATTATACTATTGTCGTTGTGCTGCTGGTGGTTATTCCTTTGAGAGATAAGCCAAAACCCGGGCTTGAGTATATACATAGCATTAGAGTGGAAAGTAGTAAGGACCTGCACGTTAAGCGCGCACTAGTCCTCATGAAATTCGCGTTCAGACGAGGTTTCCTTTTGAAGACATCCTATCCTGTGCATTGGTCAGGAGGGGGTGTTGGATCTGGAAACTGTCGACTCTGGAGATCGATCATTTGGGAGTCAGCTAAGTGAGGCCGCTTCGTTAGACTATGATGTCAAACCATAAATGGTGAACGTATCATCGTTTCTCGAAAGTCTGCGACGCTGACGACCACATAGGATGTCGAACCTTATCAGAGATTAGGTCCATACCTGTGAGAGGGATTGGGTTATGTAGGAAACCTTACTTTCAACCAAGCCGGTATTCTGGTTTTCTCTTCAGAGTGGACTTTTGAACTTATCCAATCTGCAGTGCAGCAGTTATTCAGAGCTTTGAGGAAGCTTTGATCCTTTGTTTGTTGCATTAGCATCCTGCATCGCATTGCATTTGCATCTCATTTTTGCATTTCCATCCTCGGCCGGAACAGAGAGCTTACCCGTCTTTTGTCCAACCCGCAGTTAATTTCCCGACATTCGCATTGGTTTTGAATTAGCTTCTGGAAGAATCATGAACTCAGGAAAGCAGAGTTTGGTTGTTACAAGGGCAGAGTTTGAATTGATAAAGAATCAGTTGGATCAGCTCATGGAAGCCATGACAGCTATGACCAGAGGAGAGGCCAATGTTCAAAGGACTCCAGTGAACAATGTCGCTCAAGCTCAGCCTGTGCAGATTCCTGTTGATCAAGATCATACCATTGTCTGAGATAGAGATTCATCTTCTCTCAATGACACGGACTATCAGAGTTTCATATTCTCTGTGCCATGTTCTCAAACGTTTGTTCTAAAGATTAATCCTAAGGATCCATTGATTGTTGAGTTTATGAATATCATCTGTTGGATGAAAAGCTTAACGCCCTGATGGGTCGGGATACTCTTAATCTGAATGCTTCGAGCATGTGTTTGGTACCAGGTCTTGTAATGCCTCCGAAGTTCAAAACGCTAAATTTTGATAAGTACAAAGGGGATAGTTGTTTGAAGCAGCATTTGGTGATGTTCTGCAGAAGAATGACCTCGTATGTCCATGATGACAAGCTTATGATTCACTGTTTTCAGGACAGTCTGAGTGGGGCATCGTTGAGTTGGTATATGTAGTTGGAAAGTGGTTGCATCCAATCATGGTCATATTTAGCCAATGCCTTTGTGAAGCAGTACAACTACAATCTTGATATGGCTCCCAGTCACACGCAATTGCAAGACTTAGCTCAGGCGGATAATGAATCTTTCAGAGAATATGTGCAAAGATGGAGAGAGCTAGCTGCTCGCGTTCAACCACCACTTCTGGATAGAGAATTGGTTGACCTATTCATGGGTACTTTACAAGGCCATTACTTCGATAAGATGGTTGGTAGTGGGGCAGCAAACTTTTCTGACCTGATGATAATGGGGGAACGTATCGAGAGTGGACTTAAGAGTGGAAAGATTCGAGACACCTCAGATATCTCAGTTTATGAAAGTGAATCAGTGGTTAGTTCTCAAGAAGAATGGGAGAAAGAAAGTAATTCTATCCCGTAACCTCTGATACCTCAAATTCAGTTTTCAGACACTTCGAGTGTTCAGAGTCAGCAACCTGTTGGGTCTGTGTGTCAGATATTTGTTCCCTTCCAGAGTCAACAATCATACCGTCATCAGCCGTGTCAGCATGCCCGATGAAGACCAAGGAAGCCAGAGAGGCATTTTAGTCAGTTGCTGATATCGTACAGTCAGATGTTTCCGAATTTGATCAAAGGTGGATTGATAGTGCCGAATAAGATTAATCCAGAGTTTCCTCTGTATCCGCCAGGTTTTGATGTCAACGTCTGTTGTGAGTATCATGCTGGGGAACAGGGGCATTCAACCGAAGAATGTAAGGTGTTAAAGAGCAAGATTCAGACTCTGCTTGACTCCAATGTGTTCTCAGTCACACCTCAGGGTGTCCAGATCAACGATCCTCCTTCATCCAATCATGTGGGTTCAGAAGAGTATCAGACTGACTTCGACGAGCAATTCTGAAAGTGGTTGGCTCAATAGCAAATCAAGATTTGAAAGCACAGTTCCCCAAAGCTGGAAATCTTTTTATCATGTCATTTCTTTGCATTTGTAGTTTCTTTTCTGTTTAAGTGCAAATTTTATCTGTAAAACTTGTCTGTTTTCAATTGATAATGATAATGAAATGAATATGCATGTTTTTGATTAAATCCATTCGTGTTCACTCAATACTTTTATTGATGTCTAACGCTTGTTTAAGCGAAATTCGAGGGAGGATGACGAAGTTTAAAGATGAAAGCTTCCGATTGTATACTTTTGAATAAACACCTGCTGATGATGTACAGGCATTGTTTCAAATTCCTAAACACCGGAGATATAAGGATGATAATCCCTTGTCAGCCCCTTTGAGCCTAGTAGTAGGAGTTTCTTTCTGAAAATGAAAAAATCCCTCAATATTAACCTGGGGCAGGGTAGGTGTCAGTTAATTCGACCAAACATCCAAATTGTGAAAGGAGTGAGACAGTCATAATCCTTTCAACAAGTCAGACAAGCTGGTGTCACACGATTTGTTCTAAAAAAAGAAGAGAAAAGAAAAAGAAAAGAGTCTGCTAAGTCGATAACTTGAAAACAAGTGGCTTAGGAAAAATTAGGGCATCCCGCTGGACTTCAAAATCAGAAGATATACTCAAAAGAGCCAGTCCAGGCAAAAATAGGGAAATCGAAGAAAAAAAATGATGAGAAGCAAGTCGTGTGACTCCAGACATCAAAGACGAAAGCGAGTAACTGTCACTCCGAAAACTTGTGGTTTTCTGAACCATTACTCCCATCATTTAACCTTTGAGAGGTGAGCGCTTGTGTCGAATTAGCTGAATATAGGATTGGAGAACATCAAGGAAAGTGGGTGGGTTAAATAGAACTTTGAGCCTTATATCCTTTCTTTCAAACTGTGAGCCTGACCATGTTAAAACCCTCAAAAGTCCTAATTGAAGCAGGGTTTATTTTGAAGGTGTACTTCAACTAGATAGAGTTCCTGACTCCCATGAGTTGTGTTAAAAGACTTCGTTGGTATTGCACGTGCATGGTTTCATTTCAAAAAATTAGTGTTGCATTTTAACTAGTGACATGTTCACCAAGTTTGGCGATATCTTTTTAACAAAAACTTCAAGAGTAATATGTGCGTTGCATTAGAATTTTCATTCTTAGAATAAACATTTTCTGCTTGCATACAGGTATTTAGCATCAATGAGGTTTACATAATGAATGTCAATCAAGAAGTCTTATCTTGTCAAGAGGAAATGCTTGGACAAATATGTTGAGGAGCATGAGGTTAATAAGCTCAGTCAGAAGTTGCCAATATGGGGCAGTTATGTCAGGGTGTTCCCCCAAAATTCAGTTAATATGGGGCAGTTATGTCAGGGTGTTCCCCTAAAATTCAGTTAATATAGGGTGGTTATGTCGAGAAGTCTCTAAGGATCGGTTAATCTAGGGCAATCAAGTCGAGAGTCAACAAATCTTTTCAAAGATCAATCAGACAGGGGCAAAGTTACTTCGAAGGCTCATTTTGAAATAGATTATTTCAAGAAAGCAAAGTCTCCAACAAGCTGGCATATTTGGTCATGGCCCCAACAGAGAAGTGAGGCTGGCATTATCCCCTAGTGGAGTGGGTATCATCTTGGGTTATTATTTTTCCTCTCCCCGCTGAAGTCGCCAGTGGCAATTAGTTTCCCTGGCAGGTCACAGCCTGATTGTCCTTGGTGTTTCCCCAGCAAAGGTAATTCCTCATGGAAAGGCAGAATATCAAATCTCAGTGATCTTCCCTATAAGTCATCTTTTGTTCCTACTGTCCCGCAGAATGGAAGTTTGGTTGGGATATTGAGCAAGATTGTGATCCCATAGACCTTTCAGTTTGTCATCCCCAACAAAAGTCCAATCATACTTAGCACATCCAGTTATCCCCAGCAGAGTTGGCCTCACCTGTTCAGTATTTATTTTGCTGGAGTGGTCCTTTTGCATCCAGCTTTCCCCGGTAGCCCGAGCCTGCACCTGCATTTCTGCATATAGTTATCATATTTGCATCATCTTTACATTTCATCCTCAAATGCATAGCATTTCCATTTCGTATGAAGCATTACGCCAAAAAAAATCAAACATATGCATGTGAAGCATAAGCCAGTTTTTGTTAGCCTTCCGTGGCAACCTGAATCAGTTCTTCAATCAAGACAGTGGTATATCAACAGCCTGGTCCAGTCGGCTTATCTGCTTACTTTCTTTTGGGTTTCGGATCATACGTCGGTCATGCTTTGTCCATCAGCCCTCTGATGATGACATCTCCAAGCAGATTTTCTTTGTCCGTCAGCCCTTTGATGATGACATCTCTAAGCAGATTTTTTGTCTGTCAGCCCTCTAATGATGACATCTCCAAGCAGATTTTTTGTCCGTCAGCCCTCTGATGATGACATCTCCAAGCATATTTTTTGTCTGTCATCCCTCTGATGATGACATCCCCAGTATGATTCCTTCCCGTCTACTCTTAGACGATGCGAGTTTTGGATATGGTTTTCTCTCCGTCTACCCTTAGACGATGCGAGATTTGGATATGGTTTTCTCTCCATCTACCCTTAGACGATGTGAGATTTGGATATGGTTTTCCTCCGTCTACCCTTAGACGGTGCGAGATTTGGATATGGTTTTCTCTCCGTCTATCCTTAGATGATGCGAGATTTGGAAATGGCTTTCTCTCCGTCTATCCTTAGACGATGCGAGATTTGGATATGGTTTTCTCTCCGTCTACCCTTAAACAATGCGAGATTTGGATATGGTTTTCTCTCCGTCTACCTTTAGATGATGCGAGATTTGGATATGGTGTTCTCTTCGTCTACCCTTAGGCGATGCGAGATTTGGATATGGTTTTCTCTCCGTCTATCCTTAGATGATGCAAGTTTTGGATTTGTTTTCTTCCCGTCTGTCCTTAGACGATGTGACATTTGGATAATATGTTCTCAACTTCGTGTTGAGCCGGCCTTCGGGTTCGATTCTTGTTTGTTTAACAGATGCCTAACGTTGAGGTCAGATATTCTTCTCAACTTCGGGTTGAGCCGGCCTTCGGGTTCGATGCTTGTTTTAGTTAACAAATGCCTGATGACGATGTCAGATGTTCTTACCGACTTAGTGCCGTTGCCTGCATGTTAGCAGATGTTCTTCCGACTGCGTGTCGATGCTTTCTAATTGGTGATGAGTTAGCTCATTTTCCTGCAACTATCATATACATTTCTCAGGTGATCCTGATTGACAGATTCTACAGTTTACCATCCTGATCAGACTCCATATTTCTGGGTTCTTTTGTATTCAATAACCTTCTACCCTGAATGTCTGAAGGCGGTTGCTTTTAATCCCTTCAGGTGCAAGCTGTTTGAACATGGGCAGCTGTTGCACCCTAAAATTTGCCCACCCGTTTTCTAACTTTGACTGGCTTTCGCTTCACATTACATCTGCATATCATTTAGGTCGCATCTTGTCCATTTTATCAGCCGGATTGAATTTATCAAGATTTTAGCCGCTTTGCTCGCGTTTCAGGCGATTCAAATCAATTCAAACGTGAAATTTTATGTCGAAATTGAGCGAAAGTCGCTCTCTTCTTGATGATTCAATTTGTGCTAATAATTTGGCGCATTTCGGTTTTCGCTCGTTTTTCCGTTTCTTTTTCCATGGTATTTTTCATTTTATTGCTATTTTTGCTTCATGTTTAATTATTTAGAAAGTAGTTTTTTAAATAGGATTATTTAATAGGATTGTTAGAAATGTTTAGGATATAGTTTTTACTAGATTTTTAAATAGTTTTTAGAATATTTATTTAATTCTATTTATTTTAATTAGGAGTTAGTTAAATATAGGGTTTAATTATTATTAGTTTTATTTATTAGTGAATTGATTGAAGTTTAGATTTTTGTTTATATTAATTAGAACATTAGTTTAGTTTAGATTTAATTAAGCTTTAGTTGTTATTAGTTTTTATTAATTTAGTTTCATTTAATTAAGTCAGCATTAGCTTTATTATTTAATCATTTAAGTCATCACCTTTCATTAATTAATTAATCAACATTTTCATTTGTCTTTAACCATCAATATTAAGTCAGTATGTCCTTAAGCAGCTTTCTTCAGCAGGCCACATGTCGAACAGTGGGTATATAACCCACTGTTCATTTCCTTCTTCCCCTCAACCCTAGAATTCTGCACAGCCACCCCTTCCTCCATCAGCCTTCATCCTCTCACCACCCTTGTTCAACTTCCTTCATCATCCATGAATGAACAGAGCTCTCATAACATCAAATCTCCTAAACTAAACTCAAAACCTTCATCATTTCGAATCCCTCACAACTTCCATTTCCTCCATTAAATCAAAACCTAAAGAAAACTTCATTTCTCCATTAACAAACACCACCCATTCTTCACTTCAGAAACCCATCTTCAAAATACACGGCAACCACTCGTAAACCCAGTCCACACCTTCAAACCCATTCAATGGAAACCCAAACCCAGAATCAACGCACGACCCACCAAACGAACAAAACGCAACCCAGAAAAACACGATCCACAAACCCACTTCATCTTCGCAAACCAAATCACCGCCATCGCAAACCCATAAAACTTTTCCTTCATCATCAACTTCAATCTTCATCACCTTTACAATAACCTTCAACCTTCATTTAAAACCTCCAACAACAATCCCCATTTCCTCAACCTGTTTCGAACCCTCTGAAATCAGCAACCTGTAAATCCAGACAGAAACGAAAATGACAGAAAGATTGAGTTGATGATGAGAGAGGATTAAACCGAGAATAAAATGAAAGAAGGAGTGGGTTGTTTTTCATTGAACAGAGAAAGTGATGTGAGTTGTTGGACCATCGGGCGAAGAAGAAGATTCCTTTTGTTTTTTGCTGATTATGGTTGTATCTTTTTGGTTTGTTTAACTTGGGCTTTTAGGCCCTTTGATCCATGTTTCAGTAACGAACCCTCCCCCGCTTCTCTTGTTTCTCATTTTAGAATTTATTTCATTTCATCTATTTTGGGTCGATGACAACACTTCCGTAATCCATTACCAGTCAAATTATTGATGAATAATGTTGGATCCGAGACCACCTATTTTCTCTCGTCATTTCTTCTTCTTCCAATTTTATTTTGACTTTCTATGATCAATGAAGTCTTGTATTCGTACGTATTATATTTTCAAAGTCGATAACCTTCCCGATTTCAAATCTATGGAAGATGACCACTTGGGTCATTTTTTTTACTTTGGGATCGCGATAGGCTACCTTCGATTAATCGACATTATGTTTACGATTAAGACGAGATCCCACTGTTTTATGGTCCGTGTGACACGATTCAATCAGAGAATGATCCTCAATATCATTTCTCTATCTTGTCTATAGAACGGATATTAATACGCGACCTCCTATAGTTTGACTTCCCTTCATAAGTCGAGCTACGACAGTTTAACGTCACATTGGACCTGATTCAATTCACTTTGACCCTTTCGAGCCGTATTTCAAAACATCATCATCAAGGATCAAGGTGGAGGAGCTTGGAAATGAAGCTTACACGCAATGTCAAGGGTCAACGGAACCACTCTGTTCGATAATATTTTTCTAATTTCATCCTTTTAATCAACCGTCGAGTGTTGTGGGCCGTAAGCGATAGGTACGTAGGAAATGATGAGTGGGGGGTCTCCTCTCACTTCGTCTAGAGTGTTTAGCGCATGCCCTTTGGGCGATATGCGACACATTCGCTCCTACGTCTTAGGATTTTACGTGTGCATCCGTTTCCTTCCCGTTTAGGCATTTCAGGCCTATCACCCTTTTCTCTCTCCCCCGTGTGATTGAGATCCCTTTTCTCTCGCATCCTTGCGATTGAGATCTCCTTTCTCTCGCATCCTTGCAATTGAGACTGTTTTCCGTAGTTGGTTGAACTACAGCTGCTCTGATTTCTCATGCCAGATGAGAATATGTAGGTACAAGACGCGATGTATTGGCAAGCACATTAATCACTAACATTCCTTTCTCTCGCATCACTGCGATTGAGATCCCTTTTTCTCTCGCCCCCATGCGATCGAGAACACCCCGTTTTCCCGCAGTTAGTCCGAACTACGTTTCCTGTGATTTCTCGTACCAGACGAGGATACATAGGCACAAGACGCGATGTCTTGGCGAGCAACCTCCCCCCGTAGTTTCCCGAACTACGTTGACTCTAACTTTCCCATTGCACGAGGGAATACGTAGGCATAGAGCGGCGATGTCCTATCGAGTCAGTTCTTTCTGTTAGCAGTAGCAGCCGTAGATAGTTTTTTTTTCACCCATAGATTTAGACAACAAGCGTGGATACCATTGAGTACAACGGACGTGAGGGGTGCTCATACCTTCCCCTTGCATAACCGACTCCTGAACCCGAGACTTGGTTGTGATGACCTGTCTTTTCCCTTTATCGTAGGTTTTCTCTGATCGTTTCCTTTCCCTCTCTTTGGGATAAATAACGAACGGTGGCGACTCTTCTGTCTTTGTCAGACCCTCTTCGCAGCGATGCGACAGCAAATAACTAGAATTAAATAGCATGCAAATTACATTAGGCCTAAAACTAAGAAGGACTAAATACATTCATGAGATAAAATCACTCCCAACACAAGCCATCCTGAAGGAAGAACATGGATTCTCACTGAAGAACATAGGCTCTGCAACATTAGCTCATCTGCTAACAAGCATATGAGTGTTGAAACTCAAGGTGGACCTGCAGGAATCATTGGCAGAAGAAGTAGCTAAAGCCCATGATCTACAAGATAAGATTAAATTTTGTTATAAAATGCAGATAATCAACCAGGCAGAAGATAGATAAATTTAAAGCATAATTCTTCTTAGAAAAGGATTTACCTAAGTCCATATTGCCCAACACTCATTCTTGTCGTCCACTTGCTTTTAACATTAATCCCCACTAGCCTTCATGTTTTAGAATCTTCTTTAATAGCCCATCTTCACTGATTTAGAAGCATGGCTTTCACCACCAGGTCATTATTTACTTGAGCAAACAAAGGAGGGCTAGGCACCTGAAATCACAAGGTAACATCACAAAGTATCCAAGAGGATTCTACAAAACACATGCACATCGAAACAATGGTGGAAAGTTTATAAAAACTCTAATTGAAAAGAGGGTGAAAACAATATAAAGGCTACCACAAGTGATTCATCATTAATCCATAAAAGACTTTTGCAATAGTGCAAAAAGGTAAGAGAAGTAAAACAAGTTAACAGCAGTAAAAACTACAAGGTCCTAGAAATCTCACCAAGATTACTTCCAAGCCAAGTTTTAGTTATTCTTGTCAAGACCTCCAAGCTCTCCAATTCCCAAGTTCTAACCCAGCACCAAGTTGCCCCAAGGATTGTATATGAAATGAAAATGTAACAAGAAAGATTAGTGTAGATGCTTTTGATTGGCTGCATTTTGTGGCAAAACATTGGAGTATGTGTGAATGTCATAACTGATGTTATGACATACATGAAAGGTTTTCTACAGGGTAAGTTGGGATAGCTAAGAGCAAGTTAAGTTTGATGTCACGCTGAATGTTATAACATCAAGCGTATGACATCAGGGCGCGCAGGTTTTAGTTTATGATATTAGCTCAGGCTATACTTCAGGAAACATTTTAGGAAGCCTAGTTATCTTAGGCGACATATCAGGCATTGTTGAGAATAACATGGAATGCCCCTGACTTAATTGGACGTGTGCAGTTTCATGAAGAGAGGTTTATCTTGGGTAAACCTAACTTTTGCGCGAAGGCCCAAAGACTGTATGCTGCCTATATATATACAGAAGTAGCAATCCTATTTGAAGACAGTTCTTGACAGGGTTTTAGAGAACGTGTATTTGCGAGTGAAGAATTTTGTTCTTCACGTGTTTTTGTGTGTCTTAGGAATACTTGTAAACCAAGCAATTATTTGCTGTATGATTGCATTAGTCTAGAGTTCTTAAGTTGTCTGTTAAGTGTGTCACTCTAAGATTTTAAGCAAGAGTGTTGTGTCACTTGATCAAAGCTGTGAAGCAAGATTAAGGTGTGTTTGAAGTGTCACTTCATTGCCATTTGTAACTTTGAATTGGTAGATATCACTGCTGTGATTGAGGGGGAGTGAGTTGGTAACTCAGGTCTAGTGTTAGGCTGAAGTGTCATTGGATAGGTCTTAAGTGAAGAGTGCAAACTGGTTATTTGACTCTGAATTAATTCTACTAATAGTTAATTTCCTCCCTGGCTTGGTAGCCCCCAGATGTAGGTGTGGTTTGCACTGAACTGGGTAAACAATTACTTGTGTTATTTACTGTTTTCATTTACAGTTTGTCATTAAGTTTTGTAGTCTGTGTTACAGTGGATGTCATAACATTCGTGATAACATCCATTGTTGGGTACTTAGAATTTCAATTGGCATCAGAGCAAGCACCTTGCCTATTACTTTCTGGGTGAGATCTAGGGAAGAAAAATTCTGGTACTATGGACAAGGATATATGATTCACAAATAGACCACAATTCTGGATGGCTCAAATTATGACTACTGGAAACCTAGAATGATAGCCTTCTTGAAGTCTTTAGAGAGCAAGGCATGGAGAGCTGCCAACTCAAGATGGGAACATCCAGTGAAGACTGATAAAGATGGAGTATCTGTGTTAATACTTGAAGAGGAATGGAACAAAGAGCAAGAGGCCTTAGCTCTTGGGAATTCTAAGGCTTTGAATGCCTTATTTAATGGTATAGACAAGAACATTTTCAGACTAGTGCATCATTGTGAACTGGCCAAAGAGGTTTGGGATACCCTTAAAGCAACTCATAAAGGCACCTCATAGGTCAAGATGTCAAGATTGCAGATGCTGACCACTAAATTTGAAAATCTGAGAATGAAGGAGGATGAGACTATTCATGAATTTTAGATGAATATTCTCAGATTGCCAATACCTCAGGAGCTTTAGGAGAAAAGATGCCTAAAGAAAATCTTGTGAGGAAGATTCTAAGATCTTTGCCTAACAGGTTTGCCATGAAAGTCATTGTTATTGAAGAAGCTCAGGATATAAGTAACACGAAAGTGGATGAACTCATTGGTTCTCTCCAAACTTTTGAGATGAGAATGTGTGATCAGGTTGAGAAGAAGAACAAAAGCATAGCCCTTGTCTCAAATACTGCATATGACTCTGAGGAAGACAATAGTGAAAGTGAGGAGAATCTGTCCGAAGCAATAGCCTTGCTTGGAAGATAATTTAACAAACTGATCAAAAGAATAGATCACAAGTCTAGGCCTAATGACAAGAACACTTCTTCTGACATCAACAGAAGAGGAAAAAATGAAGAAAGGCCCAGCCAAGACAAAGGAGTTCAATGTCATGAATGTGAGGGATATGGGCACATTAGAGCTGAATGTCCCACCTATCTCAAGAAGCAAAAGAAGGGCCTAGCATTCACTTAATCTGATGGAGATTCTGATAGTGGATCAGAAGAAGAATCTGCCAAACATGTCACTATTCTGAATAGTGCATGCATATCTAATGGTGACTCAAGTGAAGATGAGCTGACCTTTGATGAACTTGCAGCTTCATATAAGAAGCTATGCATCAGAAGTGGAGAAATATATCAACAAGGAGAGCAACAGAAGAAAAGCATAAGGGAATTAAAGGCTGAGAAAATGGAGCATCTGGCAACCATAGACTCTCTTAAAAGTGAGGTTAGCTTGTTGGAGTCTAAACTAGATCAGATGTCAAAATCCATAAGGATGTTAAACCCTGGGACTGACACTCTAGAAAAAATTCTACATAGTGGTTAGAAAGCAGGAAACAAGTCTGGACTGGGATTTGTTGGTGAACAGAAACCCATCTTGGGGTCCAAGAAGCCAAAGGTTGAGAATCAGAGGTCAAACCGGATGTCACGACCAATGTCACAACATCAGAAAAACAGAAGCAGGAACCTGACCAAGAATAAATTCCAAGGGTATAGGTGTTACTACTGTGGAAGACTTGGACACATTAAACCTTTCTACTTCAGGCTACATGGATTTCCTAGTCACCCTTATCAAGGAAAATCCAAACAGGGTATTCATGCCAAGAAACAACATCAAGTTAGACCCAAAAAGGATGCTCAAGTCAAGAAACAACAATGGGTTGCCAAGGAGGTTGCTCTAGTAGCTCATACCTCTCTTAGGATGCCAACCAAAGAAGGTTGATATTTTGACAGTGGTTGTTCTAGACATATGACTGGAATAGGGAACCTTTTGATGAACATCAAACCTCATTCCTTAAGCCATGTAACCTTTAGTGATGGAGCTAGAGGAGAAGTCGTAGGTGCTGGAAAACTAGATTGTCTTGGTGTTCTAGAACTGGAGAATGTCATGTTGGTTTAAGGAATGACTGTAAATCTTATCAGTATCAGTCAGCTTTGTGACCAAGATCTCAATGTCAAATTTACTAAGGGTAAATGCATTGTCACCGATGAAGAAGGTGGGGAAGTCATGAGAGGGTCTAGAGCTAAGAATAACTGTTACTTATGGGAGCCTAAAAGTAACTTGAATATCTGTCCCTTGACCATAGAAGAAAAGGAGGATAAACTGTGGAATAAAAAGGGTGGACATCTTCTAAGGGTAAAGAAGACCATATCCAAGGAAGTAGTAGGAGGAACTTCAAAGCTAACTCTAGATGATAGAACAGGTTGTGTAAAATGT